>CAWUFW010000016.1:1200000-1597500 GCA_963921515.1 Calotriton arnoldi
ATGTAACTTGTAACTGATGTAACTTTGTAATTTTGTGGAACCTTATATAAAGCGCTCTGATACCTCCGGGTCTAGCCAGCGCTATATAAAACTCAAATAATTTTTTTTTTTTAAAACCCTTGTACGGTTGATATCAGGACTGCCCCTACGCGTTTCACAGAGCCAAGCAGGTGTCACCTCTGTCACAGGAGTCGCCTGTCACGTGTAGCTAAACGCTCGCTGCTCTTGGCACATCCAGTTCACCTTTGGCTCCTAATCTCGTCCAGCACTTCCCCTTCCGGGTCTTGATTTAACACTCGCGAAATTAGTGCAACGACATTCCTAACAGCATTCTACAGACGAGACAGGTGCTATGGTCGGTAAATATTTAAACAATACTAATTACGGTGTAACTCTGTTAACAGATGTCACAAGAAGGAGTCATTCGCCTAAACAGAGGTCAGCACAGTGCACACAGTGACGGGAATGATGGCCACAACCTTCATGGGGCATTATTTTACAATGTTTTCGGGGCAATGGCAGAATCTTCTTTTGGGCAAAACACCCGGCCCAGGCAGTGCCTTACCGAGCTCTGGGTCTGCGTAACAAGCTGGCAACCCTTATGTTCCCCTGGCAGCTCATTTGGAGTGACCAGGAGGTGGTGAATTATCGTTAATTTTGCTTTGTCAAACATTAGTCGGAAGGTTTACTGAGTGCATGGGTACAATGTAGTTGCTGACAAATGCCCACAAAAAATTAGACTTTGATCACAAGGTGGGCGTGTCGCACGGTACTTGGTGGATTTGCCAGCATGACAATCAGTGCATTGATGAAGGACATTTCAACCACTATGAGTGACACCTTCTTTAGGAGCAAAATCAAACAGCAAGACAAGGGAAACATATGATTATTGGTAATAACACCCATTATGACCTTTTTGAGTTCATTAAAACTCTATCTTGCTCCCTCTCAGTATCGGCAGGCTTCACTGCAAGTGACAGCATTCTGCCCCCCTTTTCACAAGGAGCATATCAGCACACAAAGTAGGTTTGGTGATTCTCGCTTTCAAAATAAAATATAAAATCTCAGGTACCCTTTCCTTGCAGCATCGTTTAGTAACATGTTTTGATGCATGCTGGTATTTCCCTGAAATGGGTATCAGTGGGAATTCAGTGCAGCCGGTGGCAAGTAGAGGATGGGAAACACAGTTAAAATAAGCATTGGAAAAGCCAGTAGGTCCAAAATTGGGTGGTCAGTCTTTCATCCTGTCAACGCTTGACCTGTTTGGCATTGAGTTTGTAAAACCTTAGCGGGTGACAAACAGCAGCAAAAAAGCAAATGTTTTTGGTCTCAGAAGGCACACCCTACCACAGTAGTCCCTGGCACCGATCTGCAATATTCGCATCAAAGCAGAGAGCATTTGGGAAGCATGAGACATAGCGGCATTTTGCCAAATGCTGAAACAGGGTACACAAGCTTATACTGGAACCACCGGCAGCAGTTAGTCAGAGCTTGCAACGCTACTTAGAGCGCTCACCCTAAGAAGAAAGGTTTTCCATTAACTAACCAGAAATACAAATAGGAACGGCATTAACATAAGGACAAACGATTTACCTTAACTACAGACAGTGTGTTATATTAACGTGTGTTGCCTCTCCCTTTGTACCTCATTTTGACCCCAATTGCACTTTATTGGGCTATTTGCACTTGCATGTGTATATTGTAATTTTACTACTACAAGATGGCCGCCGTGCATTTTATGTATAGACACTTTCTGTCTACAGGACCATGTGATGTTTTTTACTTCTACTTAAGCTTTTCATTGGGTGTGCACCTTACACGTGACCAAGACTGCGGCTACAGTCGAAACGCGTCGTGTAATAAACGCTTTGCAAAGTTTTTGAGTCGTGGATTCTGGTTTCCTGAGAGCACACATACTTTTGGATTTCTAGGTGTATAATATATATATATATATATATATATATATATATGCAGCAGACTTCGCCCCGATAACTCCCAGTAACCAGGAAAAGACGAATACGGACCCGTTTCTTCGTGCAAGGTTTTTTATTATTATCAAGTACCCAGCACTACTGCCATGACGCGTTTCGGCCTTCAGGAGGCCTTGATCACATGACGCTCATGAGGAGTGTCCCCACATTTAAAGTGACAGTGCATAAGCACGTGACATTGACAAAGTACAGTACAATAGACATAGAAGAAACTGACAGTGAAGCAGCAATTAATGCGTGCAAATTTAGCAAATACATAAAGCACAATAATTATTAAAATATTCATTAATTTCTGAACATTTAAAAATAATTAAAAGCACCTCGAACGTACAAATGTACGGAATAAAAAACCAATATTGTAAGGTCAATATTCGAAAAGTGCAAGTGCAAGATGATAAAACCCAAGTGGGTATAATTTCATAGTAAATGCATGCAATCACATTAGCTGCCTTTGAAAACTCTAAAACACAATGATAAATAATTAAATATCCATTGCTTCATAAATATTTAAGTACATATATATAATCATCATCATCATCAAACAATCTTTATTACGATCATAAAAACCATAAAAAGATACATAACACACAAATCGCTAATATGCAGACATTGGCACTTAGCAGCAATTGGGATAAAGATTAAATAAGTTGATTCATAAAGTGACTTGTGCATAAAAGGGGAGTATTAACAACAACATACAAGTAATCTGACCCATAATGTATCAAATTATTCTTATACCCGATAAGAATTGTAAATAAGAATTATAAATGTTTATTCATAAAGTGAATTGTCCATAAGAAGGGGAAGTGTTAAAGCGACAAACAAATCATCCAGCCCCTTTTACATCAAACAACTAATTTATCTATAGCTCATTAAGAATACTAAAAACAGGTTAAACTGAATAAAACAGGTTTAAAACACTACTTGCCCACCTTATTTGTCAACCTTACTGCAGCCTATGTTAAGTTAATCTGGTCTGTATCTTCTGATGGTCAGGGACATAAGTGATGGGAATAAAAGCTGTTTCCTTGGCACAGTATACAATTTACAAAAGAAAAGAAGAAATGTTGCATGGATTGTGCTGACCGTGAATCGGAAGGGCAAGGCACAAGGCCCACTCCTCCATATACGTCTTTTGGATAAGAGACCAGGAGATGGGCTACATTAAATCTGAACCTAACCAGGTGATAGCTCTGGTAGTGATGTGCTAAAAAATTAGATAGGGCTCCACGCTGTCAGTGGTAATAAAAGCTGGATGGGCAGCCACTCTCTTCTTGCTACACTTTAGGGCTTCTCTTCTCCTTTCCAACACGGTAAAAAAATTCTGTTTTAAATCAAGCTTTAGCTAAAGCAGTGATATCCTGTGGGTTATTGAAATGTTTGGGCACCCTAACATGTTGAATTGGTCCTTTACATATTTCTGCCATGGAATAATACATGCATAATTATGCTGAAGGTAATCAGTGATTATTTCCTGGTTGAGAATGGTTTTGGATTTTGACCAGATGGAAAGCCATAGCATAAGTGGTGCTAACTTGACATGATCTTCCAAATATCGTAAACCTAGTTCCAACTGGCAGGCATCAGTGAGCACACTAGTAGGGACAGAAAACAGTCTTCTCAGGAACACATTCTCGCTAACCTCCGTGTGTGTTGTGTTACAATTCTCACATATGCCTGCGCTAAACGTCAGCACAGAAATACATTGTGCTTTGTAGATTTTGGTCATCACAACTAAGGGTTTAGAACCTAACTTTGCAGAGAACCGAAAGATTACCTCTATGGTCAGATCAAATTGGGCTTTCCTCACTTTAATTAAATATGCCCAATTCCACTTTTTATCAAAGGGCATCCCCAGATAGGTGAAAGTTGAAATACAAAGAAGTTTGGTCCTATTAATATAGTGTGATTTCAAATTGCTGGACACACGCTCGCAAACCATGGTGTGCATTTTAGCTATATTGGTTGCCAAACCTAAGTCACTTGTAAACACAACAAATCTGTCCAAAAACCTTTGAAGACCCACTCCAGTTCTTGACAGTAGAACGCAGTCATCTGCATATACAAATGCAGAGAGGCACCTTGCTCACACCTTGGGTGTAAACCGCCTTTCCTTATGACAGAAATAAATTAAGATCATTAATATATAAACAAAAAAGACAGGGCACCAAAACACACCCTTGCCTCACAGCACCCTTGATCTTGATTGGGGCTTTGCACTCATCATTAGGCCCATACTTAATGCACCCAGTGACATCTGCATGAACTTGGCATAAAAAAATGCACAATTGAGGCATCCACTCCCAATTCCAGCATTCTTCCCCATAGCGTTCCTCGGTCAATGCAATAGTATGCGGATCTAAGGTCCATAAAAGCTAAATATAAGCAGCCGCTCTTTGCCTTAGTCTACTTACTGATAATTAAATGAAGGTTCAGGCATTGGTCTACCTTCCCTAGACCCTTTCTCAATCCGTACTGAATGGTGGAAAATTTGCTCTTTTCCGTGACCCAGTCCTCTAGTCGATCTAGTAAAATTTAGCCCAGTAACTTCGCAGTCCAGTCAATTAGAGAAATGGGTCGATAGCAGCAGGGGTCGGCTCTGTCACCCTTCTTGTAAATGGGGACAATAATGGAATTTGACCAAGACTTAGGAGGACCTGCGGTAACTGCACATCTCAGTACATTAACTATGAAGGGGTCTATATTCTATATTGTCTATAGATAGATCGAGTGGAACCCCATATGGACCTGGGGCCTTACTCCTTGGACTGCGTTCAATTGCAGATTTTATCTCCTCCAAAGTAATAGGTATAAGATCTCTACTGCCCCGGATGCAGGCACCCAGTGCTGGGTTAAATGAACTATCTGACTCCATAATGGCGTTGTGGCTGTCTCCAAAAAAAGGGGCGTTTACTGTTTTCCAAAAAAGGCAAATATAATTCCTACTGCTAGCCTTGCAAAATTGCTTCCAGGCTTTCTGCATTATATCTATCTTTTTCTTCTTGATCACCTGCTTGTAATTCAGTCTACATAGCCTCACTTCCTCTACATCCTTTGGTGACCTCTTGAGAGCATATATGAGACATCTATGTGCATAGCAGCAAGACCCATCAAACCATTTCTGACTTCTGGCCTCCCTGCGGGACACTGTAATAGTTAAGAGTTTAGTCACAGTTTTACTAATCACCTTGTACACAATAAGCAGGCAGGAAAAATCTGCCCCGAACTCCAGACAAATCATCAGCTGCTCCCTGTTGCTAGCCACAAGCTCAGTTAACAAGTGTCTAGAATCCACAATGTCTCATTTACGCAGACTACCCTTTGTGTTGCTGGCATCTAGTGGTGAAATTGAGTATACTGTGGCTGTGCATGACCATATATAGTGCCAAAGGGTTGTGGTCACTCATGCAATTCTGGAGAATGGAAAAGTGGGCATCCTTGTTACTACACCTCTCTGAAATAGCAATAAACTTGATCATGCTACCAGAGCCTTTCCCAGTGAAAGTAATATATTTCCTGGGCTGGAGCTGATGTAAGATCTAATGCTTTGAGATCTCATTGTCCCAAAAGGACTCCATGCTGCCAGTCAGCTCTACCAGCGAATCTCCATCTTTGGGCTGATCCAAATCCAGTGAAGGAATTTGGCACTCAACCTTGAGACCCAGACCACACACATGCTTCCCTCTGCGGGCTGACTGGAGCCCTATGTTGGTATCCACCATATTTCCAGCTAAGGCCATTCCCATCCATTCTGTGCCTGAGGCTTGTGACCAGTGACCCACTCCTATAGAAACTGCATTACCGTTCATAATCTCTCTCTCGGGCTCGTTGTATCCCCCTGAGTCCTGATGATGATCCGACCATTTTTATTGCGATTGAAACAACATAGACTTTAAAAACATGGACCCTATATGATTGTTGAGAATTTTCTGCAAAGGGCTGTGCTGTACTTGTGTTTATTGATACACGTGTTCATTTTTGATCATGATTTATCACTTGACTGTATCACCTCTAAAGAGAGCATTCAGCATGTTTATTTTGTACCAATATTCACTGCGCCACTATGCTGCTTGAAAATGTTTTTCATAAACTCCTTTGAATACATTTTATTAGCCATTTTGTTCTTTGTGTCTAAATAATTGTTACTAGGGACCAGTGCGTTTTTTGTTACAGTAAGATCTAATGCAAGCACGAGGCAGTGCTTGCTCTTGATTGTGTTTAGAACTTCACCACATGGATTATGTTCAAAGTGCAAGTGGTCCACATTGTCACGCCCTGTCATGCCACAAACAGAATTTCTCGAGATTGGATAGAGTCTGCTGATGAACCCCCAACATAATTCCCCTTTAACTCTCCCAGTGCCTTACTGAGGGTCTGATCAAGTGAATTTACAATATTAGTATTATGACAATTAAAATTATTGTGATAGAAGTTGATAATAACAATTGTTTGCTTAGCAGCAAATGTTAGACATATAATTTGAAAATGGGGTGAATCACAATAGGTTTTAGAAATCTTGCTTTTTGTTGAAACAGAGACCAAAGTTAACAGCCCACCCCTATGATGCCATAACCTAGAGTAAACAGCTGGGTAAACCCATCAATGTGTACTGTGTTGAAAGTCCAGGTCTCCTGTAAACACACAATATGGTATTTCTTTATCAATTCACTCCATTCCACATCATTCCGCTTGCTCAAAAGGACAGCCACATTCCAAAACAGATAAGCAAAGTCTGTTGCAGTTACTACAGTCTGTTAAGGTGGTTGGCAAATCTTTAGTTTGAGATAACAGGTCCAGAGCATTCGGTGCATTAACAGCAAAGTCTTTCACCTCTTCCATGGAAAGGGCTATGGCCAGAGTTATTTCATTGTGAGCAGATGAAGGGGAAGCTAGATCTCATTTAGCCAAACCTAATGTGTACATAAAGCCGGCATCAGATATGGTCCTTTCAAAGGTTGTCTGCTCATTTGTTGCCATCATATCCTTGTGACCCATGGATTGTCTTTCCATAGACCCTTTTCCTGCTGGCATCAACTTGCTTTTGAGTCAATCAAGCTGTTCTAGTGGTGTAAAACTATTGTAGATCAGGATAATAAATGGCCTGCACATGGGTACTAAGGGTGCGGTGGTGGTGTAGCATTGGTTGGTTTAGAAAAATAGCCAAGAGGGACTGCCCTGATGCTACTTTGTGACATTCCGACACAGGACAACCTGTGGAGTAAAAACCCCACCAGCTGAGGATCCTTAAAATTAATAACAATGCAATACCTCGGCTCCCTTTCCAGACTGTTCCTCACCCAGGTGACTCTCCACACAGCGATTATGTCACTATACAAAGTATTACAGCTGTAGAACCCAAGTGTTCTGCCAAGCCAATGTACAACTTTTTTTTTTAATTGGAAATTATCTTCAGCTTGATTTGGATGAAGAGCTGGGACATTTTCCAACACAATCACAGGGGTGTGGCTTCTGGTGGTAATTGCAAATGTGGAATGCGGTTTAACTACTTTGAGAATTTCTTGGTGGCTATTGACGTTGAAACGTTTCCACCGAAAAGGAAAAAAGCATATTTTTTAAAGCAATTTAGGGTCTGAAGGTCAACAGGTTTATGACAACTTACCTGTTTTATCACCTCCTGGGCATGGTGATGGTTGGAATGAATATTTGGAGGCGATTACAAGGCTGAAGAATACATTTACAGAGCAACCGAGTGTACTGCTTGAAAGATTTAATTTTAACAACAGGAAGCAGACTCAGAGGGGTCTATTGAAGAGTTTGTTTCTGCTGTCCGGATTCTTGCAGCGAAGTGTAATTTTGGAGCTACGTTAGACACTTTCATCAGGGATCAATTTGTTTTTGGTTGCAATTCTAAGAAAATCCAGGAACGTTTATTTTGTTTTCATGACCCCACCTTGATTGAAGTATTGGATATGGCTAAAGTCATAGAACGATCTGTCATTTCTAGTAAATGTATTTCAGCTGAACCAATTGCACAGTCTTAAAACACTGTACAACTTCCAGAATCTGTTAATGTACTGTTGTACATAGGTAAAAACAACAAATCCTCACAGAAAAGGAGCAGGAAATTTTGCTAGAGATGCGGTTCCACAACTCATCTTAACAACCATGCCTTGTGTTCGTCTGTGGGTAAAAGATGCACCAAATGTCACAAACTGGGACATTTTCATGGGGTCTGCAGAAGTGCTGGCGATGGCCTTCGGGTAGGTTAAGTGGATATTGCTTTTGTTACAGAGGAATGTTCACAGGACTTGGTGAGAGTGGTCCTCACGCTGGACGTAGATGCTGTGGAAGTGAAACCTGTGAAAGGTCCACTTTGTGATGTGTACATTGGGTCAATTAAGCTTAATATGATGGCAGATTTAGGAGCGCCCATTACGATTGTTTCTAATACGTTTTATGATCAAACATGGGCTAAGACCAGACCCCTGCACTCTCCTGACATCTCTCCTAAAGGCTATGGAGATCAGGATATTAACATGATTGGTTTCTTTATGGGTAATGTAAAATGCTTGGGCAAGGATATACACACAAAGATATATGTAGCGGAAAAGGGCAAACATATTGCCGGCTGGCAAGTTGGGCTTAATGCTTTTTTCCCCCCGAAGTTGTGTATAGCGTGAACTTGACCCAATGGTATCGGGTATCAGAGCGCTTTACATGACCACCAGTTCCGTTACACAAGGACACATTCATTTTTATTAGGCACGGGGAAATTAAGTGATTTGCTTGTCCCTTGTTCTCCTAATCCTGTTAGGGTGCATGACATGATGGTAGCGTCGATAATTGATAATAGCAACAACCTATTGTCGGAGGTAGTGCAGAGGTTTCTAGAAGCTTTTACCAATAAAATTAGCCCCATTCACAAATTTTAACACAAAATACAACTTAAGAAGAATGCCATACCAGTTTCTCATAAGGTTAGGCCAGTACCCTTGTCAGTGAGGTCAGAACTCAAATACTACTTGATAAACTGGTTAAAGAAAATGTCATTGCTCACACAAACTCCTCAGAGTAGGTGAGTCCCATTGTTGTTGTACGCAAAAAGATTGGGGACACTAGGCTCTGTGCGGACGTGCGCACCCTGAACAAAAATTTGATTGTTGGCTGTCACCCTTTGCCCAAGATAAATGAGCTGTTGTCAAACATAAGTGGGGCAAATTTTTTTCTCACTATTAGATTTACGCTCGGCGTACCACCAGATTCTGCTTGCTGCAGATTCGCAAGACATTACCACCTTCGTCACTCCTTTTGGAGCTTACGTTTCTACTGTTACCATTTGGTCTTGCATCTGCAGCGAGTGTGTTTCCGAATTGATGGATTCTATTCTAGCCAACATATCAGGCACCCAGACATAGCAAGATGATGTATTAGTATTCTCTAACACAGGCACAGAACATAAGAGTATACTGAACAACGTTTTGGAGGTATACAAGGAAGTGGGCATCACCCTCAAACCTAAGACGTGTTGTTTCCTGAAGAAGGAATTAGACTATTTGGGTCACCATATTTCTGACAATGGCATAAAACCAATATTTTCATTGGTACAAGCAATACAGAATGTAACCCCACCCAAAGACAAAGACACCTTAGAGTCCTTTCTTTGCATGAGTGCGTATTACTCTAAGTTTATTCAAGAGTATGCTCTAGTCAGACCCCCCAGGATATTGCGGCATGGATTAGCAAATTTAGCGGCACAAATATGGAAATTTAGCGGCAATTTTGCGGCACTTTATGTTACTCATAATCATTCATTTTCAACCTGAAATCAATGGAAACTGTTTTAGCAAAGTATTCCACTTTGAATTAGGCATGTTTAAAGTGTCTGTAGCTCTACAGAAGCACAGCTCCAGTCCTAACCTCATAGGAGGGAGCTGTATTTCCCCCTGGGATGTTCTAGCGCCCATGTATGCACCCCTGCCGGGTCACCGCTGCCTCCTGGATCCGTGAGGCAGGACACCTCTTCCTCCTGGTCAGGGGCCCGGCACTTATTATTTTACAAACTAAGCACCAGTACACCATATCTGCACTGAAACTGCAGTGGCTTATGATGGAATTCACCTGAGGGATGACTGTCTCGTTATTCCTATGGCCCTAACCAACAAGTCCTCCAAACAGCTCATGCAGGGAGTGGTGAACACCAAAACAATATTGACAAACAGTGCTTGTTTTCCACTAGTGGATGGCAAGATCAAAGCCATGGTGAGAGAATGTGTGGTTTGCCAAGTTGCTGGGCCGCCAGACCCACTTGCCCTTCTCCTCAGAGAAGATATATCATACCATCCGTGGTCCAGGAGAGTGCAAGTGTTGTCTGTCTTCCAGATGAGAGATATTTCCTAGTTATTGTTGATGACCACTCCAAATAACCCGAAGTGGAAACGGTATCAACCATGTCAAGAGAAGAAGTCACCCCAAGACTGGAAAAGATACGTGCAGCTCAGATTCTTGAAAGCACTACAACAGTGGGCCCCCGTTCCAGAGTCAAGAGGTCGCAAATTACCTCAGATCAATGGAAATATGACATATCAGGATCACTTCTCGATGGCCCCTAGCCCATGGCAAAGTAAAATATTTGTGCATACTGTGTCCTTCACCTTGCGTATACCGCTGGACCCATATCTGAATGGGCACTGTATTCTTTAATGAGGTAGTACCAAAAC
The DNA here is from genome assembly GCA_963921515.1 of Calotriton arnoldi. Taxonomy (NCBI): domain Eukaryota; kingdom Metazoa; phylum Chordata; class Amphibia; order Caudata; family Salamandridae; genus Calotriton; species Calotriton arnoldi. The sequence goes on from CAWUFW010000016.1 coordinate 1,210,670, forward strand.
GCTGCCCACTAGAACACTGGACACCTCAGCAACAGAAGTGCGGTGGATGAAATCAAACCACATCACCTGATCGAGGCTTCTCTGTCAGACTGTTGCAGCAACAATGTCCACACGATCACCAGTTGTTGTGCTTATGCCTCTGATGCTAACCTAGGCACTCCAGTGCTAGTGAAAGATGTGCACACTGGGAGCAAGTTCACACTCCTTTGAACCGCTGGACGGTATGAGGCATCAAAGGAACTCTAGAGACAGCAAGCAAAGCTAAGGACGTTGTTAATTGACAAACTACCAAGCTGAGTTCGGCTGTGATAACCGCCCTCGAAACTAGCCTCTCCTGCGAAATCCTATATAAACAGGAGTAAGCCTCTTTGCCCTTCTAATTCTGTCCCTGCCAAGAGGCCCTGTTACTTAACTTTGAGAATCTCTAAATGGCATGTGCGGGGATAATCCCATTCCAAGAGTCCACTTCCAGTCAGATGGGAATCTACAACCCGAGGTCTTATTTGCTGCTCTCTCAGAGACAGTGGAACTTTGTGTGCTGAAACCAGACATGCTCTCAGCGTTCTTAGTGTTTCATCTTTTCCACTATGTTTAAACTAGTGCATTTCTCTGTCATCACTTTTTGGAGTAGTCCCAGGGCAATTAAGGGTTACTAGGCTCAGTTTGTGTGCATCATAGCTGTTTACCACTGGTGTCTGAGGGATTAACTGTACTATCAGACAAGACTGAGCACCAAGTACACCCCGCCAACTTCCTGTTGCTGCACCGCACCCCCACCGGTAAGAGGTGTCTCATTCTACAAAGTGAGCGCTTCAATGAGATGGCCACAAGAGGTCCTCCGTTTCCCAAAAGTTGGGAATTGAGAGGTGAAAATATGTGTTTTCACAGCCCTTCGTCAAATTTTTTTTTTTTTTTAACATTTTCGAAATTTCGCGGGCAGTTTTGTAAAAATCGCGGCATTTTTACAAAACTGCCGATTTCGCGATTTTTTTGCAAGTCGCGAAATCCTGGAGGGTCTGTTTAGTTGTACAATCACTTTGAAAATTGTTGCAGAAAGGTGTACAGCTAACTTGGGATGATGTCGCAGACCAGGCCTCCGCTAGGGTCAAAACTTTGATTACTAATGCACCAGCCTTGTCCTCCTTTAAACCTGAGAGCAAATGTGTACTTACAGTTGATGCAAGCCAAGTTGGAATAGCGGCTGTTCTGTTGCAATTTTATGATAACAGGGAACACACCGTAGCCTTCGCCTCTCGCTTACTGAAAACACCAGAGTCACACTGCAGCATTATTGAGAGGGAGGCATTGACTTTCTCAAGGGCAAATTGACTACATCACTGGGGTCATAAAGTCTAGGGCAGATTTATAAACCAGTTTGCCAGTTCAGGGTGTTGAACAAACTGAAGATCTAGAAGAGGTTGAATCGGTGGTGGCCACATTGGATGACATTTTGGGTTCCTCTGGTCTGGTCTCTCGTGATGAATGGCTGTCTGCTGTTAAAGATGATAATGTGTTATCTGCTGTAATGGAGTTTGTCAAAAAAGGGTGGCCTAGGGAGAGGTCACTAGCTCCTTCTCTCAGAACTTTCTCGCATGTGGAAAGCGAACTGTCCATTGTTGATGGTATTCTTTTACGAAATGATGTCACTGTTTCTCCATCTACTGTTAGGACCAAACTTATTTAGGCTGATCACTAAGGCCACTTAGGGGTGGGAGCAACTTGTAAAAATGTAAAACAATTTTTGGGTGGCCTTCTTTAGATTCTCAAGTTGCAAGTTGGATCTCTGATTGCAATACATTTTCACTGTCAGACAAGCACTGGGTCACTCACCAATCACCGTTACATACTGTTTCACTTCCTGATGAAGTGTGGTCAAAAGTTGCCTTAGATTTTGCAGGACTGTTCAAAGTCTTACCCTCAAATAAAAGATTTTTACTAGTCTTAGTAGATTATTTCTCAAAATGTTTTTTTATTTGTTCCTGGTACATGTACTGTTATTGTTTTCAACTTTCTAATCAAAACATGTGAAACTGAAGGGCCACCAAAGGAGTTAGTCACTGACAACGGGACACACTTTGGGCCCGATTCTGATGCGGGTTGGAAAAGCTTCCCGACCGAGGGCCTGATTCTGATTCGGTTAGGAATGCCTCCTAACGGCATTTGCTCCTTCCAAATCGGATCGGGAACGTGTCTTCCCGACCGAGGGCCCAATTCTGATGCGGTTAGGAACAAATGTTCCCATTGAAGTCAATGGGAGTTCAACCCAATCGTATCTGGAAGCATCCGGATGCATCCTACTCCGCCGGTCGGACTTTCCCGATCCGAGTGGGTCGGAAACCATTTCCCAACCGATTCGGTCGGGAAGCTTTTCCAACCCGCATCAGAATCGGGCCCTTTGTTTCTTCACAAATGAAAGATTTCATCCAAAACATCACATCAGACATTTGAGGGTGGCTTTGTACTCACCAACCTCGAATGGTCTGGTGGAAAGGATGAACAGGTTTCGGAAAGAAGGAATACAATCTGCTTTAGCTAGCAGGGTTCCTGTTGGAGATTTTCTAAGAAAGAAGGTTTCGGTTTATAATCTTACTCCACACTCCACCACTGGCTTTGTCTCCTTTTTGTTTGTTAAGAAAAAGAAAACCAAGGTCTGAGGTTTGCCTCGATTGAGTCTAGCTCATTATGCCAAGAGAAAATTACTGTCACTGCAAAATCTCTGACATGGTCAAGGAAAGGGTTGCTGTGGTCCAGTCAGCGCATAAAAGTCAATATGACAAAATGCATGTTGTAAAAAATGTTGAATACAAGGTTGCTAATTGGGTATTGATCAGATGACCCACCAGGGTTAAAAAAGGGAATCAGTCTTCTCTGGCCCTGTACAAATTAGCAAAGTTTTGAGAGGATCAGTCTTGCTGAATGAGAGAGGCTGGTGGAGCAAAAGGGCTCTTGTGAGGTTGATGCCTGAGCAAGCATGTAAAATTTGCACACACAAAGGCCTCACTGATGGGGAAAGAGGTCAAGGCAGTGAGGATTATTTTGCATTGGAAGGAAATAATTTTCTGTCAGATGCTACTCAATCTTCTTCCTCTGTCCTGTATAAAAATTCTAAGTTGGGTACAGATTCGGATCTTACGGAATCTACATTGTCAGGTAATTCAGTTGAGTGTTTTGACCTTAGTCCTTCTGAAGGTACCAGCGCAACTGGATCTGTCAGAGACTTTAGAAACTCACGCAATGTTTCCATGCCCGTGAGGTACAGAAACTTTTATATGCACTGAGAATTGTATTGTTTTTGTTTATAAGGGGGGAGATGATGTAGTGATGGAATTAGTCCTTTCTTTATGATCATGTTTAACTGTTACTTCATGTGTACATTCTTTGCTTCGCACCGTACTATGTGTACCTTTGTAAATGTTTACATTTGAGTAAGCTCACGCACAGCATTCCTTCTCCATGGCATCCAACTACAGCTGAGCCAGTAGCAGTTTGGATTCCTTGAAGGCAGGACATGCAGGATGTGGGCTCCTGTATTTACTGCATTAAACTTGTTCTGGAATACATTTGAAGCTTCCTGGTTACCTCTTTATCACCGCAACAAGCACCGTCTCCCAAGTGTGGGACCAAGAATAGGATCATCGTAGCCATTTCCCTCACTGGGAGCGTATCAACACTTACCCTGCAGGAGAAGCCACAGGACACCTCCAATCACTGCAGTAGCGCGACTGCAAGGGAGGGATCCTGCGACCGCCGAGTGCAGCCGATGAGTACACGGCATGCAGCTGACTCACTTGATTTGGGCTGGAGCCGCTGTGAGTGTCTGCAGATGGGGCACACTCCAGGAATCCGAGCGCTTCGCTCCAAAGACTTGTTTCGGACCTGACAGCCCAGGGGACAACTTGCTGCTAAATCCCACACGTGTACGCTGGAACACTATTGACTTTAAATCAGAGTTGCAGCGGACTCTTGAGACTCGGACTACTATGGGGCATACCCTGGGTGTTACCAGTAGTAAATGGGGATTAACCACGATCGCTACCGCAAGGAGTGAGTGGGACAGGGAATCGCCAGAGATACACTAGAGCCCAACCTCAGGGGAGGACGGTGTAGTTGTTTGTGAATGTCATATTCTTTCTTTGTGGGGTTTAGCAGTGGAAATAAAATACTTCTCTTTTTTCATAAAAGTGAGTATTTGGCTGGGCAATGATTTTTTGCTGCTGCTGTGCCCATTTAGAGTCGTGCACCTGTGTTTAGTAATCTGTTTCCACACCTCCTCACTGAGGGAGCTTTGGAATGCTCTACCACGTCTACCACCGCAAGTCAAATGCAGAAGGGGTACTTGACCCAGTTGCTCAGAATCCATTCTAAACTGGGTCCTGGGACATTAGAAGTAAAAGCCCTCAACCACCATGGTTGGGCCCAGTAGCCCCTGGGTGCCCTGTGGCACTCTGAAAGGGGTTCTGAAAATTCTAACGAGAGCGAAAAATGTGTCAGTGACTTCTTTAATTCATTCTATGTTGGCCTGGATGGTATTTTAACAATCCAAACCTGTAATAATGTCCCAGGAGTGGTAAAAGGCTTTTGTCAATTTTCAGGTCTGCATGAATGAAACCATACTAATAATATGCTTATAAAACTCTACTAGAAAAACAGACGTTTGAGGTGAGCAGTTTTGGAGTGTCAGTGGTGTTGTAGAGTGCTATGTAATGTCGATAATTAGGTACATTATATTTTTGTAGTCAATATTCTTGTACTTTACATTGCTAGTATGTAAATTCAATATTTTTGTACCTTAATATTTTTCTAATATATATTTGTAATCTGGTATTTTTGTGGTTGAAATTCTATCATAGAAGCGGTCCCCATATGTGGTCGGTGCCCCTAGGCTGCTGCATATGCTAGTAGAGATGATGATGTGAGACCCTTTATGTAGTCTGTCATCCAGGATGGTATGCATCATAGGTTGAACAACGTGGTACTGTGCATACACAGGAAACGTGTGGGTCCTGGAACAGTGGCTGTGGATTTCAAATTAGGAAATGGGCCTGGTGGTTACTTCTTCAATCAGGCAGTTTGACCTGCTCAAACTTTTTTACGTTTGGCCAAAGTGCCTCAATTTGTCCGTTTGCGAGAGCGACAACACAGGGTATTTTCCATGCTCAGCAGCTGTTTCCCAAAGGGTGAAAAAGGGACTTGCAGCACAAACTCCTATATTTGGAATACACTGTAGAATATTGCATGCAGCATTAGGGAGAAGTGCTGCATGTGTGCAGGCGCCCTGCAACACCCTTATCTGCCTTAACTGAACAACTGATGTCTTGGGCGCAAATGTTTTGTTACTAAGCCACTTTCCAATTGCACAGTGTAGCCTTGTGAGATCTGCAGTCATAGTGGGGTATTTCTTACCTGAAATGGAGTCCCCCACCCAGCATGTTTACACTCGACAGAATAATAACATGCATTAAGGGTGGCATTTTACTTACCGTCAATGAAGGAGTGGGTGGGACCAGGGCGGGCTTTATTGCCAGGGCAGCTTTATTGCTGGTAGCGTCAGGTGCGACAACCTTTTTTGACGCCCTCCCATGACCTTCTTCTCCATGGATTCCCTAAGTACCACCCTCCAACAGTGCCCCTCATCTCTCCATAGCCCCTATCTCACACGCATTTCATTTGTTCTGTAGTGCTACTCATACCAGTGTAGGGTGTCAGAGCACTTTAAATTACAAGCACATTATACAGAGACAATGAATCTACCATGTGTAAATCAGTGTCTAGGAAATGTTAAGTAAGACAATGAGCACTACAAGGTGTAGGAGTCACATGTCACCGATTCTAGCAGGCAGTATATTTTGAGTCTGTTTTGTCTGGAGAAGCGCCAACTCAATATTTTAAACGTATCACAGTGGTTGGGGTTGGTTTTACTAATAAGAATGTATTTGTACCCGACCAAACCCTTTTTAGCAACCTTAAGATATTTAAAATCTGGTGGGAGAACACAACACTTGAACCTATACTATGCAGTTTGCATGCGGCTCTTTGATGACTATTCATAGGTCACTGTGCTATATTAGGATTGTAACTTATGAACTGCAAGTAACAAAGGGATCTCTGTGACAAACCTAAGCAGTAACCCACTGAGCTATCCACATAAAATACGGTTCTGTGATCTGCATGGTGCACGTTCTTTGTAGCAGGCATATTAACCCTGTGTGCTACTTTATGATGAGTCAAAACTGCCACTAGACAAAACTCCGATCTCTGCCAGCAGGAACATTAATCACCAGCGTTATCTTGACAATTTTATTGCTGCCTGAAAGCTGCTGGACACACAAAGAACTCTATAGCGGGTGTTTTTAAACCCATAAGTTATCTCTAAACACAGTGCCCCCCCCCACCCCAGGTCAGCACCAGGTGCGGCGGCACCTGCCGCACCTACCTAAAGCCGGATATGGGTGGGACTGATGCATAATTCACCCTAGGCATCGCCTTCCCCCAAGGGTCAGCCTACTCTAAACCTTTACTAAAACATGTAATTTTCTATTTTCTTTTCACTCTTTTTGTATTGTTTGTTATTTTTTCGTTTCTTTAAAGCACAGTTCGGTTTGAGTTAGATATTCTTTATTCCGTTGGTCTGGGGAGTTTTGCGGTCTAAAGTTGACATTTTCATTTCAATACAGTCAGTATAGAATTGGAGTGATGTTTGTTGAACATGAATTTCCACGGGAGACGTCCATTACAACGCATGCTATTACAACGCATTGGTAAGTATTGATAGGTAAGTATTTGTGATAAGTTATTATTTTATGTATATGTATGTTAAACTTGAATATTAATACTCTTTTTTTCGAATACTCAGGTAATATTTTGAGCTAAACTTAAAAATTTTAAATAAGAAAAAATAAAACTCAGGTATTTTTTAAAGTTAGTTTATTGTTTATTTCATTAGGGAATTAATTTTCATTAATTTCATCTTTATGGTAGCATAAATTTAATAATCAGGTATTAATTGTATTACTAGATCGTTTAAAAAAAATGTATTTAAATTTACTGGGATGATTTTTAGTAATAAAATAGTGAAAAAATAGTTTTAAAAAGCATTATTGTTTAAAAAAAAATTGAAATTAAATAGTGGGCGTACCGTTTAATACTCAGGTATTAAAATTATTAGTAGAGTTTTTAAAAAGTAATTTTGGAGTAATTTATTATAAAATGATAAATAGTTGAATAGAAAAATATTTATTATAAAATAGTGGTTGATTATAGTAATATAAAAATAGAGTTAAAATAGAATAATGTTAAACAGTACATTGAATTAAAAATAAGAACATTTTATAAAAAGGTTGTTGAATGTTTTTTTTTTATGTAAAAGTTTCATGTTGTGCATTGACATGCACGACTTGACAGGCACCGTGCGGTGCCTGCCACCTTGTGCATGCCAATGAAGGGGGGTACCATGGGTAACCCCCAAGTGCACCCCCCACCCCCACAACACCCCGGGGGCCCGCAACGGGCCCCCAAAGCCAAAGAACGCATGCCTTTCCATGGCGGCATCGCCGCCATGGAAAGGCACAAATCCGCACACATCGTAATATGGCGGGCGGTGCCTGCTAGGCACCGCCACCATATTATGGCCCAGGACCGCACGGCAGGCAATCGTAACAATTGCCTGCCTGTGGAAAAGGGGCGGACGGTCTTTCCGTCCGCCGCTGTACCCCCCGCCATTGTAATGTGGCGGGGGTAAATGGAGGGCGGGCGGGGAAAGATGTCGGGCGAATCGCCACCGCCGGTCGGGCGGTGGCGATCCGCCCGACATCATAATGGCCCCCTTAATTTGTTTTGTAAGAGAGTGTATGAGAGTAGAAAGTAATATATTTAAGAAGTAAATATAGTGAGTAATATGATTATAATTGATTTAAAAAATATAAATAAATTAATTAGACATACTAATAATAAAATTTGTAAAACTTATTGAACTGTGTAATATTAAAAATATACATATAGATAATGTAAACAGTACATATTAATTTAATACAAGTAAAAAAAGGAGGAAAAACCAGGTTAATGATTATTTTTTAGAAATAAAAATATTTTATTAATTTTTTTTTTAAAACATAGCATTATAAATAAAATACACAAAAATATTGAAAAAATACTTTATTATTTATAATAATTTTTAAAAATAAATATGCAATTTTTATTGTACAGTAAAAAAATGTAAACCTTTTTTTCTAGGTTTTCCTATGCTTTTCCATTGAAGTCAATGGGTGAAATTGTCCTTTTTTCGTTTTTACAGAAAGACATGACGTTGCCGCGTAAACGTAACTTTCGTCATTACGAAGATCGTCGTGCTACGGATCAGATGCAAGGGAGAGCTCCGTCAAGGTAAGACAATTTATAATTATTAAAAAAAGAATAGTGGTAATGTTTATTGTAAGGAGAGAGGCAGGAGGTAGTTAGAAGTAGTAAATGTGTTTCTGGTACTTTTATTGTGTGCTAACATACAAATTCCTTCCTTAACAGGTTGCAGTAGGAGGCCCACGTCGGGTCTCATTCTTTCGTAACAACTTATGTTTAATAAGTTTATCAAAATATAAAGATTATAAATGTTAAAAAACAAAAGTGTTTAGAAAAATATCTTTTTTTCTATTTTTGGGTTTTGCGACGTTTTTTGGGGTGAAAATAAAGTTAAAGCGTCATCGCGGTTAGATGTATTTTTTATATGATTTTACAAAAAGGTCTCCTTTTTTAGAATTAAATCAATTTTATTAGCAGAACACACAGTAAGACAATACATTGCATCGTTGCCTACAACCCAACGGGCCGGCTGCATGAAGGTCAAGAAGGCGGAAAAGAACCAATGGCATACAATAAATCTGTATAGGTTAAGTACACAGCAAACCGCCTACAACCCAACCTGGGCCGGCCGCGTCAATACGGAGGAAAAAAAGGCAAAAGACGGACAGAGTCGAACATTACTCAAAATTAGAGGTGGCCTGCTGCGTGCAGGTCATATTTGTTCCCATAAAAGACCAAGGTTCATAATAGCGAGTCCGGGGCCTTTGAGCCTACCTTTTCCAGAACAAAAATCAAAAACACAACTAAAAAGGAACATCTGCAGGTCCCAACTACTTGGACCGAGAACCCCCCCTCCCTTCCCTCCCAAACCCTCTCCAGGTGAGCCAAGGATTACATACAAGCGCATGGATGTGGCCCAACGTGAAAAGGTCTCGTTTTTTAAGAAAAAGAATTTGGATATATTATAATCCATTGCATATTGGTTTTTGGAAGATCTATATGTTTTTTTTCGAGATCGGATTTCATCGATGGATTTCTGGACGTAGATTACAGTTTGTTTTAATTTCGATCGAGATTGGATTGCTTCGCTGGATTTTTATTGCGTTTTTTGCAAACCATTTTTCATTTTCGGCATTTTCTTTTTGGGTGCGATTTTTGGAGATATGCACAGATATTTTTAACCGTCAAAGAAAATACTGTTATAATATGTTTTTTAAGAACTGTGCACTTTTCAAAAGTTTTATTCGGGTCATGAACTGTAAAAATGACTACAAAGGACTCTTGGTGAAAAATTGGATCGTACGTAAGTCCAAGAGTTGAAAAAGAAGACATCAGAAAGTAAGGAGACCCGACATTATAGTTGTTTTACTTTTGCCGCTATCATGCATTTCCCCTGAGACATGCACAGGTTGGAATAGGAATAGTACTTTTGCACACACCTGCTTAATGCACTTTTTCTAAGTGAAACACTCTTTGTAGTTGGAATAGTAAAATTGTCCCCACCTGTTTTTACCACTTTTTTTGACGTAAACATAGTTTGTAGTTGAATTATTCATTTAAAACCACAAACATAATGGTTCTTCCTTGTCGTTAACACAGTTTGGAGCAGGAATTTTACATTTGTACACTTTCTGAAAATTGAACATTTTTTCTGTTTAAATCTGTTTTTTTTTTTTTTAAATGATTCTTTTACTTACAGAGTTTTTGGATTTGTTGGCTGTGTCGTTATTTGTCTAAATATCACGCCGTTTTTAAATTGTGAAAATGCGGTAAAATATTTAAAATGTTAAATGTTATTTATTTAAAGTCTATGTTTTAGTTTTGTATTTATAATTTATTTTTATGGGTACACTTACTTGAAACTGTAGATGGCACTGTTTGAGTTCGAGAACTGATTGGCTGGCAAAACATGTGTGGTCTATGTGGAAGTCAGTTTACCACTGTTTTCAAAATGGTGGTCGGCTGCTTTTATTTGTTTTTTTATGGTGAACGATAATTCATTTGAAAAAAAAATTTGGGTATATTTTTTTCGTGTGTTTTAAATGCTGACAAAATGTGTAATTATTTTTATCGTTTTAAATTTGTTCGTTATATCTTTTTTTGATGTATTGTCCGCCATTTTGGTGAACTGCGGGTTAAGGTGCATTCATAGAAAGTGTTGAAGGACTTTCGTTTTTGTGCTGTGTAAAATGGTGGCTTATTTGTTATCTTTTCGTTTATTGGCGTTTGATTTAATATAATAATATATTTTTATAGGTAGTTGTTTTTTCATATTAAATTAAGTACATGGACTTTTTTTTATGTACTCTTTAAAAAAAGCGGGATTTATATTTCTTAAGATGTGTATTTTTTAATATTGTTCGTTTATTAATGTTATTTTGTTCCAAAAAGTCATATTATACATGCATTCTATTTTTTATTTTTTTAATATTGAAAATAATAAATTATGGATTTATAGGGTGAAAATTATGATTTTGTTGTGAATCTTTAGACGGGTATTTATTTTATTACTCGAGTATTTAATTTTAATACTCTGGTATTAATTTAAAATACCCGTGTATTAAAACACTTCCCCACCCAAAACCCCTATTTCCTTTGCATCCCGTCCCAGAGGTAAGTTATACATTTAAAAAAAAATATGTTTATCATATAAAAATGTACACGAGTAATAATTTTAACACCCGAGTATTAATTTTAATACTCCAATATTCATTTTAAATGCCCGTGTATTAATTCACTACCTCACCCAAAACCCCTATTTTCCCTGCATCCCGTCCCAGGGGTTAATTATACTTTTGCGTTGTAATGGTATGCGTAGTACTAGTATGCATTGTAAATGTTTGCGTTGTAATGGTAGTTTTAGTGCATTTTAATTAATTTGCGTTGTAATGGTATGCAATGTAAAAACATGCAATGTAATAGTAGCTGCGTTGTAAAGTCTGTATTGTAAAAGCATGCGTTGTAATGGTTTGCGTTGTAACATCATATATTCATTTCCACAAATGCCCTTGTGGCAGTACTGAATTTCTAAAACCCTTTGTATCAATTTCTTAGACATTCTTACAAATGAGGCACTACAACAGTCCAGGTCTAACCAAATTATGCCCCTGGCTTAGGTCGCTCTGATTTTTCAACTTGGATGGGTTGCACTTTTATGGGAAGCATCAAGTAGGAATTACTGTTCTTTGTTATTTGTTGCTCCACTTACAGCTGTGGATTGGGAACTGGGTGTGACTGGGACAGAAAATAGGCCTGGACACCAAAATAAAAATTGCCCCTATTTGTGGATTAGATAGCTAAAAAGCGGGCCATGTTTGCAAATTGGGGCAGTTTTGAATGTGTAAAGACAGTGTTTCCAAGGTATGGAAGATTGCATGGATTTGAGATTGTTGCAGGCAATGTTTGTGGTAATGTCAGGGAAATCAGCAGTAAATACCAGCCCATCAAACCATGAAACAGGCCCACAAACAGACAAAAAAATTCCCACATACTGACCTGTAAAACCAGCCCAGCCGGCACTGCCTGATTGCCCTATAGGCCAGTCCGACTCTGCTTGGGACTCATTCCCAAGTGATTTATGTTCTTGGAAGACAGTGCAGTGGCTGAATCCTTAGGAATTCATAAAAGGTGGGAAAGTTGGATTTCCTCCAAATTCCGCTGCCCTATCACTGGTGTCAATATCAAGTATTTGTCAGAAATGAAGAGGCTTATCTGACATCCATGGCAGAATTCTGATAGCTAACTTTCCTGAATTAGGCTTGAATTTTCAGCAATTCGCCTATAGTTTTAGGTATACATTTTGAGCCCTGGATTTCGATCTTAAATTTTACAGAAACACATGGAATTTAATGGAAGGTGAATCTTTTCAGCACTAAACAGATGTCTGCATGTTGGTGTACTCCGGATATCATTTCTGTGACGGAACAGCCAGGTTCTACACTTACACTGGTCTCAGGCACTTCAATGTCTTTTTTGGCTTTTCGGTGAATAATGACTTAAGGGCTTAATCCTGCCCTATATGTACATGGTTAGCTCTGGTGCCACGAGACTGGCGCAACCAACACTACTACACCAGGACCTGGACGGAAGTGGATCCAGATGTGTGATCCTAGTGGCAACGGTACGTTTTCCCTGGAGTAGTCATGTACTGTAAACAACAATTACATTCCTCAAGTGAAGAGTACACAATGTATCCACCACTGAAGCCTGACAAGCTTTAGTCAGTCACTCGAGTATTCAAACCTCTGACCTTCAGGTTAATAGACACTGGCACGCACACCCATGCGGCTGGTCTATTGACCCACTGAGCTACTTTACCAGTCAGCCAATCAGAAAACGAGTTTTTCTTGCTGCGTAATGAGATCACCAGCGAAAAAAAGATGCCCCTGCTGAGGCAAAGCGGTTTTAGAATCTGAAAACAGGCCAGGGGCCAGTTACTACCTGTGCTGCCGGGTCAATGGGTCTGAAATCTAATGTCAAGCAAAAATAAAACCCGCCAAATGGCCAGTTTATACTCAAAGCTTATAATGCTTAACTGCAGTATTGTACACTAACCATCCCCGCTTGTCCCAGGCCATGTGTTTTAGAGGCAGCGAGGGAAGTGCAGAGTGCAGTTTAATCTCCTTCCAAGCCGCAGGTATTAGGCGGGATTGGGTCCTGCCGGCGCTGTGCCCTTCACACCTGACCCTGTCACTCAGAGTTTAGCCGGCGGAGATTTGCGCGGAAAGGAGACATTTTCTGCGGGAAGGTCTCGGTGAATGCCTCCCCTGCTGGATTCAGGGGCCTGGAGATCTTTTCCAAAGATCACTGGAGATCAAGCGAGCGAGGCCGCTGGGCATCCTTCTCAGGTAGGTCTGAAAATCGCCATATATGACATGCATGCATGATGCATAATAGGGAAATATTGCGGCAGCTGCGCCCCAGGCACATGCAGAACACCAACAGGCATGTATGTAACAAGAATCACTGTGCACCCGAATCCCCCCAGGTGCCCCCACTTGCTAGCTTTCGACAATCAAATAATAACTCAGAATAATGTGACAAATTAAATGAAGGGTTTTGTGAAAGTGACTTCGTCAGGCAAAGGCAGACATCTCTCAAAGATGTGCAACACTGGCAGGCGCGTTTCCCCTTCGTTGGCCCCTTCTGTAGCTAACCTGCTCTAAACAATGAAGCTCGAAAGGCGGCAAATGATTATAAACAACATTTAGCGCGCTTTATTTCCTATACATTGCAGCTTTTTTTACCCCATTCGTTAATTGCAAAATCAGTGAGATTGTTCACAGCTCATCTGAAATGTAAAGTGTATCGATAGAGCTAATTTGTAATCTATTCCAGTAGACGTGCACAATTAAGCAGATACAAATCCCTCCCAAACGCATTAAGTGGTAACCTGCCTAGGTTGCGTTTAATTGCATTACGGGTTTCGACATTCAATTATAAGACCTTTTTGATGTGTTTCAATCCCTGAGAGGTGCAAAGACAAGAGACTAACTCATCCATACTCGTGCACGTGTGAGAGTTGTAGACTACAACATGTAGTTTTGCAAACTTTGCACACTTGAACTGAGTGGTTTCTGTGTTATGGCTTTACACAGATTGGCCAACAGCGCAGATGGCTAGGGTTGCAGGCGGTCGCCACAAATGTGAAGAGAGGCCACTGCTTGAGTGATAATCACAAATCTCACACGAGCTGCAGCGTGACACGCTCTTCTCTGGTATATATATGTGCGCACAGAATGTCCAAGAGTGCACCAAAGTGAGGTTTGAGACTTAGGATGGAAAATGAATGATTTAACAGAAGAACGTTGTCTCTTAGCTACCCGACTCTATTACCGTCCATGGGGCATTGAGACTCGCCAACAGTAAGACTGCTAGATGGATGGAGTGAGACTCACTCTCGATGGGTGAGAAGTTCTGCTGGTAACAAAGTCCCCTACAGCCCCTGCGGCGCAGTAGGGCCCCAGCCCTCCATGAGGCCACAAACCTTCAAGGGCGCCCCCATTCAGTCCAAGGTCAAGCACTATCTGTAAGATATGGGAGACTCGTGGGCCCCTCTACACATTCTGCAGGGGTGCCACAACATTTCAGTTATGCCACTGCTGCTGGCCTCACACACACCCAACAGGCAGGTCAGTGTCAGGGGCTTCTGATTCTTGCATGCCTTCCTTGAAAGGGCGCTGGGTTAGGGAGTGCTCATGTAAACCTCAGAGATCAGGATTCTGATGTGAAATATAATGGTAAGGACACTAGAACCAAGTTAATGTCTTAACATTTGGGAGGGTTGAAACCCTCATTTCTTTAAGCCAGATGTGCAGTAGATAACGTGACCATGGTTCACAGTAGACATCCACACTCTCGAAATTTAGGGAAAGGCTTTCGAGATATTTCTAGAACCGATTCTCAACTGGGAAACCTAGATGTTAAAATAACCTTCGAGAGTCTATGGTAACTATGTGCTACCCTGTATGACCAGTCTTTCTTCTTATAGGTTTTAATCCACATTTGCCAGCAGCATCAGCAATGCGCTGAAGCTTCCTCCTGGTGAACTGAAATGGTGACACGTTGAATGCAGGATGGGATCTCCGCGGTAGCATCTGCTCAGCTGGACGAGTAAGGACTTGATTTTTGTGCATGTTCAGTGATCGTCCCTGTCGAAAATGCATTTACCACGGAGGAGAAGGCTCCAGTGGAATCGAGTCCTTTTCCTGGTTTGCATGGTGGTGGTGGGCTCTCTGTACCAGTTGTCTTACACAACTGGTCCAGATTCAGCCTCATGGCCAGATAGCCCTGAAGAAGCCAATGCGGGTGAGGACTCAGGGGACCTCTTGAAGGTTGCTCTCAGGGAGCTTAGCAACCAGACACTCCCTGAATCATTGATAGCAAATGTAACAGACAGGACCAAGATTAGACATTGCATCTTTGTGGATCCTGAACCAGTCACCACAGTTAGTAAACACATTAAGACAACCACCCCAATCAGTAGAAGTACAGAATCACCCATAGCACCAACGCGCCCCCCTGTGCCCATCTTGCCCCATGCTAAGGCAGAGTATCCTAATGACCTCTTCAGCATCGAGCAGCGCCGGCAGGGCTGGGTGGCCCTCCATATCTTTGGCATGACATATGTGTTTGTGGCCTTAGCCATTGTGTGTGATGAGTTCTTTGTCCCTGCCCTGGGGGTGATCACAGACAAGCTGCAGATCTCAGAAGATGTGGCCGGGGCCACCTTCATGGCTGCCGGTGGATCAGCACCAGAGCTCTTCACGTCTCTTATTGGAGTCTTCATCTCACATAGCAACATTGGCATCGGCACCATCGTAGGCTCTGCTGTTTTCAACATCCTCTTTGTCATCGGGACCTGTGCGCTCTTTTCCCGCGAGATCTTGCACTTGACCTGGTGGCCCTTGTTCAGGGACGTGTCCTTCTACATCCTGGACCTTATTATGCTCATCATCTTCTTCCTGGACAACTTCATCTTGTGGTGGGAGAGCATCCTTCTGTTGAGCGCCTACTGCCTCTACGTCATCTTCATGAAGTGGAACGTGGAAGTGGAGCAGTGGGTGAAGCAACAGTTACTCAAGAGGAAACGCTTGGTCAAGGTGATGGCCTTGGAAGATGCTGTTAAGGTTAGTGTTCCTACCTTCCTAGCTGGTAGTTATGGTTTTAAAGCACTATTTATGTTACTTAACCCTTTTCCATGATCTGCAATACACAGACCATACAGCAAAGCATGACATTCCCCATGAATTCTTTCAAAACTCTAATCTAGGGCACAGAATTAGGGTGTATGTGGGTACATTGCAGGTAGCTAAACAGTGGGAAGGGTGCTTCTGGACAAGGAATACAATATTTTATTTTTGGTTATTTACAAGCTACATAGCACAGGTCCGAGTAGGAAATGGTGATACATCCAGGGAGGTGTAGTGGTAAAGGCTTGAGGAAACAGATGGGAGCTTGAGATGTAACATAAAGCTGGCATGTGTAAGTGCCTGCTGGATAGTGATCGGTACCATTCCTGAGACGGGTAGCAGGGTGAATGAAATGGAGGGAATGTGATTGAACTGGGGTTCATGGTAGGAAGAAGTAAAGCATTTACTGTCTGGAGGGTGTAGATGCAGCAGTTTAGTATGTAAAAGTATAGAACAGTGCTGCAGACAGGAGGACCTATGTATGCTGGTCAGTGCAATGCATAGGTGTTGTAATAAAGGGACGGAGAGTTCTGGGACCAGAGGATGGGTGAAAAGAGTGCAAAGCAATTGGTTAATTGGGAAGCAGTGTTTGGAATCGATGCAAGTAGGTTTTCTAGGCAGATAAAGGAATTAAAGGATGCATGAGTCCCAGTGGGGGAGGCCAGTGTTGATGACGTCGGCCTCAAGAGAGGCAATATAATAGCAAGGCTTTGGCAAGGATGTGAGGGAGAAGATGGCATCAGTGGCAAGCGACTGAAACTTCGAGTGAACGGGGGGCTGTGCTAAGAAAAGCGGGGAGCATCAGACAGCATCACTGAGGTAGTGTTTTTCTGTTTTCTTCATAAGAATATGAATAAATGAGCAGGTAATGACGACATTGAAGGGAGATCAAAGAGCCACACATTAACACACACACCACATCCTTAGTGGATTCAATAAACTATGGCATTATTGATGAGTGCATTATGTAATATTTCAAGAGAATGCTTTATTGATGCCTACATTAAACCTTTCAAAGATCCCAAAGTTGTGATAACCTTAAAATGCAGAGACCATAAAATCTCCAACTTTCCCTGGTCGTGTTGTAATAGTTTGAAAAGGATGTGCCCTCCTCACCTGATGTGACCCACAGGGTGGAAGGTAGGTGCTGATGAAATCAGTACTATGCCCACATCTGACCTCTTGCCACCATAGCATGAAGGTTGACCATAGAGTGCCCAATTCTTGCTTTGATGCCAGGCCAAATGTAGCAGAATATAGCTCTGGGCCAATCCAGTCACTGGTGATTCCAACCTGGCATCGCACAACCAAGCCGCTGTTGTTCAATACTTGTCGAAGGTGATGCTGCTCTAAGTCAACTCTGGGTTGATCACATCAGGTGTAACACAAATCCTTCATACTAGCTATTACAAATGGCTATTGTCAATAGTATTTCTTTATAAACTCCCTATTATCCAGTTATTTATCACATAATCTTCTCCCCATAATGCAGCAATGACATATAATAGATCAATATGGAAGACATATTGCTGGGCTGCAAGGCTGCCCCAGTGTGGTATACAGCTTGTCAATCGCCAAAAATAAAATATTGTATTCCTAATTTAACAAACAACTCTATTATAGACACCCACGTTGTGTTTACACAGGACTACACAACCTCAATAGTTCTAAAAAAACTGATCTTTACAAGGGTCTGTCATTGCGAGCCATCCCAAGCGCAACCCATTCCTGGCTCCACGGAGAATGCGGGACTTAGACTTTAGGCTGCATCACCATAGGAAAGAAAGGCCAATTGTGAGTCACTTAAACCTACCTTGGGAAAATGTGACTGGACAGAAGTGCAACAAGTAGTTGATGCGCTTAAAAAATGGAATAAAAAGAAGTCTCACGTAATCAGATTGCTTCACTGGGAAGAGTGAACATTTTTTGTGGCTGCCTCTGTCCCCATCCCATGTCTTTAGGCCTCATCTTCGCACCACCCTATACTTCTGGGTATCTCTTCTTTACATCCATAGAGTACACAGACCATCCTGCACGTGTCCAGCCATGAGCAACCCATGGACTCATGAGCAGGAACAGTAGCAAAAAATGGGACTCCCTACTCTCACATCTCAGTTTGGCCTCAAAGCGAGTCTCTTCATCTGGTTTGATAGGTTGGTTCATGTAATAAAGAGCTTGTTTTTTTCCCTTGAGTGTTCCTCTTTGATTTCCTGGGATATATCTTTGCACTGCTGAAGGCTGCAGTTCTTTCACTGGTGTCCGTTTCTTCTTTTATCAGTACTTCAGTTTTGCTCTGCCTTTTTGTTCAGTTGGGGGACAGGTTTTTCAACCTGGTGGTCAGCACCTCTGTTGTGAATTGGTGTCTTCTGATGTATCATCAGTACTTCTGTCTAGATCCTGGGGATAGGGCTTTTCGCTGAACCTATCAGGTTTCCAGACTTACTCAGGACAATACCATCCTTTGGGCTAAAATTGTTGCTTCTTTTGGCACGCATGGTAGAAAGTATATTCAGCAAATTATTCCCTGTTCTTTTAATGAGTGCTCTGCCTTTGCCCCAGTTCAACTACATCTCTGGAGCCATGTCCCATGTTTTTCTTTTTCAGCACTCCTTGGGTGGACACTTGTAGTCAGTTATGAGTAGTAAGAAATCCTATTCATCTCACCAAAGCTGGTTCTTCTCCACAGGGCAGATGTTGTTCCTAACTCTCCACTGCAGGCTGCATTCTCTAAGTCGCTCTGAATTCATATACACAGGTTGGCATAGGTGATTGATCACAAATGGTTTGTATTTAAGTTGCTCGAGGCATTCGTTTACAGTCTTTACTATCTTTGTTGCTTGTCAAGCTTCCATATTGGCTCTTACTCAGCCCAGTCAGGGAGTCTTTCTTTACTGTTGCTGTTTCATGATAAGCTTGGTGGCGGGAACTGGCTCTGTCCCTTTCCTCAATTTTCTCTTGTGTCCCACCTCCATCTTGCTTTGCACTGCCTTCTGGTTTCTGTGTCTTCCTTTGGGTTAACCCACGACCAAATACAGGGACCCATACAGGCATTACTGGCACCACTGCCTTTCGTAGAGTACCAAAGGGAGCGGATTATGGCAGTGTCCAGCCTCTTCCTTTTGTCCATATATTGAGGAGATTGAGGAGATGCCCTTCTCTCCTCTGAATAGTCCTGCCCCTTTCTCTTCCATTGACTTTCCATTGGAGGTAGGCTTTATGGACAAATGTCTTATGGTTCAAATGGTAGGAAGGATTGTATTGAGACCCTGCAACACCTTCTAGTTGGTGGAAGGAGAGCGCTGCACATTTACACATGGACACAAATTGACTGCTAATTTTTAGGGGTTTTCACTCTGGCATATGCCTTTTTGTGTCTGGGAGGTGACCCTGACTGAGTACTCAGTGGGCAGTTATACCCCTTGTCGCAAGAATCGTAGAGTGATGTATGTCGCTATTTCCACCATCATTACTTTTATTTACCATCTGCTTCTTTGCCATCACTTTGACTTACCATCACTTTAATATCCATTCCTAACATTATAATTACTATTGCATCAACCCCATCTCTCAAACCCCCATGTTTAACCCACAAAAACAGAATACCCTTTACTTTTATCACATTACTTCTATTCTAATCTAAACCTACCCCTAATAAATGTTACATATTAAATTTCGTTCATATGAATGGAATTAAAGTAAATCAAATAATTTAAAAAAATAGGAAACTCTAGCAAACACTAAATACTGAAATATAATTGTATTAAACTAGATTAATTGAAACGGTTGCCTAAACCTAACAAATAATAAGTACTTAATTAAAATATCAATAAAATTAATTTAAAACAAATAATCCAGAGAAATATATAACATAATTAACTAAATCAATATTAAACAATTTAATTTCAAATAAATTAAATTACAAAAAAAGGGAACTTAACCCTAACCTTAATAAATTCCAATAAAATCGTGACTCATGACCCCAGCCCTGACTCAACAAATTATAACTACTTAATTATAGTCAGATTCGATAAATTAACATAAACTAAATTAATATAAAATAGGGAATCTTAACGTTAACCCTAACAAAACGTAAATGTGTAATTAGATGACTGTTAATTAAAATAAATATATTAATGTAAATTAAATGAAATGGCAGCCCTTAACCTACATTCATGGAAAATACTTCCTTAGCGTAAAAGTCGAAATGATAGTATGTCTCAGTTATAGACGTTGAAGTAATGGTATACAGGGCCGTAAAAGCAGGGAAGTAAGGGTAAATTTAAAGTAATGGTGAGGCACCTTGCAGAGCACATAATAAAATATTGCAGGAATGGCCTCCTTATGCGTTATGCTGCTGCCAGTTAATTTTATGGAGCTTCTACACCCAAACAGTACGTTGTTGGCCTAAAAAAATATATTTTGCTTACCATAATAAACTTCTCCAAGTTATGTACCTATTCTACAATACCTATAGAAAGATCACAACTACTTACAACATTATCAAATTAAAGGTTTGGGAGGTCTAGGCTCCAATGAGGCCTCGGGCTGCTTTGTAGCAAGGGCATGCACAGGGGCAGGTTTCAGATGTTTCGTTTAGACTGGAATAAATGGGCCAATCATGAGTAATTAATATCTATCAATCTCTTAATTAGACTCACGTTTCCTGGGTTTCTATAGAAGAGGAGGTACAGCGGGGAGGTTGTGGGACATGGAGTGTGAAAAACTGTGCAAGGCACTATTTTGTGAAGGTGCAAATTGTTCTCACTATTCCCCTCATCTCTAGTGTAATCACTAAATCACCCACAATCCTACAGTTTAAGAAAGTGAAAGACAGAGAAAAGTACAAATACCCTCACTATGAAGTAGAGCAAAAATAAGAGATATGGGTTTAAGAAAATGTAAAGGAAAACGGTTTGCCTACAGCAAAACAGCGAAAGCACACACATGTTGGAATTCTTACCCACAGAATCATTAGTCACCCAGGATGGTCAAGGCGCAGCAAATGTCTCAGATTTCATGGAGGGTTCAATGGGCGACTTCCTAAAACACTCAAACAGACTCCACTGCTCGACTGACGGCCTCCATCTGACCTAAATATTTCACACAATGCTCATCACACATTGTACTGGATATTCGCATCAGCGGATGTTGCAACAGCGGCTGAATCTGCTCCATGCCTTTGGTCCGATAACCACACAATACAAGGAATACAAGGTGGTTTAAGGTAAAGGCAAACAGGATCTGAAAGAGTGGCCCCAAAAAAGTGTTGCACACACTAGTCTTACCAGCAAATCTAGTATCTTAGTGCAGCTCTCTTGTCTCATTCCCCTTTCAACAGACCTACTCTGTAACTCCGCAGTTGTATTATGGAGCTTTCTGTGGGTTTGGTGAAGGGTGTAAAATATCCTCGCTCCTGTTGGATACGGATTTCCATATTAGTGCATCTTCTCAGTACCTTAGAGATGCCTCTGTCCATATTCCAATTCAGCAGTACCATAAAGATTTTTATCTTGGTGTAGAAGGTTAACATTGTCAGTTGAATGATCACAAATGGCCAAGCTGATCTGGTGGGTTCCTGTATTCTGCTGGTGTGTCAGTCCAACTTGCACTTGCACCTAAGTGGTTGGCTAATTCAGGCAAACATTTTCAAGCAGGCAACCATGCATATCCTCTGCAATGAGTCACATTTGATAGATCTCCAAAACATATCTTACTATGTTAACCAAGGTTTTCTCCTATTGCGGGTCATTTTTGAATGAACATAAAGGAATCTTCCTTTCGGTATACTGCAATATCAATATTCAGAGCAAGCTATTCAAACTTCTGCAGTGGTCTTTAGCATCGCCATAGGAAAAATAAGAGTGCAGTGGAACCTAGCAACGTTTATGACAGTGCTTTATGTGACTGGCTTGATTTAAAAATGTAGACCACCTTTACATGGCATTCTTGGACCAGAGATTCAAGGATTTCTAGACCCTGTTCCCTATGAATTTGGTAATCCAAGTAATTCCAACCTGGTGCTTGAGACTGAAGCTTTTAGAGAGGAAGTAGTGTTCTCTCTACAACTCCAAAAATTATTATTTAGGATGCCAGACTTGCAAGGTTGGGAACCAATCTAGGCCTGGGTCTTGTGGCCAGCAGGCATCCGCAAAAACCGGAAGATTGTCATAATGAAGAGAAATGGAAGCAGTTTTTCTGTGCTATCAAGGCTATGCTTCCTATATTTTCAGGCCAATGCTTCTGGTTGGTCTGAAAATCAGGTAGCCATGACACATCTGAATGAGGAAGACTTGCTTGCCTGGTCAGATTCAATGGAGAATATATGTTGGGCTGCAGAGGTTCACTTAGTTGCCCATGTGCAACTTACCTCCTAAGCAGTGGCAATGTGGGAGGCAATACAGTGAATCATGTTTTCCCTGGCTGTTTGAGTATTATTTCCTCTTCAACGTGTACCTCATATCACGATGACTCATAAATTACATCAGCTCACCTTGAAGAAGCCTCTTTGCATCTGTGGGGAAGTCCTTTTGCCAATGTTTTGTTCAGGAACTCAACATTCAAGTCTAAAGTGAAATAGGCTCTTGCAAACATATGTTAGCCACCAGGCCTGTATTGCACCAGCATCACAAATGATCAAATTAGTGCATAAAGTGATTAAGATAGAGAATGAACAATAAGTTAGCAAGGAGAAGGGACGCCTTTGCCATCTTAATTCATTTTAGCATGGGCTATCCCAAAAAATAATGTAGGCCAATTTGGTTAGGTTATGGTAAAGTCTATTTGCTGTGTTAGCCTGCAGACTGAATTGCTCTGGCCCTGTGATGAAGAACCAGCTGCAGAAGATGCTGTGGGATCAACAAAATGTGTTATCACAGGGTAAAAATGAAGGTGATTTAATTGTGATTATGTTGGAGCGTAGTGTTGCATGTCTGAGCAACTGGTTTACGATATTGTCATGGACCAATACTCACACTGACCATGATGCTGAGGTGGTGTTGGGGTCCCCATTGACGATCTACATTGAAATGTTCTGAAATGTTCAGAAAACCACTCAGATGTTTAGACATTTGGTAAGAGAGAGGTTTGTGTTCCCTCCTTAATGGTTTGTTCTCATTGGTAATATAATTAATATAATATAATATCCTTTCAGTCCTGGATAAGAGCTTTGAGTTTATTGTTTCTGGCCATTAGTATTTGTACCTAAGACTGGAAAATGGTCCCTCGGTACTGAGTGTTCTGTCCCTGTAACTCTGCCACTGTTCCCTGTTGGTGCTGGGAGATTTAAAAAACTTTAGAAATCAACTTAAGTTAGTTATGATTGTTTCCCATGGCTGCTGGCTGGCCTATTTCTCGTTACAGCCTTTTGCTTCAGGAAATGAAGTATGTTTGTTTTTCGTATAAAATATGTTTAAGTTTCAGCTTCATGTCTCCAAGTCATATAATTTGAGAATTTCCTACTGACTAGCATGCCCAAATCTACTCTTGATACATTAAAATGGGATTCCTATACAGCCACATGATTTATTTTACAAACTAAAAACTTGACTACATTCATCCTTTTCCTCTAGCATCTTCGACTACTACCGAAAGCAAGAATTGTTGTAAAAATTTGCATGTGTAACTTGCAAGTTCATCTTTCTGCATCAATCCACGTACCTCTAAAAAATATCTATTACAAGTGACGTCTGCTTGATCAAAAGCAAATCACACCTGAAGTTAAACTTTCTTCTAGCACGAAAAAACAAAACAAAAAAACTACACCAAGATGGCTCCTGCTGGACTAGGGATTGGGGATCTCTCTCCAAAGCTCTATTTGACTTTCTCCTACTCTCCGGACGTTTCAGAAATCCTTAAACCCCTTAAGGCCTCAATAAATAAATAAATACATAGATAAATATTTATAGGGAGAAACGGTCTGTAGATCTCTACTTCTCTCGAAGTCATCATGAGCATCCCTTGAATGCTCCTCTGGGCACAGGCAACAGAACAGCTGGGTGTAGAGGTGGCCTTCAGAGGTCTACACCATTTTGGGTGGCTACTAGGCTTTCTATTGGAACATTTGTCTCTATCCATTCTTCTTTGTCCAATATGGGTGATAACTTCCCCATCACCGTCGTTCTCCACCACTGCACCATATTAATTGGATTGAGCTGTATCACAGAGACCTCCTCATTTTTCGGTAACCTGATAAAAAGTCCAGTAACAATTCTGATCCATTGTCCCAGAACTAGATTACGGTGCCTGCGCTCATGTGTTTTTTGTATCATATCTTTTTTTTAAAAAGATTTTATTTCAACTCAAAACCATTTATATAAGTGAGTACAGATAGTACAGATATACAGTTTGGAAATTCACACTGTTAGTATCATAAAAGGCGAAAACAGCACAGATCAGAATTTAATATCCAGAACTTTCCTGAGTCCACATTTCCTATCGATTGGGAAAAAGTCATTGCTGCTCACAAATCTTGCAAATCTGAGCAGGGACAGGTATATTGCATACTTTGCCATCAGTGCATGAACATGGAGAGTACACATCATATCGATCAACAGTAGGTACCCATCCACTCCCATAGTCCCTCCATCTGGAGCGGTATGGACACTTCTGGGTAAGAATGTCTTAAAGGGGCCCCAAATATCTCTCAGTCTCGAAGTTATACGTTGCATCATCACATATATTTCAATACGATCATTACGGATCGCCATATCCATCAGCCACTCTGTTATCGTAGGGATCCGATTCCTCCCCCAGTTCATGGTCAACAAAGCACTCCATGTAGGGAGCTCTTTACATATCCCAACAGGGCTGTTCATTGGCCATCACATGATGGTCTGCCATGTCTCTCACCACTTTTACAACTGCCTGCCAATATTGATATATTAGTGGACAAGCCCGTGCCCGGTTTAGAAAGCCAGAAAAACGTTGTCCTCAACCAAGGCATTGATTGGAATATGGTGAATATTACCTGTGTTGTCTCACTGGTGTAATGTATGCTTGGTGTAGGAATTCGTAATGCAATAGTTTATGCTTACAGTTTATGGAGATGGCGTCTATTTGCGTACAACAAAAGGACCACTGAGCATCTGATAGGGGCTCCCCAGGTTCTGCCTACAAAGCCAGTCTGGCCAACTCAGCGCACCCCGGCCTGCATTTAGAGATATTAGTGTAGGCTCTGGAGACCCCCGTGTCTCATGTGTTGATGTTATCAATTGTGTTAATGGGGAAAATTATTGTGGCTCTTTTGGGAAACTGTATATTTTTTCCTTGACAGTGGTTAGTAGCCTAGCACAAATATAACCATACATCAAGGTGACATCGCCTGGAGAGGATACTGTTCCAACAGCATTAATCTTCCATCTACCCAAAGTTGTCCAACCTCTCACATTGCCATTTCGACCTGGCTATCCTGTACAATATGCTTTAGAGTCAATGTTAGCAAAGGGTTACGTCTGCTGCATAAAGACTTCAGAGCTCAACACGTAGTGGCAACAGTTTTCACCTCACAGCGAGGTCGAGGTAGACCCAGAGGTAGCAATGAGGCCGTGGTGTGCCTTCTGTCTGATCTCGCTCCGGGATAGATATGGAATGCAGGCATCTGGATTGCACCAATATATTGAAAAATGGCTTTGAGCCGCCAAGTTATACAATTATTTTTATTAAGGCTACTCAGCCCACCAGTGAAAGTGGTAGTTTAAGCCAAGTATCTACCTGTCATCAGAGGTGTAGCTTAGTCAGTGAGATTCGGGAGGTGTGAATCTCAAATTACCCAACTTAAAAAGCAGTGGGCTACAGGATGGAGGGGTGAGATGATCAAGGTTTGGGATGGACTGTTTCCAAGAGAAACAGTCAGTATTGATTGGTATTAGGTGGGCCTCTGTCCTGAGTGACACAGTTTGCAAAAACGGTGGGTTGAAATGCTACCCTCAGCGATTGCCACCGGTTAGACTATTCGCAAGCATTCATCCCATCACCTTTTGGGTGTTTAATTGCCTAATATGCAATTTGGGACTGGCACAGCTTTCCAAAACCTACTACTGCCAATGTTCGTGAATTCAAAAAAGTTGTAAATTTGCACCCATTTAAGGAGTATTTCTATGGGTGCAGATATACTACTTTTTTGGTAAATCAGTCACTATATATATTTAAGATCCAGATCCAAAATATGACCAAGTTAAAACATCTCAGTGAAATGAGAATGGCGAGAAAA
Organism: Calotriton arnoldi; assembly: GCA_963921515.1. Taxonomy (NCBI): domain Eukaryota; kingdom Metazoa; phylum Chordata; class Amphibia; order Caudata; family Salamandridae; genus Calotriton; species Calotriton arnoldi. Next base: position 1,236,860 of record CAWUFW010000016.1, read on the forward strand.
TCCAACAAAGACACAGCAGACCCGGCTCAGGTCCCTCAGACCCAACTATCAAACCAACAATGCAGTTGAGGGGTGTCACGCCCCACACGCCCCTGCTAAAACTAAACCACTACTGTCCCACCTGAGCCTGGTAGCTCTACCTGGGAACTCATGACTATGATCATGTACTACCCAACTTCCTGCAGTCCCTGCCCTGGGATCACTTATTTTAAATGTAACTTCATCCCACGCACTCTTCTTCGTCTCTGCTACAAGAACGCTTGATCATAGAGTTGTCAAATCGGTGCATGTGGGTAGGGCTCCATGTTTGGAGTTCTCTTTTACATATCATTTTATCAAGTGACTGACGGCCCAATGTACTAAGCCTGAGTCGCAAACAGAGGAGGGAATCCAGCCAAATTGATAGGGCGAGGCAGAGCCTAGCCATTGGTCTGGTTTGGCTCCAGGAGTCCGTGCATGAGCTGAGCTGTGAAACAGTTCGTCATGTATATCTTTCAACAAACATAATTTGAAAATACGGCACAATCTCTTCAAAATTCATTTTTTATTTCTTTAACATGCAGAAGCATTTCACCTTAGTGCATCAAATTATATCACTGCATAGATAAACATAGATTAAAAGTGAGGTTTTCAAAACATTCATGGCTTGATCTTTTAAAACAATGCCATTCGTAAACTAAGCGGTAAGTCAGTAGTCATGTAAGGTAAGTCAGTAGTCATGTAAGCCCTAAACATGGCCTAGAATCTGTGAAATAAAATATTTGTCTAAGATTTGCCTGGGAACACACAGTTTGAACAAGCAGGGAAGCCGATATGGGGCCCGATTCACAGAACTATCTTAAGACAAAATCCTAAACTTACTACCATTTTGGTATTCACAGAAGGCACTTACTCATTTTGGTATTCACAGAAGGCACTTACTTACTCATTTTGAGTAACTTACTCATTTTGAGTAACTTACTCATTTTGTGTAACTTACTCATTTTGGTATTCACTGAAGGCACTTACTCATTGATGAGTAAGTGCCTTCTGTGAATACCAAAATGAGTAAGTTACACAAAATGAGTAAGTTACTCAAAATGAGTAAGTTACTAATTTTGGTATTCACAGAAGGCACTTACTCATCAATGAGTAAGTGCCTTCTGTGAATACCAAAATGAGTAAGTTACACAAAATGAGTAAGTTACTCAAAATGAGTAAGTTACTCAAAATGAGTAAGTAAGTGCCTTCTGTGAATACCAAAATGAGTAAGTGCCTTCTGTAAATATCAAAATGGTAGTAAGTTTAGGATTTTGTCTTAAGTTAGTTCTGTGAATCGGGCCCATTGATTTCAAGTTATCTGGTTTCACATTTTGAAATGCAGCCACCAGATGGGTATCTCTCTCACTCACACTCTCCTGTTTACATGAAAGGTCACTGTTATGTCTTTCATTCTTGGCTCAAGCGGAGAAAAACCGACACAGAGATAGGAGGCTCGACTTAGGGCCCCCAGACCTAACTACCAAGCCAAGAATGCACTTATTTGGGCGGTGTCACACCCCAAACACCCCCTCTCCTTTGGATCTAAGCCCCTGCTTGTTGTGTCAGCCTGTCAATAAATGCTTAATCCCAGGGTTGATTTGGTTAATCACTGCAAATACTGTGTGTAGATTAAGTGCCATTGATCTTGCATAAATCCTGACTCTCCAGGGAAAGCCTAGTTGCAATGACTTGGCTAAGATCTTATTATCACAATTCATCTGTGAAAGCAGGAGCCTTTAGTAGGATCCCTCCCCGGTTTTGGCAATATGGGAAAAATCGCTTCCCGCATTGACGATGGAAGTTCACTTTCTCGCAGGGATTCTGCATAGACCTCTAAGAGGAGAGAGGTCAAGATGTTTTTATATGCCTTATAAAAATTTGTAGTTAGTCTGTCTGAACCCAGGGTCTTCCCCTGCCAAGTGAATGAATATCCTCGACTATCTCTTCCAACTATATCTGTTGACTCAAAACTGCTGATGAGAGCTCTCCAGCCATGCCAGAGCTATTTAATTGAGCTATCCCTTAATGCTATTGTGTGACTCTATCCCCCCTTCAGTGTAGAATTGTGTGTAATATTGTACAAACTCCTTCAAGATATCTTCATTTTCTACCAACGAATCCCTGATGCTTCCCTCTATTCAAGACGTGTTGCCCACGGAGATCTTTCAGAACCTCAGCTTGTTTTGCCATTGTCTCTCCCCATATGTGGGCCTTAAATGCTTCTCATAGTGTGGTTTGTCCTGTGACTGAACCTGCATTGGACTGGAAATTTTCCACTATATATAATCGCAGCTCCTCCTTAAAAACCAGGTCTAATAAAGAAGTAGCAGGAAATTTACACTGTGAACAGTATAACCTAGAACTTGGAAGGGTAAGTTTAAACTTAACTGGTGGGTTGTCAGATTGTGCTATGAAGTCCACATTAATCAGTGCCAGTCTTATGTTGTACAAAGAGCCCAAAGGAATAATAAACCTTCTGTCTCTGCCTCCATACTGATGGTGTAACTTAAAATCTATACGCGCTCGCATGAATATACAGACTCCACAAGAGTATGAACTGTATGATGCGATATATCTGGGAGGGGACAATTTTAAACCAAAGGAACTCATGTGATCAGGGGCCATTGCGTATCTGTCTAAATATGCCAATACTCTTCTACATTTGCAGCAGTCATTAAAACATCTAATGTTCCGGGTGAGCAATGTAATCAGTTGTTAATGGGGTGCCATTGAACCTGGTATGACATGTGCTGATGAGCCTCTGCACAGAACAATCTGCAATCAATAATACAAATTTGCATCTGGATAAGATATAAAACCACTGTAAAAGGCCACACCCCTACCACACTGATAATCCCAACTTTAAGTTCAAAACCCCACACCCGAACAACATAAAACACAATTCTGTCTGAAGTAAAAAATAATACAACAAACAAAAGGTGAAACACACCATGAGGTGTGGCATCGCCCTCCAGCATGACATAGAAAATAGCATTAATGATAGCAATAATCTGCCCCTAGCTTTTCTCTAACTCAACAATGAGACCTCCTACAATATTAACAACTTAAACAAATTTCCCATAGCAGGTGGCTTTATTCTTAGAGATTGTATTTGTGTACTGGGGAGGGAACCTATATTGTAGGTAACATACTAGTTCATCACTCCTATCCAATGTGATGAAGTTCCTGCTCTCCTGGGATTCTGCAACGCGGTGAACCATCCATTGATCTAGGAGATCTGTGGGAACTGGCAAGTGTTTTACAGAACTAGGTTGGTTATGTAGCATTTTAAAAAAAAGTCAGTTTTCCCCTCCAAGATAACCTTCAATCAAGCCGGGTTACGGCAGCTGAGATTATGTTCCGCGCTAGGGCCTCTTTCATCCTGTAGTCGGGTCCCACATGGGATTGTCTGGGTTAGTGCCATTCTATATCTGGTGCTTTGCAGCAGTTTTAAGATCTTCTTAGAGTTCCTCGTTGCTCAAATGGGTTTAATTTCTGATATTTATATGTTTCCCTTGTCTTCATTGCTTGATTTTGCTTGCGAGAATGTGTCACTCATAGTCGTTGAATGTCACTCATAATTACACTGAAATAATGAAAATGTCGCAAATAAGCAATCTTAAACCTTGGCAGCTATGCAGTTATAGTATGGAGTATCTAACATTGTAGCCTTGTAGGGTACACTGGACTTCCATGAACCTGCACCTTGCCCCCTGCACCACTGCTGTGAAACATAGAAAAAAGGATATTGTGGACTCCTTATGCTGGACCGGATAATTTTCCTGTGCCAATCTCAAAACTGCATCACAGTCATGGAAATTGAGCTGCCTTGAGTGCCTGGTAGCGGGCGTGAACTCAGCGACCTATATCCCTGCCCAACCAGGGACAGAGATGTAAAACTGTTGTGGGCAAATATGTCTGTTAGCAAAGTTGCCACATAATTGTCCATCTGGCCTCACATGCGCCTCTCTTTATGGCTGTGGGGCTCTAGCTTTTCAAATATGGCCAAGTGGGATTAATCAGGGCCCGGGGTGTGTCAGATTGAAGATTGCCCATCTGGGTGGGCAGGCAGGGTGGGCGGACTCCGTCTCGCCGGCACTCTCTCTCACTGCCGGGTCTCTGAGGTCTGGCCAAAATAATAATGCATTCCACATGACATTGTTCACATTCAATGGGGCAGCACAAAGGTTATCCCTGAGGGACAATTAATCTTCCTCTCAGATATCATAAATATGCTGAGAGGAGTACTGGTAAAGAAGTGCTCAGTGTATCTCTAGAAGTAAGCCATTCTTTTAAATAGTTTTCTAAAAATGTGATGTTCCAATCAACCACATATAGAACTATAGGATACAGCTGCCCATGCCTAAACCATTGAAATGAAAAAAAATATATATGAGTAAAAAAGGATCAATGAGCATTGAAATGATGGTGTCAGACTCAAAGGTCAGAAACAAATGAAAAATTGAACTGCATCCATTTTCCGATGATACTAGCATAAATGGTTACTACATCCAGAGTATTTATTTTTAAATTGATTCTCAGACTATATCAGAAATGTCAATGGTAGATGAAGTTAGAACAAAAACAAATGGCAAAAGGATATTATCAACAAATCTCTTCCTTAATTCTCTTTTTGCCTCTGATGTTCCATTTGATCAGGCGTGAATAAGACTGTTGTCATTGCAGAAAAGGTACCTTAAACAGCTGGTGGTTCCAGAGCCATTAGTTTTTACCATGGAATGGTTCTATTAGCTTTTCAAAGGTCCATTCGCAACCAAACTTTCCTTCTTAGTTATTGTTAGTTACAGTCTTGATTTTCCAGCGGCCTCACTTGTTATTTGCTTTTCACAGCTTTCCTTTTTAGATCTCGCCTGGCGATAGCAGCGCGCATGCGCTGCTCTCGCCATGCGAGGGCCTTTTGGAATCGATATGATTCCAGAAGTATACTTGAAGCCCCGCCCCTCTTTCCATTGGCTCGCGTCATCGGTTATGTTAAACAATGGCGCGTGATTGGAAAGCGGGCTTCTCGGTTACTGCCTTGTCCACTTTTAGGACGGCCCATGTGGACAGGCCGACGCCATCTTTGTTTCTGGCACAGCGCACACTGCCATGCGCTCGTGAAGCCAGCCCTCCCAGGACCGGCAGCCGATTGCAGTACGGCACCAGGACGCCCAGCAGCGAGCCCGCCTTCATGGGCACATGGCAGCCCGGTGAGGCCAACCTGCTCTTCAGGATGTCCCAGCAGGTAAGGGGGGCTGCGCTGCTCGCCGCGGAGGGAGGGTGGGGGACTGTGTGGGTCTCTGCGCGTGAAGCGCTGCGCTGCCCTGCCTGTGCCCACCGCTGTGCATGCAGCCAGGCAAAGTTTGCAAGCCGCCCATCTGTTTCACCCTTCCTCTCCACGCCCACCCCGTGACTCTCTGATCCTCCTCCACAGTCCCTCACTCCGGCCACTCTCACTCCTCCCTGCGGCTCTCCCGATCTTTTCCAACCAACTTTTCTCGCTTCCTGTCCGTCCGCCCTCATTCCCTGCAAACATTATTTTTCTTTCTCCTCCTGACCTCACAATCCTCGTCCTGCCCTTCGCCCCGTCCACTCGCTGTTCTCGCCCACCTGTTTACTCTCAGCATATGCTCTGCCCTAACCTTCTCTACTATCCCATGCGCGCTCGATCTGTACCCCAGCGCTGCCCACGTTGCCATCCCCAAACTATCAACAGGCTCCGACACTTTTCCCCTTCCCCTCTTACACGCAAATACTGGGGAAACCTTTATTTCCATCTTGCACGTTTTTATTTATATCTTGGAGGTCTCCCATGCCTTTTTCCAGGGAGAGTTGGAGGCGATCACACTCCTCGGCCACCTTTTAATATAAATGGCATACATCTGTGCACACGATGGGAGAGACTCCTTTTGACCCTTTTCCATTAATATAGGTAACCCACACAACATACATATTGGGCATTGTGTACTGTTTCCAGCTAAGCTTTACAGTGGGACATGGACTGCCCATGTTTTCAATCTTTACGAATAAAGATTTCTCCTTAATATTTTTCTGGGGGATCGGAACGGTCCATTATAATATAACTGGATTGGTATCTGACATAGGTATTCCATTCATTTGACATGAGATACATGATAGGGGATGCCCTTTTGTGTAGTTAGTGAGGTATTAGAATACCTTGAGATAAGCCGTAGGGTGCTTTTTTGTTGTTTTTTTTGTTGCTTTTTGGTTCCTTTTTTAATAAAACATTGCTTTTCTCTTCCATATATGTTTCATCTATAATCCGCTTTAGGATGTGAGGAAGTTCCTCATATTCTGATCTGCCGGGGATTGATGAAGCAAAAACTCATTTTTGATTGGGTGAGTTCTATGTATTTCTTGCGGTAATGAATAAATCACACTTCACTAGTTTGGTCTGATGAACTGAATGTATTGAAGTGAACCATTCTGTTTTTTGGCACATGGTGGGTTAATGCTTGCGATACCTCACTTATGTATGTTGTGCCAATAACGAGCAGGCTGTATACAGTAGCACACGATAAACATGTGTTTGTGGCTGGTCATTGTATATTTATACATGGTTTTTCTCCCAAAATAGGTAGAACCTACACTACTAGCCACTAGACAGAGTAAGGTACGGTGGTCATGAATTTGTACTTAATATATTATTAGTCTAGGTCCACCATAATGTATATAGTGTAGATAGTCTTTTATTTTTATAGGTCCTGAAGAATCGCTTCTAAAACTATAGAAAAATGCGAAGAAACATGTTGACCGACTACATGGAAGAGCGCCGTATCTAAGACATTATCTTAGCAGTGCGCCTTTCAATTATTTTTAATCAGGGTAGGAGACCCCACAATTAAAGTAGTTCTTGTTGGTACTCCCAACCCTGTTTTAATTCACACTTCATATCACATATTTTTACATCTACACTCACTAGACCCCTCACCCCCACGGCACCAAACGGCTACTTGGAAAAAAGATCTCCGCCAAAGTGCCCCTTATTGGGAGCCCGTCAGGCATTGCAGCGCCGGCCAGACGAGGAGCAGCCCGATGATGAAGCATGACACCCTATGGGGTGTGTGAGGGCATTACATTCCAAATAAATGGATTCCCATCTATTTGGATGTAGAAAACTACTGTGACCTGCTTAACCATTTTTCTGGATTGTTTAGGAACAGCACAATATTTCAGTTTTTGAATAGCATTTGGGCATTTGTGCTGGACCTTGGAGAAAAAGCCCTCCTGTCCCCCCTTTTGTATACATAGTTGAGCACGGGTTTCCCGTGGGACTTCGTTTAGTTGCTTTGGTGGGTAAATATTTGTCCCCCAAACACTTTACGGTGGCAAACTATACCTACTTGGTTGCTTGCTCACCCCTATTCTATTTTATTATCCTTCAATTCCATCGTCACACGTGGATCTCCATCAAGATGGAAGATCAAGGATTGAGTTTTGGAGATGACCAAGCCGCAGAAATACTAAGAGCCCCCTCCATCTTAGGAACAGAAAGCAGTGCTGCTTCAGGAAGTCAGTCGGAGGACTGGCAATCTCTCTCCTCTCTTAAACGGGAGTGGGTGAAGGTAACCCTACATGGCGCACTTATGACAGAGTATTTGAGGGCCAATATTGCACCTAATGGCCTGATAGTACGCAACTTCCCACGACTATTTTTGGAAGACGGTACTTTTAAGAAAGAGTGGTCAATGGTGTCATGGAAATGCACCAGGGATCTCCTTATCCTGATAATTAATACAGCCAAGAGAATAGCGGATGCGTTATTGACAAGGATACAGGCAGCTGAGGCTAGTATCAAGAGTACCATGTCTACCAATACTGCCTTCAAACTAAAACTTACTGAGCTCAACAACGAGATAGCGGAACATAAAGAATATCTGATGAAACAAAAAGTTTCCAAATTACAGAAAGATATTCGTAAGTTTGATAAGGAGAAGATGTACCCTTATCTAAAGACCGATTATGCCCCCCAGACTCCAGCAGTACCTCTGATACGAGTTCAGATTCGACAAGAAGAGGTTCATCAACCAATAGTGACTCAAGTACAGAGGATTGGGGTTATAACCAGCGTAGACGGGGAGGACGTCAAGGTTTCCCAGAATTCCAAGTGCCACAATTCCAGGGACCTGGTTTTTGGCCTTATCCCATGTACCCTCAAGGGCCCCCTCAATTCTACCCTGCAGGAAACAACCAACCTTTTTAGGAAGAGGTTGGGGCAGAGGGCGAGGAAGAAAAAGAGGGCAGCAATTACAACAACAACAGAAGAAGGTACATTGGCAAGAATCCAACCGGGATATGATGGAGACTCGGAGCCACTCGAAAAGGGGACATTGATTGTCAACTTATCACAGAGGACCTTGACTGAAATTGAAGTAAGAGTTCTTGAGAAGGGATTGGGCTTTGTTCCTACACCTAAGATAGATAGGTTTAAGGAACAATGTGAATTACAGAACTTCTTCCGCAAAGTACGCTTAAAAGCATTTTTTAACGAGACAGAGCAACCACAGCAGACAGACTCAGGTTTACATAATGCCTCGACGTTCACCCCCAATAATGGGATGGTACCTAACGAAGTATTGACCTTTGAACAGGCTGTGCTCAGAGAACTGGGAAATAGCACCACTAGGAGACATTTCAACAATTTCTCTAAAGAAGAGTCAACGGCCGTCGACTCTCTGGCTAATGATACTTCGATAACAATCAAGCAGGCTGATAAAGGGGGAGCAACGGTGATAATGGCCACAAGTGACTATGACACTGAATGTCAACGTCAATTAGAGAATCGACAATACTATACACCGATCAGTAACAGTCCAGTGACACGATTATTACAAACTATAACCTCCTTGGTTTTCTCGGCTGAGAGTCAAGGGTGGCTCAGTAAAAAAGAGGCAGATTTTTTGATTAAAAAGGATCCAAAGACTCCATACTTTTACATCCTGCCAAAAATTCACAAGGGTCAGCGACCAGTCCCGGGACGTCCTATAGTCTCCGGGATAGATTCAGTACTCGAACCCTTATCAAAGTTCTGCGATTATTTCATGCAACCATTGGTAAAACAGACACGTTCCTATTTACAGGATACCGCAGACGTTTTACGCCTATTAGCGGACTTTACGAACACAAATGAAATCAGCCTATTGGTTACCCTAGATGTAGAGGCCCTCTATACTAACATTCCACAGAGGGCCACTCTAGGTGTGATCGAGGAGGCTTTTGACAAGCATATTTGGCAGTCACAGACACCAAGTAGCTTTGTTATGGAACTAGCCACATTGGTTTTGATTGAAAACTTTTTCGAGTTCAAGGGCCAACTGTATCACCAGACCCAGGGGACTTCCATGGGGAGTACCATGGCTCCCAGTGCAGCAGGGTTGTATATGGCTTCATTTGAAGAGGATAACATTCTTAATGATTCCAATCCATATAAAGACAATCTATGCCTCTGGAAGAGGTTCATAGACGATATTATCATCTTTTGGCGAGGTAGTGAGGATACATGCAACGAGTTTTGTGCATGGATCAATACTCTAAATCCTTACCTGAAGTTTTCCTGCACAGTCTCAAATAGACAGATACCCTTCCTTGACCTATTGATAAGGTTAGACCATGGTACATTGAGCACCACTATATACAGGAAACCTACAGATCGTAATAGTCTGCTACTTTTCAGCAGTTGCCATCCACGTGCCTTGAAAGAAAATTTACCTGTGGGCCAATTTTTGAGACTCCGTAGGAATTGTAGTCAAGTTGAAGACTACAAAAATGAAGCGATTGCGTTGGCAAAAAACCTTACACAACGCCAATACCCAGCACGCAATGTTGCCCTCTCAAAAAAACGTGCGAGAAACAACAACAGGGAGGCCTTACTAGAACCCAGACAAAAAATTGCAACAGAAAAATTGACATGTGTGACAACATTTGGTCCAGACTCATTACGAATAAAACAGGCTATCAAGAAACATTGGAGTATATTGAATACTGGTGATTTGACTCTTGAACAACCACGCTTTGCTTTCAAACGTGCGAGTAATTTAAAAGACAGATTGATTCACACCAGGCCTCAGGCACGATCAACTAACACACAGAGACAACTGTGGGATTTACCTCCAGTACAGGGACACTACCCATGCAGCACCTGCACTGTTTGTGCCTTGACAACAGTGACTAAGTCCATAATATTTAATGAAACATTTACATGGGAATTGCGTAAACACAGCAATTGCAACTCAACAAACTGCATCTACATGATCACATGCCCTTGTGGTCTTAAATATATAGGGATGACCACACGACCGGTAAAGGTGAGAATTACTGAACATCGCAGCAACTTTCGTTGCCATAAGGTTAATACTAAGATGTGTACACATTTTTTTAACACCAATCATGCACCAGACTCTTTCCGCTGGATAGTACTGGAAACTTTCTCCAAGATCAGTAAGAATGCTTTGTTTTACAAAGAGCAGAGATGGGTGCATCGTTTGTCTTCCGACACACTGGGTTTGAATGAGAACATTCCATGGAGCGCACTACGGATTTAATTATACCCATATGTACTTTGTAGTCTGCTCCTCCTGGTATTATAGTTTCTCTTTAAATCTGCTAGGATACATATACCATCATTGAATGGCTAATTCGCCTTAATATCATAGGTCATTAAGAAAGGTGTGGTTATATGTAATGCTTTGTACCAATTTCCATGTATCATTTTCATTTATATATATTTTTAGAGCATATATGGCATCTTGTTAAACTAGGCTCCCCTATTCAAAATGGCTGACTCATTTGCACAGGAACCTTAGGCAGGATATCACTACATTTTACCTTTTATCTTAAGCTTAACCCCACCAGATGTTATACAGGACATGCTTTTTATGAATGAGATGGATCCAAGTGAATACCCTGTGTGTATATTAATTTTTTGACAAATAACGGCGAATATCTATTTTAAAACCGTTTTTTTGTATCAATAGTTTTTACGATATACTAATTACAGGCACAGATTTCCCAAACTATTACTTGACTACGTGTTGGGTAGACCCATAGAGACCCGTAGAGACCAAGCATTTACACCATTATGTTTACCACTCGCACCTTCTCTAAAATGGCGCCCGCTGTGCCATCATTTATAATCTCGGAAGTCAACGGCACATGCGGGAGATACTAACACAGCTGACACGGTGCAGGGAACAAATGCGGAAGTACAAGGGGGATAAATAGCCGAACCGGCACTCTCTCATTCACCTCCCGAACCCGGCAACTGAGGGTAGGTCTAAGGATCTGTTGCGGACTTCGCAACCGTGAGTATACTGGGGAAACCTTTATTTCCATCTTGCACGTTTTTATTTATATCTTGGAGGTCTCCCATGCCTTTTTCCAGGGAGAGTTGGAGGCGATCACACTCCTCGGCCACCTTTTAATATAAATGGCATACATCTGTGCACACGATGGGAGAGACTCCTTTTGACCCTTTTCCATTAATATAGGTAACCCACACAACATACATATTGGGCATTGTGTACTGTTTCCAGCTAAGCTTTACAGTGGGACATGGACTGCCCATGTTTTCAATCTTTACGAATAAAGATTTCTCCTTAATATTTTTCTGGGGGATCGGAACGGTCCATTATAATATAACTGGATTGGTATCTGACATAGGTATTCCATTCATTTGACATGAGATACATGATAGGGGATGCCCTTTTGTGTAGTTAGTGAGGTATTAGAATACCTTGAGATAAGCCGTAGGGTGCTTTTTTGTTGCTTTTTGGTTCCTTTTTTAATAAAACATTGCTTTTCTCTTCCATATATGTTTCATCTATAATCCGCTTTAGGATGTGAGGAAGTTCCTCATATTCTGATCTGCCGGGGATTGATGAAGCAAAAACTCATTTTTGATTGGGTGAGTTCTATGTATTTCTTGCGGTAATGAATAAATCACACTTCACTAGTTTGGTCTGATGAACTGAATGTATTGAAGTGAACCATTCTGTTTTTTGGCACATGGTGGGTTAATGCTTGCGATACCTCACTTATGTATGTTGTGCCAATAACGAGCAGGCTGTATACAGTAGCACACGATAAACATGTGTTTGTGGCTGGTCATTGTATATTTATACATGGTTTTTCTCCCAAAATAGGTAGAACCTACACTACTAGCCACTAGACAGAGTAAGGTACGGTGGTCATGAATTTGTACTTAATATATTATTAGTCTAGGTCCACCATAATGTATATAGTGTAGATAGTCTTTTATTTTTATAGGTCCTGAAGAATCGCTTCTAAAACTATAGAAAAATGCGAAGAAACATGTTGACCGACTACATGGAAGAGCGCCGTATCTAAGACATTATCTTAGCAGTGCGCCTTTCAATTATTTTTAATCAGGGTAGGAGACCCCACAATTAAAGTAGTTCTTGTTGGTACTCCCAACCCTGTTTTAATTCACACTTCATATCACATATTTTTACATCTACACTCACTAGACCCCTCACCCCCACGGCACCAAACGGCTACTTGGAAAAAAGATCTCCGCCAAAGTGCCCCTTATTGGGAGCCCGTCAGGCATTGCAGCGCCGGCCAGACGAGGAGCAGCCCGATGATGAAGCATGACACCCTATGGGGTGTGTGAGGGCATTACATTCCAAATAAATGGATTCCCATCTATTTGGATGTAGAAAACTACTGTGACCTGCTTAACCATTTTTCTGGATTGTTTAGGAACAGCACAATATTTCAGTTTTTGAATAGCATTTGGGCATTTGTGCTGGACCTTGGAGAAAAAGCCCTCCTGTCCCCCCTTTTTGTATACATAGTTGAGCACGGGTTTCCCGTGGGACTTCGTTTAGTTGCTTTGGTGGGTAAATATTTGTCCCCCAAACACTTTACGGTGGCAAACTATACCTACTTGGTTGCTTGCTCACCCCTATTCTATTTTATTATCCTTCAATTCCATCGTCACACGTGGATCTCCATCAAGATGGAAGATCAAGGATTGAGTTTTGGAGATGACCAAGCCGCAGAAATACTAAGAGCCCCTCCATCTTAGGAACAGAAAGCAGTGCTGCTTCAGGAAGTCAGTCGGAGGACTGGCAATCTCTCTCTCTCTTAAACGGGAGTGGGTGAAGGTAACCCTACATGGCGCACTTATGACAGAGTATTTGAGGGCCAATATTGCACCTAATGGCCTGATAGTACGCAACTTCCCACGACTATTTTTGGAAGACGGTACTTTTAAGAAAGAGTGGTCAATGGTGTCATGGAAATGCACCAGGGATCTCCTTATCCTGATAATTAATACAGCCAAGAGAATAGCGGATGCGTTATTGACAAGGATACAGGCAGCTGAGGCTAGTATCAAGAGTACCATGTCTACCAATACTGCCTTCAAACTAAAACTTACTGAGCTCAACAACGAGATAGCGGAACATAAAGAATATCTGATGAAACAAAAAGTTTCCAAATTACAGAAAGATATTCGTAAGTTTGATAAGGAGAAGATGTACCCTTATCTAAAGACCGATTATGCCCCCCCAGACTCCAGCAGTACCTCTGATACGAGTTCAGATTCGACAAGAAGAGGTTCATCAACCAATAGTGACTCAAGTACAGAGGATTGGGGTTATAACCAGCGTAGACGGGGAGGACGTCAAGGTTTCCCAGAATTCCAAGTGCCACAATTCCAGGGACCTGGTTTTTGGCCTTATCCCATGTACCCTCAAGGGCCCCTCAATTCTACCCTGCAGGAAACAACCAACCTTTTTAGGAAGAGGTTGGGGCAGAGGGCGAGGAAGAAAAAGAGGGCAGCAATTACAACAACAACAGAAGAAGGTACATTGGCAAGAATCCAACCGGGATATGATGGAGACTCGGAGCCACTCGAAAAGGGGACATTGATTGTCAACTTATCACAGAGGACCTTGACTGAAATTGAAGTAAGAGTTCTTGAGAAGGGATTGGGCTTTGTTCCTACACCTAAGATAGATAGGTTTAAGGAACAATGTGAATTACAGAACTTCTTCCGCAAAGTACGCTTAAAAGCATTTTTTAACGAGACAGAGCAACCACAGCAGACAGACTCAGGTTTACATAATGCCTCGACGTTCACCCCCAATAATGGGATGGTACCTAACGAAGTATTGACCTTTGAACAGGCTGTGCTCAGAGAACTGGGAAATAGCACCACTAGGAGACATTTCAACAATTTCTCTAAAGAAGAGTCAACGGCCGTCGACTCTCTGGCTAATGATACTTCGATAACAATCAAGCAGGCTGATAAAGGGGAGCAACGGTGATAATGGCCACAAGTGACTATGACACTGAATGTCAACGTCAATTAGAGAATCGACAATACTATACACCGATCAGTAACAGTCCAGTGACACGATTATTACAAACTATAACCTCCTTGGTTTTCTCGGCTGAGAGTCAAGGGTGGCTCAGTAAAAAAGAGGCAGATTTTTTGATTAAAAAGGATCCAAAGACTCCATACTTTTACATCCTGCCAAAAATTCACAAGGGTCAGCGACCAGTCCCGGGACGTCCTATAGTCTCCGGGATAGATTCAGTACTCGAACCCTTATCAAAGTTCTGCGATTATTTCATGCAACCATTGGTAAAACAGACACGTTCCTATTTACAGGATACCGCAGACGTTTTACGCCTATTAGCGGACTTTACGAACACAAATGAAATCAGCCTATTGGTTACCCTAGATGTAGAGGCCCTCTATACTAACATTCCACAGAGGGCCACTCTAGGTGTGATCGAGGAGGCTTTTGACAAGCATATTTGGCAGTCACAGACACCAAGTAGCTTTGTTATGGAACTAGCCACATTGGTTTTGATTGAAAACTTTTTCGAGTTCAAGGGCCAACTGTATCACCAGACCCAGGGGACTTCCATGGGGAGTACCATGGCTCCCAGTGCAGCAGGGTTGTATATGGCTTCATTTGAAGAGGATAACATTCTTAATGATTCCAATCCATATAAAGACAATCTATGCCTCTGGAAGAGGTTCATAGACGATATTATCATCTTTTGGCGAGGTAGTGAGGATACATGCAACGAGTTTTGTGCATGGATCAATACTCTAAATCCTTACCTGAAGTTTTCCTGCACAGTCTCAAATAGACAGATACCCTTCCTTGACCTATTGATAAGGTTAGACCATGGTACATTGAGCACCACTATATACAGGAAACCTACAGATCGTAATAGTCTGCTACTTTTCAGCAGTTGCCATCCACGTGCCTTGAAAGAAAATTTACCTGTGGGCCAATTTTTGAGACTCCGTAGGAATTGTAGTCAAGTTGAAGACTACAAAAATGAAGCGATTGCGTTGGCAAAAAACCTTACACAACGCCAATACCCAGCACGCAATGTTGCCCTCTCAAAAAACGTGCGAGAAACAACAACAGGGAGGCCTTACTAGAACCCAGACAAAAAATTGCAACAGAAAAATTGACATGTGTGACAACATTTGGTCCAGACTCATTACGAATAAAACAGGCTATCAAGAAACATTGGAGTATATTGAATACTGGTGATTTGACTCTTGAACAACCACGCTTTGCTTTCAAACGTGCGAGTAATTTAAAAGACAGATTGATTCACACCAGGCCTCAGGCACGATCAACTAACACACAGAGACAACTGTGGGATTTACCTCCAGTACAGGGACACTACCCATGCAGCACCTGCACTGTTTGTGCCTTGACAACAGTGACTAAGTCCATAATATTTAATGAAACATTTACATGGGAATTGCGTAAACACAGCAATTGCAACTCAACAAACTGCATCTACATGATCACATGCCCTTGTGGTCTTAAATATATAGGGATGACCACACGACCGGTAAAGGTGAGAATTACTGAACATCGCAGCAACTTTCGTTGCCATAAGGTTAATACTAAGATGTGTACACATTTTTTAACACCAATCATGCACCAGACTCTTTCCGCTGGATAGTACTGGAAACTTTCTCCAAGATCAGTAAGAATGCTTTGTTTTACAAAGAGCAGAGATGGGTGCATCGTTTGTCTTCCGACACACTGGGTTTGAATGAGAACATTCCATGGAGCGCACTACGGATTTAATTATACCCATATGTACTTTGTAGTCTGCTCCTCCTGGTATTATAGTTTCTCTTTAAATCTGCTAGGATACATATACCATCATTGAATGGCTAATTCGCCTTAATATCATAGGTCATTAAGAAAGGTGTGGTTATATGTAATGCTTTGTACCAATTTCCATGTATCATTTTCATTTATATATATTTTTAGAGCATATATGGCATCTTGTTAAACTAGGCTCCCCTATTCAAAATGGCTGACTCATTTGCACAGGAACCTTAGGCAGGATATCACTACATTTTACCTTTTATCTTAAGCTTAACCCCACCAGATGTTATACAGGACATGCTTTTTATGAATGAGATGGATCCAAGTGAATACCCTGTGTGTATATTAATTTTTTGACAAATAACGGCGAATATCTATTTTAAAACCGTTTTTTTGTATCAATAGTTTTTACGATATACTAATTACAGGCACAGATTTCCCAAACTATTACTTGACTACGTGTTGGGTAGACCCATAGAGACCCGTAGAGACCAAGCATTTACACCATTATGTTTACCACTCGCACCTTCTCTAAAATGGCGCCCGCTGTGCCATCATTTATAATCTCGGAAGTCAACGGCACATGCGGGAGATACTAACACAGCTGACACGGTGCAGGGAACAAATGCGGAAGTACAAGGGGGATAAATAGCCGAACCGGCACTCTCTCATTCACCTCCCGAACCCGGCAACTGAGGGTAGGTCTAAGGATCTGTTGCGGACTTCGCAACCGTGAGTATACTGGGGAAACCTTTATTTCCATCTTGCACGTTTTTATTTATATCTTGGAGGTCTCCCATGCCTTTTTCCAGGGAGAGTTGGAGGCGATCACACTCCTCGGCCACCTTTTAATATAAATGGCATACATCTGTGCACACGATGGGAGAGACTCCTTTTGACCCTTTTCCATTAATATAGGTAACCCACACAACATACATATTGGGCATTGTGTACTGTTTCCAGCTAAGCTTTACAGTGGGACATGGACTGCCCATGTTTTCAATCTTTACGAATAAAGATTTCTCCTTAATATTTTTCTGGGGGATCGGAACGGTCCATTATAATATAACTGGATTGGTATCTGACATAGGTATTCCATTCATTTGACATGAGATACATGATAGGGGATGCCCTTTTGTGTAGTTAGTGAGGTATTAGAATACCTTGAGATAAGCCGTAGGGTGCTTTTTTGTTGCTTTTTGGTTCCTTTTTTAATAAAACATTGCTTTTCTCTTCCATATATGTTTCATCTATAATCCGCTTTAGGATGTGAGGAAGTTCCTCATATTCTGATCTGCCGGGATTGATGAAGCAAAAACTCATTTTTGATTGGGTGAGTTCTATGTATTTCTTGCGGTAATGAATAAATCACACTTCACTAGTTTGGTCTGATGAACTGAATGTATTGAAGTGAACCATTCTGTTTTTTGGCACATGGTGGGTTAATGCTTGCGATACCTCACTTATGTATGTTGTGCCAATAACGAGCAGGCTGTATACAGTAGCACACGATAAACATGTGTTTGTGGCTGGTCATTGTATATTTATACATGGTTTTTCTCCCAAAATAGGTAGAACCTACACTACTAGCCACTAGACAGAGTAAGGTACGGTGGTCATGAATTTGTACTTAATATATTATTAGTCTAGGTCCACCATAATGTATATAGTGTAGATAGTCTTTTATTTTTATAGGTCCTGAAGAATCGCTTCTAAAACTATAGAAAAATGCGAAGAAACATGTTGACCGACTACATGGAAGAGCGCCGTATCTAAGACATTATCTTAGCAGTGCGCCTTTCAATTATTTTTAATCAGGG
Source organism: Calotriton arnoldi (assembly GCA_963921515.1). Classification (NCBI taxonomy): domain Eukaryota; kingdom Metazoa; phylum Chordata; class Amphibia; order Caudata; family Salamandridae; genus Calotriton; species Calotriton arnoldi. The sequence continues at coordinate 1,254,849 of CAWUFW010000016.1, forward strand.
TAGGAGACCCCACAATTAAAGTAGTTCTTGTTGGTACTCCCAACCCTGTTTTAATTCACACTTCATATCACATATTTTTACATCTACACTCACTAGACCCCTCACCCCCACGGCACCAAACGGCTACTTGGAAAAAAGATCTCCGCCAAAGTGCCCCTTATTGGGAGCCCGTCAGGCATTGCAGCGCCGGCCAGACGAGGAGCAGCCCGATGATGAAGCATGACACCCTATGGGGTGTGTGAGGGCATTACATTCCAAATAAATGGATTCCCATCTATTTGGATGTAGAAAACTACTGTGACCTGCTTAACCATTTTTCTGGATTGTTTAGGAACAGCACAATATTTCAGTTTTTGTACACGCAAAGATGCCCATATCAAATGTCTACGTTCGCTCTGAGCGGGAGGAGTCAGGAAGTGTCTGCTGCCGCCGGTATTATTGATCACAACAAGACATATTGTTTAATTAGGTATTTTATGATTTACAGAATGCCTTCATTTTTTCACAAATGTGCGTTATGTTAAAACAACCTGATGATGTCTCCGTCCCCGCCAGTGTTATTAGGAAACTGGATGACATTTGTAAGGCTTCCCTTCCTCGTGGCACGCTAGTTGTTGGCGGAGTGGGTTAATAAGCTCGACTCCCCTGGGGTCGGCCAAGATGTTGGAACCCTCTCGGAGCATTAGATAAACTGCTGAAGTCAAGAACTTCAAACATCTGGCATTAACCACGAAGGCTTGCGATAGAAAACAAACACAAGCGTAATCATTCGCAACAGTCATTTTTATGTGAAGTAATTACAAAAATAATCTACAGATATGCTTCTGGTTATTAATGAAAATGATAGTCTGCAAAGTATTACAATGTGCCTTAGCAAACCAGACGAGAGAACTCAGTCATTAATGAATAGCCCGAGGGACGGAGTGACAGAATTCACCCTTTGAAATCTGTTGTCTTAATAGCAATAGGAAACAAGCATTAAAAATGCAATAGGTCTCGCCTTTCATTAAGTTAAAGCCATTTGCTTTGCTATACAATACCATTAGCAAAACAAATGGCTTTAACTTAATCAAAGGCGAGACCTATTGCATTTTCAATGCTTGTTGTTTTGGCCTTCGCTCCTATGAAATTTGGCCGCAACTGTCGTCGGTTCAGTGCTGCTGAGTACTTATAAGCCTTTTTTTCTTGAATACTTGCACCATAGTTGCAGTTGGCTCTCTGGTTGCATCAGTCATCCATAATAGTAGAAATTTTATTTCTGCTACAGGTCCAGTTTTAGAGTAAGTAGAATTAAATTGGGCTGCATTCATTGGTTGTGACAAGAAATGGGAAATAAGGTTAATCTAGTATCTTTTCTTGTGAATTTCATCTAGTTAGAAATTGGGTTATTAATTTGGGAGGGATTACCCCATCAATGTAATAAGCATAGTCTGGTTAGGCTAAACACTGTTCTTAGAGAATCTCGTCTCAACAGCCCGTAGCTGTGGCACAAGCAGCAGGCAATTCCCCAGAGAAATCTGTGATAAATTCAAGCATTAACTACAATTTTAGAGTCAAGAAAACAACACAATAAATTTCCCCAAGCCAATTTAGAAACATAGTGATACATTTAATATGATTTAAAATTATCAAAACCTAAAGGAGAGGGTGCGTGGCCAACTGCCGGGGAAGATGGCCGCACTCTAACGCGGCTCCGGCTCAGATCCCCTTCTAACCCCCGCAAATCCGCATAATTATCCACCCTCAACAGACTACGTGTGCCCAGAACATCGTGGCAGAGGTTCAGGCTGCAGATCTGGTCAGAAACGAGCTCCGGCAGGCCCCCGCAGCCGGATGCGATTTGCGGCCTGGTTGGGGCCCGGCAGCCACGGCATCGCGTGATTACGCAACCGCGACCGCGATCAACTAGACAGCGACCCATTCCAACTCTGCCACACAGGTGATGCCGGAAACAGCGGTCCGCTAATACTCACCGCAGCGAGGCGCCACACCCAGGAAGGCGAGATACGGCCGTAGTGTGTACACCCAGCGAGATACGGTGCCGGGGCCCATGGCAGGGAGCAACGTGAGTTTGCAGTCGCCCTGAATAGAAATCCACGTGTGGGTCGGGCCTGTTAGGCGGCGCGGCAGAGATTGTTGGCACCGTTGGATAGGTGCAGCTCGGCAGTGGTGCACTCTACATACCTCCCCAAAGGCCCTGAGACTACTTGCTCATAGCAGACTGGCTTGGAAGCGCATAGGTCCATCATCGCCAGTACCGATCCCCGGAGTAAGGTGTGGCACCCCTCACCACGCGGCCTGGGAGGCCGTAAAATGGTGGCACATCTGTATGAAGCATGTTTGGGGGCACCAACAGCATAAACAGAAGATTTAGTGTCTACTAGTCGCACGCACTTCAAAGATTCGTGCGATTCATCTTCAATACTTTGGTGTGCTACCGTGCATTGGGGCACTGTGCTACTCAGCTACTTCATCGTAATCCCATCGTCGGAGGCGGACCGGTGACCCATTGAGGACGCCCAAGGGTGGTGGCTGGGAAATCAGGAGAAAATACGGGGTCATCACCGTGAAGGTAGCGGTGAGCCCAGTGGGGTAAGCCAACAGGCCGACGGGCAAGATACCGGGCAGGCGGTGGTGAGGCCCCCGAGACACCCTCCCCCCCTCCCTCTCTATATACACAGCCACCGGCGCCACTGTGGACGTCGCCATGTCCAGCAGTAAAGGAAATTGTGGGTCGCACCAGCCCACACTCGATAAGATAATGTGGCTCAAGAACCCAGAAAAGACCTGAAGCGCAGACAGATACGCCACATGGAACCCAAGAAGCACCCTCGACACAGAACACTCCCGCACTGCAGGACATTCTCACAGCCGTCACGGCTGTGCGTACCTCGCTCGAATCACGTATTGACAAAAGTGGAAGAAACCACCCAGGGCCTAACCACCACCTCCAAAGGCCTAGAGAAACAAGTCCATGATCTCCAAGTTACTAGTCAAGTACTAATGGACCAGCTTGATGATTATGAAGGAAGAGCCAGGAGAAATAATGTTAGAATAATTGGTATTCCGGAAAATGCGGAAGGCCATGCTGTCGACTTATTCGTGGATGAGCTAATTACACAGGCAACCCAAGACACTCTCCAAATATTTCTCAATTGAACGCGTGCACCGCGTACCGGGAGAGAAACCTAAACCTGGACAACCCCCCAGGCCCATACTGGTCCGAGTGTTCAATTTTTGGGACAGAGATGTGATTCTGCAAACGGCGCGATGCGCACCCCCAATTAAAATTGACAATAACACCATCATGTTCTTCCCGGACTTCACAGTAAAGGTCCAGCGACATCGCAGAAGTTTCCTCGAAGTCAAGAAGGCCCTGCGGGAGAGGGCATTAACGTATGCAATGCTATTTCCCGCAATACTCAGGGTAGAAGCAGAAGGGAAAGCATGGTTCTTTACGTAGCCGGAGTCGGCCTGGGAGTGGCTGGACGGCTGGCGACATGTGGGAGGCCCAAAGAAACCAGACAGACAAAGGAGACGGACAGGAAGAGATCGTGACGGAACTCCATTGGATCACGAAGTAAGTGACACTGCGGACACAGAACGAAGAGGTCATGGCCGATCTGAACCTGCATGATGTCGGGCGGACAATGAAACAAGTCACAAGACCTGCATAGCCTAGGTGGCCGTGCACTAAATTATTGAGACTTATTGCATCACAACGCTATATCTTAACCCAGATGGAGCGTTTTGCCCACAGACCGAGGAAGAATTGAGGTGGTGATGCACGGGAGCCGATTCAGCTAAGTAGACGAACTGAGAAGCCTCACCCCTAGACTGTTGTTATAAATATGATCGAAGTCATGGGGGACGGGGGCTAGAGGCCCGTTGGTTCATATCTCCTCCGAAATTGGGATGGGTGGGCGACGAGCGCTCTGCAATGTTGGGGTGGCGGGTAGTTTGAAGTCGGTCTTGCAGGGAGGCAAGGTGGGTGGGTGGTTTGGACGAGTTCAGGGGGGGGAGTTATTTGTGGTTAAATGAGTCATAAAGATCATCACTTTGTTACAACACACACTTGTCACCAGGCCATGTTCACTTTATCAGATACATACCTGTAGATATAAACACATCGTGTATCCCCTGTGTAGGTGAGCGGGTCCACCCGCAGCCCCCATATCCCTTCGAAGCATACGACCCACAAAGATCCACGCATGTGCACAACAGCGACCACCGACACCCCCAGTAATATGCATTCAGAAGCAACACTGAATTTACTCTCCTGGAATGTCAATGGCTTGGGGGATAGGATAAAAAGGGGGTCGTGCTCCAATATATCAAAAGACAGGCCGCCAATATAATTCTGTTGCAAGAAACCCATCTAGTGGGGAATACCTGCAAGGCTCTGCACAGATGGGGGTACAAACTTACAGTCCATGCCGGTTTCACTACTGGGTCTCGCAGAGTCGGGATATTAATGAAGAAAAATCTTCTGTTTAATGTAACTCAGACGCACATGGATAACTACGGGCGCTTTGCTGTGATGTCTGGGACCTGGGAGGGAAGGAGTATGAGTATCCTCTCCATATATATATCCCCCACTCTGCACAATGTGGCACTGCCGGAACTGAGTAAAATTCTCCTCGCCCTACCGGAAGGCAAAATAGTGATTGGCGGGGACCTCAATATGACGCTCTGTGACCAGGTAGACAGATATCCCCCGACAAACATCACACGTTCCCAAACCACAATGGTCGAGTTCATAACAGCATTGGGTTTGACGGATGTATGGCGGGCAGCTCACCCACATGCATGACAATACACCTACTACTCAGCGGCCCATAAAAGTCACTCTCGCATTGACTATATACTCACTATGACTGTCGCGGCACACCACCTTACTGAAGTCCAACACAGTGCTGGGCATTTCTGACCATGCTCCCATAAAGGCGCGATACACAGTGAATGCCGCCCGACCCGCAGGACAATCACGATTAGTCCATGGTGCCTTCATGTTCCGTATATTAAAGATACCCTGTTCCAAGACACGGACTATTACTTTACCGAAAATGCGGGGACGGTCCAGTCCTCACAGACGTTATGGGAGGCCTACAAAGCCGTAATTAAGGGCCGAGCCCTATCCCTCACAGTTGGACATAGGAAAGAGAAGGATGGGCAACTAATTGAATTAGAGCAAGACATCCTTACAAGGGAGCAGACATTACGGGATAACTGGGATGAGACCGAAAATCATAATCTGGAACTCAAAAGGAAAGAATATAGGGACCTAGCACAAGGCACAGCCAGAGACAAACACCGCACCAAAATATACAGAATATACAAACAGGGGGACAGAACTAGCAAACTACTAGCATGGTTAGATAAGAAGGAAAGGGCTGACCGCTGGGTTAGAGGGATACGGAGGCAGGAAGGGACTTTTCTGCGAGATCCACAACACATAGCAGATAGGTTTGCCGAATATTATAAACAGCTCTACCCACCCGTCGCGGCGGCTACCATCGACGAGGCGCGGGAGATAATAGCTGACATACAAATCCCGACACTGACCACCAACGACCAACAACAACTAGAAGCAGATATCACTGTAGAGGAAATCACAACAGCCATACGCGGAATACAGTCTGGGAAAGCTGGGGGACCAAATGGTCTCCCCATTGAACTCCTCAAAATAACGGCATCCAAGGTAGCACCCTATCTCCTCGATATGTACCTCGAGAGTAAAGCCGCAGGGGCATTACCCAGAGATCAGAGAATGGCCTCCGTTTTCGTAATCCACAAAGCCGGGAAGCCGGCAAAGGAATTCTCCTCATACCGACCAATATCTTTATTGAACGTTGAGGCCAAAGTCCTCGCAAAAGTACTGGCCAACAGGCTACTCCCCCTAATCACGAAGTTGGTCCACCCGGACCAATCTGGGTTTATGCCGGGCCATCATACTGCCATGAATCTACGCCGCTTAAATGGAGTACTCGCTAGGAAACACACCATAAGAGAAAATGCGGCCATACTCTCATTGGACGCGCGTATGGCTTTCGATACGGTCGAGTGGCCCTATATGATCATGGTCCTCGAGCGTATGGGACTGGGGGCGGTCTACTTGGAATGGATTAAACTCCTATACGCTGAGCTACTCGCTCAGGTAGTACACATTCTCGCTGCGCCGCGGGACGAGGTAGGGCTGCTCAGGTAGTACACATTCTCGCTGCGCCGCGGGACGAGGTAGGGCTGCTCACTGTCCCCCCTTATATTCGCCCTAGCCCTAGAGCCTCTTGCATGTTGGATACGTCGGGATCCATTGATACAGGGACTGAAGTGGGCCAATGAGTGGGAAGATAGAATCTCGCTTTATGCAAACGATATCTTACTGTACGTTGCCTCCTCAAGTGGCTTAATCAATAGAATACTCCAGATCTGCTCTAACCATGGCAAGTATTCTGGGTACATTATAAATTGGTCCAAATCAGTTCTATATATGCTCCATAGGTCGGCACCCATCCGACAAACTGTGAGATCGTGGTCGCTGAGGAAGGGTTCCAATACCTGGGTATGTACGTAACTGCCAATCCGCTGCTTTTCCACAAACGAAACCTTTTGAGCCCCCTAGCTCGACTGCAAAGTAACGTCCGTCACTGGCGAACGCTTCCGGTTTCGTTGCTGGGACGTGAATCGCTATATAAAATTATGGCTCTGCCCCAACTCCTATATGCGTTGCAGAACACTCCATATAGAATCCCCGAATCCAATTTTAAATCAATCGAGGAGGAGGTTAGAAACCTGCTTTGGGACGGGACGGGAAGCCGCCGCGCATCGCGGGGCTCAAACTGGTGCGTGGGTAGTATGTTGGTGGAATTGCCCTACCAGATATCCGTTGCTACTACTGGGCGGCCCACCTCTCAATCATAAACAAATGGGTATATGGTGAGCAGCAAGACCCGGCATGTCGGATGGACAGATGGCTGATGGGCCGGGGGTGGGTATAGAGAAGCTCTTTACACTAAGCCGCGTAGACAGCAACTCACTGGCCCCACTGCTCTAACGGTTGCCATATGGCACACCGCCACTATAAACTCGGATGGGGTTATAAACTGATGCGTATGACGCCCCTGTGGCATGCAGAAATGCTAGGCAACTTAAGCAATTGCAGAGGTTTCGACAAATGTGACACCATTGGTATATCACAAGTCGGAGATGTACTAAAGAAAGGCAAAATACTGACATTTACTGAATTACAAAATGAATATAAACTATCCATCGGCGAGACCTTTCGATACCTGCAAATACGGCATGCCTTACTGGAGGCTACCAAAGGCATTGATGAGATCCCAGAGGCTACCCCACTCGAGGATAGATTGCTGGCAGATCCCATGGAGAGTAAATCAATTTCACTCACATACCGAAAACTAATTAACAACTCACCAGACCCATTGAAACATCTATACACGCGCTGGCAGGCGGATGTCGGCGACCTAAAGGAAGAGGATTGGCGTGATGCACTGGCCTCTCCGCGGGAGGTGGCCATTCCGTCACAACTGCGTTGGGTCCAACTGAAAGTTTTACACCGCTCCTATATCACATGCACCACACTGGTTAAGATGGGCCGTGGTTGTTCGGCAGACTGTCGGCGGCAATCTGGAGGGATGGACACATTTTACCACACACTTTGGGAGTGTCCCCTGATCCAGACGTATTGGGAGGCGGTTAATGGGGCGGTAGGAGAAGTATGTGGGACTGCCTTAGCACTATCTCCCAAAATATGCTTGCTAAATATATGGGATGCCACGGATCTCACCCGCATGGAACAACTTTGGGCAGCTACTGGCTTTATGCTGGTGAAGCGTAACATTGCCCGCAAATGGGGGGACTCTGAGCCGCGAACGATAATTGAGTGGGAACGAGACGTAGATAGGTGCATGCTGGCTGAAAGAGCGGTCTATACAAACAGGGGATGCCCCAAGAAGTGGGATAAGATATGGGGGAAATGGAACACATATCGAGGCAATATCTGCACCTCCCCATCTGCAGAAGGACAGGGATTGGAAATGTCAAGTCAGGAGATGACCTTTTGACAAGGGAGGGGGAGGTGGGGGATACATGAAGAGGTCGTGTGATGGAATGTAATCAACTGTTCATGATCTGTCGTGATGCATAGTTGTTTTGTTTATGTCATTCTAACAAATGGCAATAAAAAAATTCTAAAAAAAAAAATCTAAAGGAGTTATGAATTTCATTTGACATTTTAAGGTACAAACTGTCTAGAAAAAGTAAGGCGCCAATGTAAAGCATCAATTCCTGGTCGACAGGGATCTAGTTGCTGACTACCATGGAGTAGAGGTCGACTACACCAAGAGGGTCACAGCATTCCAAGTTTTTATCTTTGAACTTAGTCTATTTTTTGGAACCCAAAGTCTTCCACCAAGGCAAGGTCTGAAGTTGAAGCCAGCGAGGGTCTCTCAAAGTCAGATACCTCAAAAGCTGTTGGTTTACTCACCAAAATTTGAGTGGGATAAAGCTTGTCTATCACTATTGAGATTGATTTGCCCCTCAACCCACTGTAAGGTTTTACTGAAGCTTTGCTGTGTGCACGCCGTGCCATGCTCATGGCACCCATAAAGCAGAATTTTGGTTTTTTTAAATAAACAAACTCCCAAAGCAGCAGTTTGATCCTGAAAAGCAAAAAATGAAGGGCCCTTAGGTGCTGGGAAATTTTCCCAGCATGTTGGGATCATTACTTCTATTTCCTGTTGGGACCACCAGGCTTTCTCGGTTGGCCCTGAACAAGGAAAATATTCAGCAAAATGCCCGCCTTCAAGAGGGTGTACTGTCAATTTGTCAAAGGTGTGCACCAGCAGAGCGAAAGAAGGCTTCACCATCGGAACCATGGTGGTTCCCTCAAATCTGAACAGCGTGGAGTAACGGCGAGTTTGGCGGGCAGTGTACTCTGCCACATTTTTGGCAGGCCATCCTGCCCACCAAAACCTAAATTAGCCCCTTAGTTGCTCTTTTGATTTTTTTTAATCTATCAGCAGGGAAATAACTGTAAGCTGTAGTCAGCCAGGAATGCACAAGGACAGATATTTTTACCGCAAAGTCCTGCTGAACCAGTTTTCAGTGCGGCCAAAAGCTTCTAGCTGGATGTACTTGGTTTTCTTGCCTGTTGAGGGTGCATCTTTCCTGGGGAATCCTCAGAACCTTGTGCTTGACCCCCCAGAGATGGAAAACATGATTAAGTCACACTTTTCTTCAGCTGTTGAGAATGTTCCTGCTGGCCACAGGTCCTCAGGGTAGGTCTCTCTCCACCCAGGAGCTGTGCACTCATGGAAATAGGTGCATTTTGTGTCCTGGAATAGGTGAACAGAAGGCCAACCACATGACCCTTTGACAGCAATTTCAGTCTCTGGGTGGAGAGTCTGGCACAGCCTTCTTTCTTCAAGGTGTTTTCTTCCCAGGTCCAGGATTGTACTGAGGGGGTGGTGGTAAGGTACCATTGTCATCCTGTGCACCATCCAGTTATGAAGAATCTACTTTCAACAATGAATTAAATTATTGAAACAAAGTGAAAAATAGCTTTCAATCAAAGTTTTAGCATTTTCTCAGGCGGATATATAAAATAACAATTTATTTATATCGAGGCCTATTAATGCAAAATGTAGCTTTAGCTACACAGTAAAAACAATTTGTCTATTATATATTTTTTATTGAGTGGATTGCAAGAAAAAAAAAGAAAAACAACTCAATTGCATAATACAGCTTATATCAATAAAACAATCAATTCCTGCATACATAAGTAGAAACATTAGTGCAATGGCAGTAAAGTGGTAACAGTGCATCAAGAAATATCATAATTATAATAATAAAGTGCTAGTGCAATCCAACTAAGGTGCTATCTTACCCGATCGAAAATTCCATCAAGAAAGTGCTAATAGTATATCAATACAGTGCTAAAATTGAAACACCCGAAATATCGCTGGCTTAAGAAGCATCACAACATATAATCAATAAAACCATCTGTCCATAAATACATCAATAAAGTGCTAATGCTATAGAAATAAAATGCTAACAGTACAAAGTCCGGTAATATATCGATAGCAGCAAGTTATTTATACATAGATGTAAGTGCAGATGATCAAATGTCACATAGCTAATAATCTACTTTCATGACACATTGAGGGTATAGATGACTATGAGCATGTTAAAATGTATTGTTAAAAAATCCTGACCAGATTGCTACAAATCTTCTAAGAGACCCTACCCGCTTAGCATATGCTTCCTCCCATATATATGTCTTAACCATCTTTTCTTGCCATTGCTGAATCAACGGTATCTTATTAGACTTCCAATTTTGTAAAATTAAAGACCTGGCCACTGCGATAGCTATTGAACAGTAATATTGTTGGTATTTAGACAAATGTTGAACCTCTATTGAACAAATTTAATAGTAGGAGTAATGTAGACTGATAAAGCTAGACATTGATTAATTCTCGAAAAAACATCAAACCCAAATTGACATAGATCGGGACAATAGAAAAAATATGGTTCCAGGACCCTATCTCCGGGTTCCCACATCTAAAACAAAACTCCGACGAGGCCGGGAAAATTTTATTCAATCTTTTAGGTGTATAATAAGTTAGCCATCTTGACAAATAGGCCATTCTTTTATAGTTTGCAGCTCTGAGCGCTTTAATGATGTGGGCAAAGGCCATCAGAACCAGAATAACTGCAATTAAGAACCTCCATTTAAAAGGGGGCACAGGTACATCTTGGCTTCCTTTTCCAGGCAAACGAGCACTGAGAGAGTCCGCTGCTATGGCGTCAGGATCAATCGATCTATTGTATTTAAAGAATAAATCATCCATCAGTTTCTCGTTTGCCACATTCGGCCAGGATGGTATTTTCCCTTATTTATCACGGTTACCAGACCCAGGCTTAAGAAACGAAATCTTAAGGGTTAGGGTGGGATGTAATCCAATTTACTCATCCCACCCACATAGGACTAGGGTGCAGAATAATAGTGGTCTCTGTCCCTGCCCTTTGAAAGTTAAATGTACCCTTACGCATATCCTTATGGACTGCGTCTTTTATCTTGCAAATCGACTCAAGTTTTTAAGACCTCTGTTTTTTAAATATGATGTTCTTCATAGGAACAAAGCGGTGGTGTTATTGTCTGAGATGCGACATTTAGATGTGGCAGTTGGGATTGCTCCGTTTTTACGATCTGTCAAACAGAATTTTAAAGATGAAATGTAATGGGTTGGGGGGCGGGGTAGACAGGAGGGGGGCTCTTTTAAAGGTTTTAATTGTTAAGTGTGTTTTTTAGAATGTTTTAAGGACAAATGTCTAAATAAACTTGTTTCTGAACCTGAGCGCTTTATGGCCTACTTCACATAGAGACTGCCATTCCTTTTTGCTAACACTACAGCTGGTTTCTTTCAATGATTTAGGAAGAAAGTTATCAAGCACTTTCTGCTGGCCCGGGTGTATTAGGCAAGAATACCAGTTGCCTACTCCACATAGGCCCTGATCATAGAGTTGGTTTAAGATGTTTAAAGTTTCACCATCAGTCACAACATAATTTGCTTTTAGGAAGCTCGAAATTTGATTAAAACTAAATGCCAAAGCTGGAAACCTAGGCCCCAGCCGCTGGGACAACATCTCACTGGTAATCAAATTATATGTACTAAAGAAGTCACCCAGACATTCAAAACCCACCTCTAGACATAAATGCAGAGACCCCCAAGAAAGCTGCAAACCAAAGGCCTGGCACTCACTAATTTTTTAATACAGATGGTATCTAGGAATTTTATGTAGATTAAAAAATATTTGTATGCGACTAGCAAGGTCAGCTAATGCCTTGTATCTCGATTTTTTTAGGGGGTTTCGGAGAGCATAGAAAAGCAGGTAATTGGATTGCACTCTCCTGCACCATGCTTTTTTAGTAAAAAATTCTCAAATTTTGATGCTGCCAATGGAAGTTGAACCAATAAATTCAATAATGCGGCCTAATAATAAAGCTCAAGATTGGGGAGGGCAAGCCCCCCCGAGACGTATCTAGTTGTAAAATTGCTAAGGAGGTTCTAGGCTGTTTCTGTGCCCATATAAAATTCCGAATTAATGCATGTACTTCCGAGAAATATGTTTTAGGAATTTTAATCGGAAGATGGATAAATAAAAATACAAATAATGGCAGGATTGACATTTTGACCAACGATACATGGCCAATTAAAGTTAAAGGAAGAATAGACCAACGATCTAATAGCCTCTTAACTTTTTCCAAGGTGTTTCCATAGTTTAGCCTAAAAAGATGATCATAGTGACAATTTACATATAACCCTAAATATCTAATAGGATTAGATGAATTCTGCTGAGGGAGAAAAGGCAGCGACACCGATGGGGCATTGAACCCAAGCACCTCCGTCTTTGCTCGATTTAGTCTATACCCACCTATTCGTGTAAACTCTTCTACTTCCTTAAATGCATTTAAAATATTCGATGGTTCTGCTGATAAATATAAAATAACATCATCTGCAAATAATTTCATTTTTGGCATAGCCGCTATTGGAGGCATTATCTGAAGATTATTGCGGATTTTAATTGCCAAGGGTTCTATAAAAAGTGCAAATAAAAGGGGGGACAGCGGGCATCCCTGTCTTGTCCCACGTCGAATCTTGACTATGCCCGCCAATTATCTGTTGATTAAGATTCTCGCCTCTGAACCTGAGTACACATCTTTTATCATTTTGATCAGACGTTCAGACAAGCCGAACTTAGATAATATAAAAAACAAAGCCTGCCAGTCAACCAGGTCAAATGCTTTTTCTGCATCAAGCATTAAGATTGCTGCCTTAACCTTGTTGACTGACAGGTAATCAATGGCTTGTGTCAAAAAATATGCATTGGAGGCCATAGATCTATTCCGAATAAAACCTGACTGATCCATATAAATCACCTGTTGTGCAACCGGGGTCAACCTTACTGCCCAAATTTTCATAAAAAATTTATAGTCTATATTTAAAAGACTTATAGGCCTGTATGAACCAGCGGCGGTGGGATCCTTATCTTTCTTAAGAAAGCAAACCACAACCGCTTCCTTAAAATTTTTAGATATTGGTTCACCATCTTTTATCGAATTGTATAATTTAGTAAGAAAAGGTAAAAGCAAAGGTTCAAAAATCTTAAAAACTTCAACAGGGATACCGTCATTATCTGGGGCTTTTGCATTGGCTATAGATTTCAATACATTACTAACTTCATCTTGAAAAATAGATTTATCAGGAGAATCCTGTACTGTCTTAGAAATAGAAGGCATTTCTAGGGATACAAAATAGCTTATAAGTGATGCTTGAGTAATTTCCTGCGTCTCCTCATATATCATTTTAAGTCAAAACAATTGTTCACTGTAAGGGTATAATGTTCTCAATTTTTACATATATATTAAGCACCCAGTCCCGTTGGCTTGCATGGCACACTTTATGTGTGACTTATCTGCTGTATTTACCTATAGATTTTCCTAAATGGCAAAGGTAGTTTACCATGTGCCATGTGTCACCAAAGAGTTTTCAAGCTGTAGCCTATCAAGAGCACAATGGTGCTCCTGGCAGCCATAGATGTTTGTAATGTGAAGGTGATGCAAATGCTCAATGTAGTCACATATGGCATTTAACTTCTACACTAATGGTGCAATTTTTGCACCACTATACAAAGGACTCTCACTGATTGGGTTAAAAAAAATTACAGTGCCATTTTAAGGACAGGGCACATGGTCTATAGCACCATATAGCAGTGTTAGTGTGCAGTCATAATGCCAGAAAACAAACAATATTTCCTCAAAAAAGATGAAAATCCTAGAATGACCTTTAGAAAAGACATTATTGATACATGCCTTTTGTTATTTTGTGTAGTAGCCACTATTGAGCACCCTGCCAATATTAAATTCCTTTTACTTTAGTTCCCTTCAATCACTTTCATTGGTTTACATTTATGTAAATATTAAAAAAAAAAAATGTATATAGGTCTTTTTGTGTGTGGAAACTCTGCACTCATAAAGATACTACTCAGTAAATCCCTCTGTGAATAGCAAACAATCATAAACTTACACTAAAGTGTACTTTACTTTTGTGAATCAGGCACAAGGTGCTTATAATGTTTTTGTGGTAGGTTTGACAGTAGGGACCACATGGGCTAGAATTTCATCCAGATTGATTTTGTTGAAGAGCTTTGTTTGGTGTTGGTGAACATTGTAGTAAGTTCTAATTTTGAATTCAACATAATTTGTGGCCTGCATGCCGAAACTGTGACAGTTGTGGATACTAGGCTGAGTGCTTTGTCCAAGCCAACTTTGTTTATGTGTGTTATATCATGTTTGCAAACAAAGAAGTATGTTTGATTTTAGAACCCAACAACACTTGTGGTCTGTATGTGGTAGTTGTGGTTTTTGTGCCTGCTTGGGCAAGTGCTCCACACAAACTGAGTTTGCTGATGTGTTTAGTTTAATGTTAATGAACATTGCAATATGTTATATTTTGGAATAAAGCATTACTTGTTGTTTCTATGTGTGTGTGTATGGAAGGTCTGACAGGTGATCCCATCAGTCCAAGTCTTCAAGTAGGGTGAGTTTGTTGATGTGCTTTGTTTTATGTTTCAGGACATTGGACTATGTTTGATAATTAATTCCCACCTAACCATCAACTTGAATGTGTTTTTAGTAAATTGACTGTTAGCACCATATGACAAGGGCATCGCCCCATGTCCAGTTTGTTGATGTGTTTTGCTTGATGTCACAAACATTGGCATATGTTTGATATTCAACCCCAGCGTAACCTTTGGCCTGTAGGAAGGAGAGAGAGAGAGAAAGTATGTCTGTGTATGTTGTTTGTGTACGGTAGGTCTGACAGTCAAGCCTTCTGGGACAGATGCTTTGCCCACGCTGAATAGGTTTATGCGTTTTGGTTGATGTTTGCTAACATTGGATGATTTCATTTTTTTTTAACCCCCATATAACTTTTAGCTTGACAGCTGGGGCCCTCCAGGACATGGAGTGGGCTCAAGCTGGGTTTCAGTATGGTTTTGATAGAGCTATTCACAACGGTGATGTTCATGAATATTTGAAATAGACATTGAAATGAATATGCAATGATTTAGCAAATGCACAGTAACTAAGCTTCTTTTGTTTGTGAAAGATTATCTGTGGCTGGTGAACATTTACATATATAAACAGCGCTGGCACATATGCATTTGGCCCAAATTAGAGTTTGGCAGACAACGTAAAGCCAGTCAGGGTGGCGGAGGACTATACGTCCACCACCTACCTTTACCCCGCCTGCCCAATTTAAAGTTCACTGCGGGCCCTGCAGTGAACTCTGTTGGTTTTTATGAACCGCCTTCATTGCAGTTTATTCGAAGCCATTTAAAAGTTTGGTGTGCATCAGTCATTTAGTGATGGACGCTTATATTAAACATTTAAAAGAGTTTACTTTTCCAAAGACAAACTCCCAAAGAGGGAGTTTTTTTGGGAAAACTAAAAACAAATGGATCGAACACCTTGAAGAGTCTTCTACCATGGTGTGAGGGTACTTTTTAGGTCGAGCCTAGCGTTGCAGCGCATGCGCTGCTTGCTTTGCGAGGCATGCAGTTTTCAGTATAGCGTGGAAGCTTCGTGGAAGCTCCACCCACTCTCCGCTCATCTTTTTCATAGGCTTAGGTCCTAAATGCTGCCTTCCGATTGGTTTTAGGCTTGTTAGTCCCTCCTTATGACGAGCATGTCGTCATTTGTATACTTCCATGGCTAATGGCCCCTTTACTATATAGAGAAACTCCCTTCGTGACCTATATTTCTTTCACAGATCAGAGATTACATTTAGCATGGGCTAACCAGCTATAGCATAACGACAATGTGCTTCAAAAAGAGAGAGAACTTCCATAATTTAACATTTATTCATTGTTTATTTGACTTCATTTTTATATTTTACAAAAATATATATTTTTCTTAACTTTTTTTCTCCTTTTTTTAACCGCTTAACCGCGGCGGCAATTCCGCCGCGGTGCGGCGGTTTAGCGGAGTGGGCGGGGCCGCGCCGGCCAATGGACGTTCGCAGCACTACAGAGGTAGTGCTCGCGACGGCCGTTGGCCGACAGAAACACGCAACGGGTTAATGTAAAAATATTATTTTCAACATGTACATACAAATAAACACAATACTAATATACATAATTGAATATAATACAATCTACCATAATTAACCCCTGAGTGAAAGTTCATACAAAAAATACATACATACTACAACACAGACATACGCTCTCATACAAATTCATACAGCATTCACCAATGCAGTAATCTGGAAAGTGGGAGACAAAAGATTGCACTATCTCCACGACCAATTAGAATGGCTGCGTTCAGCAAAATCTGAACAATATTGGCCCCTTTACTTTCAACACTATTTTCTTCCCGTGTCTCCCTCCCTCTTCTCCCGCAGTCCGTGACTTCTCGGCCCCCGCCCCCTCTCCCGTTCATGCCTTTTTGCCCGCCCACAGTCCCGTTTCCAATGCAATAGGTCTCGCGTAAATGCGAGTCCTATTGCATTGCAAATGCTTGTTCTAATTGGCCATCTATTGTAAAGCAGACCCTCTTTCCAATAGCATTGGTCCTTTGAGGGCATGCCGCCCTCTCCCAGTTCGCAATTGGTCTTCCCTGGATTGACCCGCCCTGTGTATTTTTCCTCTTTTATCCGAACTCCGTGCTTTCTCTAAATTTTATACCTTTGTTTCTGTGCGTGTGTTCATTTTACTTTTATCTCCTCTTTCACTATTTGGTCTGTGCCAGCTCTTCTCTTTTTGCTCAATCAGTAGCTCCGCGGGTTCTGTTTTAATGTGCTTACAAATATGCTTGTGCAAGCAACGCGTTTTTTACATCAATACGGTGGGATTTTTCGGTCCCCGCACAGATGTATCCCCTTGATGCATGTTAGAATAAATTGTCCCTCTACGGCGACCGTCAGCCCTAGGCGTTCTTTATGGTCGCTTCCCACCATTGCTTCGTCTATCAGGCACCGCTTCTCCAATAATATCCCTGGGTTTAACAGTCAACGCTCCCCGCTCCCTCCACCCGCAGCCTGTCGGCGATTCTGCTCTCAGTCACCTCATGGCGTTCATCGTCATCATGAATGAACAGCGCAGATCTGGCAACGGAAATCAGAAGATTTTTTTCACTCCCTCCTCTAATGTGTCCTTTTCTTCTCTTTACTTTCCGAAGTCTGTCTTTATTTATCCTGTCTCTCTTTCTGTCCCTATCTTGCTTGCATTTTTTCCCTCGATTCTCCATCCACCCTGGTCTTAACAGCTACACTCTTGTCTTTGCTTTTTAAATCCATTACGTTTATTTCACCTCTTTCTTTCCTCGACCACTTTTGGTTTTAAGTCCCCTCCCCGCTTCGTCCCCTGCTCTCCTCCGCTCCTGTTTCCCCTCAACCCTCCATGTGTCCCCTGACTAGCCTACCTGCCCCCCCACACCCCTCCTCCCCTCCTCGCTGCACATTGCGCCAATATCATTAAAGATGCAGGGATTCTGTCGAGGCATGAGGTGCGGGATCTGATAAATGGCAAACAGGCAGTTTGAAGCTGCTGGGTTTGCAAAAGACTGGAGTTTTGGGGGATGAAGGCCTGAGGTTTCGGCTCGCTTTTCATTTTATGTGTTCTTGACTCGTGGGCATCTTGTATTGTGGGCATCCCTGCAGGAAGACTTGCCTAATGATCAATGGATTGCTAGTACAATTACTCTTATAAAATGTATAACCTGACATAGACGGGCCGCCACTGTACTACAAGCACCTGTGATATACCTCAAAATTATAACCACCCTTTTGCACAATTTGGTGAGGGGCACTGAAATTTCACCTAGGTTAGTTGGCCTAGAGGTGTACAAAGATGGTGGACTGAGATCTGCACAATACAGGTCCTGAAATTCTGAGTCACATCTTTCATTGGTATTGTCCCAACACACCCCTGGATCAAATACTCTCACAATCCCCAGAAGTAGGAAGTCAAACTGGTATGGAAGGAGCTTTGTTACTGGGACTACAAAACTCTGGAGCAGTCTCCCGCCTCATATCAGGACCATCCCCTCCCTGCTTCAGTTCAGAAAAGAACTTAAAACATGGCTTTTTAACAACTAGGATTTTTATCAATAATTAGTTAAATTTATAATTAGAGTGTTCTGGTTTTAAGCTCTGGTTTCAGCTAGCACCAAGACACCCTTGGGTATTCGTGCGCTGTATAAATTGCATTAACATGCCATAACTGAGTTATGCTGGGGTGGGGTGGTGAGGCAGGCCTTGCTGAGTTGCATATGGCCCCCCCACACATCAGACCTACATTTCACTTTTGGCATGCTTCTGCGTTTCACATATTCTGTATAAGGCTTATAGGAGTATGCCCTAACAGACAGCACAGCTTTCATGGCTATGGATAATAGCACGTCTCACATGCACACCCATGGAATACACTCAGGCTGCTCTTAAGGCTTTACACTGAGTCATTTATCCAATTCGTAGTGCTCTGTATAACTCTAAGGCAGTACGGCAAAAGGCCCTTGCTACAGTGTCCCAAGACCTGAGTTCATAGGTACAGACCTGCCAGGGTGATGGGATCTGGAATTGCTAATCTCCTTGTTGTCCCTAAAATAAAAACAGGGCCGTTGTGCAAATATACATGTTATGACACAGGTGGACACTAGAATGTCATTGTTCACCCAGATTCCGTGAAGGGGAGAGAAAGACCTGTGAATGGTACATATGTCTCCTCTTGCTGCCAGATGACCCTAGCACATATACTCATTACATCCACCAGAGGTGTTGCCTCTTACTCTGCAATCACCTTGAACCTGCCCTTGGGCAGCATCTTGTACACAACGCATGTCCAAAAGACATGCAGGCACTCTGAAGCAGCCTTTGAGCGGCCATCACTACATATATAAATACCCAAAGTGCATACATAAGGGCTGCCGCTACACACCATGCTTCTCAAGTAGACAAGCGGTACATCACGTCTCACAGCCACTCTTTGGAGATTGACATTGCATCTCGCATGGGGAACTGTAGTTATACATTGCATATGTCTTGTTTGCTCAGAGTACAGCGTTTCATGGACGAGTTGTCATTCTGCACCTTGTAATTTTCAGTTAAGTAGCTCGAGTATCGGATGTGTTTGGGTGGGTTTTCATTGGAATATTCATCTCCTGTTGACACACAGTACAAAATGTGTTTTAGATGGGCTGTCATTGAACGTCATGCATTTTGAGTTGACATGCATTAGCAGACTGTGTCTTAGGAAGGCTTTCATTACTCAGCGTACATTTTAAGTTAATATCCCTTATTAGTTGTGATAGATGATCTGTCGTTACATACCCTGTTTGTGAGGCACAGAATATGTTTTAGATGAGCATTCGTATCCTGCTACAAAAAACATAAGGATTGCTGCCTGCTCTGCAACTGGTAATCCCGCTTTAGACCATGATATGGGGAAAAAGCACACTCCTGTACAAAAGCAACACTTCGAACTCCATCCTGGTTGAAACAAGCCTAGCCACCCTGGCCCCACTGACCTTGTCCATAGCCCCATTACCAGCCTCAAAGTGAGACGTCTAGTTTTGCGCACCGCGGATTGGAACTCCCTATTCTTAATGAATCAGTCATCATGAACTTCGCTAAGTTGTCTTAAATTCCTTGCGGGCAGTGTCGATGCCTGTCATGTCCACAGTCGGCAAAGGGCTCCGTTAATTCCTGTGTTGGTGAAAACAGGGACCGACACGGCTGCCATCATATGCAACATATACATAAAGCCCTTACAAGGTATACTAGTCAATTACAGTGAGCAATTCCATACACAAGCTGACTACATAAAATTGTCCTGTACTTCAAGGTAACTGCAAGTCTAACACAACTACAATACAACAACAACTACATAACATTAAAAGCAACTTGTAGCACCAAGAACAGGCTCAACCTCAACCATGATAAGACCCCTTTTAGTCAAGATTAAAACAAAACCCAACTAGCAGTACACCAGCAAACACACGAGTAGCGCTCCATGGCACACCATTAAACCCACAAGTAAATAGTTATCCAATTTGTCACAATGCTGAATATGAAGGCACAATAAAATGGTCAGTCAATCTGGGCACCACTACATACAGTTCTTATTAAAACTTCAACCAAACTTAGAAAAAAGAACATGGCTCTGATTGAAGAAGCAATAATAGAATAAAACGACATTACCACGACCAATTATAGACTTTATAAACAGCTAATCAACAATCTGGGAATATTGTTCAGCCACAGATGTGGGAATTGAAAGTCTCTGGTTTGCCATTACAACCCTATTACTCAACAGGCATTGCCAAAGCCAGTAAGTTTCTTAAACATGCAATGACATAGCCAAAAGGTCTCACTTTTTAGGTCGAGCCTAGCGTTGCAGTGCATGCGCTGCTTGTTCTGCGAGGCATGCTGTAGTAGGGTATGATGTTGAAGTGCTGTGGCAGCCCCGCCCATATTTTTCATTGGCTGGTGTCATTGTCCATGGTAAATGCTGGCTTCCGATTGATAATGAGGCTTCTTAGCCCCTCCTTGTTACCGCCCTGTTTCCTTTTGTGACCGCCCATCAGGACTGGATGTTTTACCTGCGGCGTTACACTGTCTCTTTCATTAGTCGGTAGCACTATTATTTTTCCATTCGGCTTTGGAAAGGGCGGCCGTGTGTTTATCTTTATCGAGCTTTCACTTTAACAATAGCTGCCGCCCCACCCCGCAAGTGCTGTGTGGGCTGGCAGCTATTGTTAAAGTGAAAGCGCGATGCAAATATAAACAAACGGCTGCCTTTGCGCAATGGCGACAGCTTGTTCATGTGGGGAAGTCGGGACTAGATGTTCATTCTCTGGCCTCCACAGCCATCGATGCAGACAGTACAACTCGGAAGAAACTATTGTTAACTGAGGGAATACGAGGACTGGAAGGAGCGTAACTTTCCCTCTGTGTGAAGAAGGGCCGGGAGTGCGCAAGATCACAGCAGAGTCAGAGCCAGATATTCACTCTAGTATGGGACAATAGAATGTTTGGAGAGAGGATGAAGTAAGGTGGAGACAATCGATCACAGTGTGAATTCGAGTGAGGTGGGTGAGTGAGACCGCAGTTGAGTAAACGAGTTCATGGCTAGTGTGCACTCACAGAAACCCTGTGGTTGTCTGTGTGAGGCAACGGCTTGAGTCACCCAAAGGGCACATATGTGCTCGTGGAAATCTTGTCTGCCTCAATGAAGACTATACCGCAGCTCTCTTTCGTGCGAGAAGTGACTGTGCCTGGGGGAGGGGAGGCGGTTTATTGATAGTGCTAGCTTGCGTGATCCCTGCAAAGTCGTGGGATACGGAAGGGCACAGTACTGTGTGCTTGGTGGACTCTGCCTGTGTGGGATCACGACGGCACTTCAGGGAGACATTTACATGCATTTCTGCTAGGGCTTAAATCAAATTTGCGCAGGGTGTGTGTGAGTGACGGTCTGGTGTAGCAGCACCGAGGCACCAGTATTGAAATGCATTTTAAATACAGATGAACGGTTAATAAGTGAAAGCGCCGGGACAGTGTGTTTCCTTCATTCCGAAGACGAGAGAGTTGTTTGCCTACGAAAATCTGTCATACCTATAAGCAGGACCACTGACATGAATGATTTCGTCTTGCAATGAAGCTCGGGAATGTGATTTCATTAACGGTGTCCATTCTACCTCCCGAGCAAAATAGATTGCATAGAGCGTATATACAGGAAATTCGCCTGTGCGTACACACTTTTTGTTATTTAAGGTGTAGTGCTTTTATTTTGTACGTCCTCGTTATGTTCTTGGCGCTTTAAGTCTCAAGCCATCAGACCTCATAAAGCGTGTACGGAATTCTTCTAAAGTGTGTCTGCCTGTGACCTTGACTGATAGGCTGCTTTGAGGACACTCCTTATGGCTTAAACATGATTTTGCATTAGTAGTGAACACTTTTTTCTAGACAAAGAAGGAGTAACTTGTCCCTCTCTGTGTAAATGACATTTAAATATCGTATTAACAAACAGTTATAAATCTACACTCATAAACGCCACCTGCGCCTAGTTGAAATCGTTCGACGTTTGTCAGTCGCAGACATGCCCAGTGGTGCACTTGGAAAGCGGGCTACTGGGACTGTCATGTGACATCTGCTATTTCCCCACTGTGGAGTTGTACACAGAATATAGCCCTGCGTTGGAGAATGCAGCCCCAAAGGAAAGGCACATTTTTTACATTTATTTTTATTCTTCATGGGGAATTCATTGTCCCTGTGGAGAAACACCTTTCCCTGTAATGAATGAAAGTGGATTTATATAGCGCTAACTTAGCCCAAGGGCGTCAAGGCGCTGTTACGGAGCGAGACAAACGGGTGTAGACGGGGTAGAAATGCTCAGGACAAGCTCTATGTGAAGAGCCAGGTCTTCAATGCTTTCCGGAAGAGAGAGTGTGACACCTGACCAGAAAGCTCTTCCGGAAGAGAATTCCACAGTTTTGCAGCATTGGTGGAAAAAGCTCTACTTCCCCATTTGGCTTTTTTGAACCTCGGAATAATCAACAGATTCTTATCCGAGGATCGGAGCTGTCTAGTGGGGACATAGCGATGGAGGAGAACCTTGATCCCCTCAGGGCCGGAATCATAGTAGGCCTTATGAGTCATGCATAACGTTTTAAAAAGAATCCTATGGTCCAGGGGAAGCCAGTGCAGAGCTCTGATTGTTGTGGTGACTGAGTGGTATTTAGGCAAGTCAGTTATCAGCCTAGCAGCAGCATTCTGCACCAGCTGCAGACGTTTAATCAATCCTTTGTTAATGCCCAGATAAAGGGCATTACAATAGTCCAATCTGGACATTACCAAGGCGATGACAGCCTGCTTGCGTGAATCAAAGGAGAGAAATTGAATGATTTTTCTTAGGATTCTAATAATCCCAAAACAAGTGGAAACTGTCCTGCTAACCTGCCGATTTAGTGATAGTGAGTTGTCCACTATGACCCCTAGATTTTTACCGTGGGAGACTGGGCAGGGACAAACTCCGAGTGAATCTGGCCACCATTCGTTAGACCAGATATCCAGAGAATTGCCAAAAATAAGGACCTCCGTCTTCTCCCCATTCAATTTCAAGAAGTTTTCCGTCATCCAGATGGAAACTGCCTGCATACACCTTCTGAAATTAAGAGCAGAGTCCCTAACATTATGGGTGATAGACACCATTATTTGGGTGTCGTCCGCATAGGACAACACCTCTAAACCAAATGATCTCACCACCTTGGCCAAAGGGGCAACATAAATATTGAATAGCGTTGGACTCAGGGACGAGCCCTGAGGAACACCACAAGAGAGGGATTTAGAGGTCGAGTAAAACTGGCCAAATTTAACAGTTTGTGCCCGCTCACAAAGAAAAGAGGCCAGAAGATCCAGGGCCGAGCCCCCGATCCCAATCTCCCTGAGGCGGGCAACCAACCTCAGAGGAGACAGGGTGTCGAAAGCTGCGGTAAGATCAAGTAAAACCAACAAAGTAGTGTGACCTGCATCAACCTGGGTCCGGATATTGTTAAAAACAGCAGTAAGAGCTGTTTCCGTACTGTGTTGGCTTCTAAACCCATGTTGAGAGCCATCTAGTAGATAATGATCCTGTAGGTAAGCGCTCAGTTGCAGATTTAAATGTTTTTCCAGAATCTTGGCTGGAACCGGCAGAAGAGAGATGGGCCTATAGTTTTTTGGTTCTGTAGGGTCCAGTGAAGGCTTCTTCAGGAGTGGTTTAACGACTGCCATCTTCCATATAGTAGGGTAACGTCCCTCTGAAATGGCTATATTCAGGACGGCGGTAAGATGAGGGATGATAGCCTCCCTGCCAGTTTTTAAGACCTTGATGGGACAGGGATCCAAGGGTGAGCCAGATTTGACTCCTTCTAGGAGCCGATTGGTAACATCTGGCGACAAATAGGGGAAGGCGAGAAGCCTAGGAGTCTCCTCTGAGACAACCCTCTCCTCTGGAGGCAGGATCGGCCGGCCAGAGAGGCCCATGCTCATATTGGAGGCTTTCAGCAGAGAATAGATATCTGAGATTTTGGATTGGAAAAAGTCCGATAGCTTGTTACAAAATTTTTGAGAAAATTCAGTGGGGTCTGTGAGCTGGGGAGAAGAGAGGGAATTGATAACCTCAAAGTTTGCGATTCTTCCGTTTCCCTTCCCACCCTGGCATGGAAGTTACTCCAGCCCTTTTCTGGAGTAACACTTGAACCATTTCCAGGATGGAAGAAGCATTTGCAATGCAACCGGTCTCGCATTTACGCGAGTTTGAGCTATTGACATTGCAAATAACAATGCCTTTTATTTTTGTTTTCGTTTTTAAAACATAAATAAAAGGCATTGTCATTTACAATGCCAATAGCTTAAACTCGCGTAAATTCGAGACCGGTTGCATTGCAAATGCTTGTTTATTTATTTTTGCAATCCCTTACTGGTAACACACAGTAAAAATAAAAAGGCCACTCTGAAGAGGGTGGACGGCTTATGGCTTAACTCCAACTCCCAGTACTCTCTCGGGCTTTTGGAGTAAGGTTTAAGCCAACATAGTACATTTTACTCCTTCAGCATGAATGTAGCGGTCCACCCATCTCAAAATTGGCCATCTAGGTTTCCACAGGGATACTCAACTTTGGGCTGAAGCCCAGAAGGGATCCAATTGAACTGCACTCAACGGCCAAGTGCACACTTTGCAGCTAGTGCGTGTAAATACCTGCCCTGAATTACAAGGCGGAAGAAAGTGGAGCACACAAGTGTGACTCTTTTGAGAAAAGGAGAATTAGGATGATTCTGCTCTGAGACATTGTATTAAAACAGGATCAAATGATGCTACTTACTACATAGTTTGGCTAAAATTACAGAGGTTCTGAATAGGCTTAATGAAATATTTCAATACTCCCATGTTGTGGCAGACAAACCTTACCTTCCATGTGGAGGAGAGAATAGTGGGTCAAGGATAAGAAAGACTGGAATTTCCTGCACCGTGGTTGGTGTGAGCAATGTGTTACACTCTGCGTGGCAGGTGTAGTGGGGAACTGTAGCAGCAAATTGCATATTTGTGTGTATATTACATCAGAAAGGGAGTCCACATTTCGTAAACTTTAATGGCTGCTTTGTGGGGGACAGGATAAAATAACAAAAATGAAGACCAGTATGCTGTTGGTGCCCACACCAAAGGTTTGCACATAGCATTAGTTTTTGGGCAGTTGTAGTAAGCCACATTGAACATGCATTTTGTGAGAGCATGCCCGAAGTGGCTGGTCCCTTCCTTGTGGGAGGTAGACTGCTTCCTACACTACTCTAGGTACTCTACTATTTTGGAGGCAAGAACGTAGAATTGGTAGTGTTGGAGAGGTGTTAAAACCCATACCACACTAATCATCTAAGTTGAATCACCTCCATGTGCTTGAGCTAATGAAAGTGTCAATGACTGAGGCTTCAAGAGGCTCAAGTTCTCCATGGTACTGCAAACTTTGTCTGCGGGAACCGCACACCACACACTGTTTACCCCTAAGCCCACAGGCTCAATACAAGGTGTCTATACTGAAGATATCCTATCATCCATTGCTTAGGAGAGGGAAAGGGAAGCCATTCTACTTTCCACTATCAAGGAGAACCTATCCCATATCTGCCCATTGCAGAGAGATAAGTGCAAAGCCTTCCTCTCTTAACCTGCTCATTTGTGCCACTGAATGCCCATATTCTAAAGGTTGTTTTAAAATGATGACTAAGGACACTCCCGGCCAGAGCAAATAAGCTCCCCTGGAAAGGTTCATCCCACCCTGGCATATTCTCTTTGGCCCCTATCTCCACCCATCGGTCCTGGACACCTGACCAGGGGCCGGATGTATGAAGCCTATTTGCATTTGCAAACGACCCAATTTGCATAATAGGGCAGTGTGCAACTGCAAAAGGCTTTTTATTATGTATGAAACTCAAAATGTGATTCTGTAATACTTTACCGAATGGCAATTTGGGTTTTCAACCAAATCCAGTTCAGTATTTGGAAGGGGTGTGTTTAGGGCATCCCTTCCAAATACCAAATCAGAATGGTAGGTTTTAATGTTTGGCGGCCAAAATCCGATTAACATTAACACTTTACCGACTTCTGAAATGTAGTGGTAAGGCATTCGCAAACGGGAAGTGATCCCCAAGGGACCCCATCCCAATTCTGAAAATATTTTTTAAGAGTGACAGTGGTCCTATTGACCCAGAGACCACTGCCTACTCATAAAAAATTTTAGTAAACGTTTTTAATTTATTTTTAAACGCATCCAGTTTTTCATTAATAAAAACGGACTGCATTTTAAAAAATTATGTTTTATTTAAAAGCAATCACAGACATAGTGATCTGCTAT
This sequence comes from Calotriton arnoldi, assembly GCA_963921515.1. Classification (NCBI taxonomy): domain Eukaryota; kingdom Metazoa; phylum Chordata; class Amphibia; order Caudata; family Salamandridae; genus Calotriton; species Calotriton arnoldi. Next base: position 1,281,310 of record CAWUFW010000016.1, read on the forward strand.
CCTCAGGAGGCCAATGTCCCTTTGATGGCTGTGATTGTTAGTGGGTGGCAATTTGTGACCTATCTCATTAATTTTCAAGACATAGGTCGAATTACGACCCACTAGGAAATGGTATTTTGCAACCTGGATAGATCGGTTTGCAAAATACTGCACTCATCGCAAAAATAATGTCACAAGTGCTACATACGTCTGGCTTTAGATCTCATACCACTTATATTAGCCCTCGGAGATGCACTGTTGATGTTGTGAGCCTGAATTAACGGTGCTCTCACATTAGTACTCTCCCTGTTTATTCCCAGAAAAGCAACGGGTCAGTTACTGGTGATGACATGAAGACCCCAGAAGACAACAACAGACTGAAGGTGAGTGCCACTTCAGACTGTAGTAGCGTCTGGGGTGATTTTTACATCCCCCTTCCTTGGTACGGTTAGTCTTTATCTGTTCAAGCTCCTCATTTTATGTCTTATTTTTCTGGCTTGATTCTTTGGCCACCCGTTCTCATTCTCTTCAGCATTCAGCATTGTTTGCATTGCTTGCATTGCTTCCTTAAAAACCCTGTTGAGAGTAGTAAATTCTGTGATGAGCACATTCACTTTTCATTCTGTTTCACGTTTTCTATACATAGATGACACCTTGAGGTATAACTATCTTGTGTTAGAATTTGTTTAGGCAATCGTTTTCCAATCTAATCTGCTTTGCTTCTATTTTTATTCTTTTCTTGTGTTTTATCAGTTTGAATCCATGTGATGACCTGTGTTCTTTTGCAAGCAGGCATGAGGATTTATAACTTGATACAGACTCACCTTTTGCTATTGCTTCGGTGTCTTTTGGCATACTCAGTGAATAACTGGACTTACTCAATAATACAAATCCATCTTCATATCTGCTAAGTATGAGGGATATCACTCCTGGGACCATACCTCTAAATGGGTGCTCATTTTTAATGGTTGCATTATTGGGTTGGATAATATAGTGTCCACCACCTTCATGGCAGAGGAATTGTAGATCACACGAGGGACGGAGTGGCTGCTTGTTTTAATTTTACACTTGTTTTCTTCTGCACGAAATATTTTTGTTTTTACTAAGGAGGTTCCAAACCATGGAAAAGCCAAGATCCCAATTTAATACCATTGTTCTCTGAATGACTGACTTTTCTAGTTGGTTTGTTTGGCTTGTTAAATGACAGAGAGATTTTTGCTGTGGGTCTTCATCCTTAAATTCTATTGACACAGTTATCCACTTCCTTACTCCCTCTGTGTCAATTAGTCCCGAATATCAGATGACTGGGGAATGTCGGGCGGTTTGTCAGCATCACTGGATTTTGGATATGGACTGTGAACAAAGGCACCCCATTCCTTGCTTGCTGTTCTACTCTCCACTCAAGCTGGTTTATTTCCCTGCAGATTTGGCTTTCCGATGATTTGGACTATTCCTGATCATTCCCTCGAGAGGTTTCCTTCTCCCTCTCTTGAGTGTGCTTTAGTGTAATCGTCCTGCTCTGAGTATCCCTAGAGACCCCCTGAGGCGACTCCTTCAGCTGGACTCATGGTGTGCGTTTCCACCTCCTGATCTAAATTCCCTGCAATGAGTAGGTTTAGCACAAGGTTTACTTTTCCCGCAGTCCCTCAGTGACTTCTTGTCTTGGGTCTCCTTTTTATTTTTGTTAAGCAGGGACTGTGTACGTTGTTCATCTTGCAGAGGATTGATGAAGTGGGATTCCCTTTGCAGCAGTATCCTCTTCTTACAAATCCGTCTGTTTGATTCATGGCGTATATTTGTGACTATTGCATGTGTATTTCAAGGCTAGCGTATCTGAGATGTGTTTCCTGGCTCTTACCTCTATTCTTTGGTTGGTCAATTGCTGGTATAATGGTCAATGTAGCACCAACCTCTTGGGATTGGCCATTTCGCCTGCCCTCTTTTTTTACTTTGGCTGGTGCCATCCTGTATTCTACATGCAAGACAGGAATCACACTTCATGCAGTGGAACGTTTATAGGTGGAATAGCATGATAATCTAAAGTTCTACACAACACACTGTATGAAGCAAAGGATGAACATAATACAAGCAATAAAACCAAGGGAAAGAATCTGCTCTCTAGGGAAAAACAGAGAGTAGGATGATGCACCTGTAAGCAAACATTGGCATAAATAGAAGAGCCACGGAAAGTAGCTACACTGAGTTACCACTACTGCAATATGTTCTATATTTATCCAGAATGTTGCCCACAGGTGGTTCTCTCTTTATCATTTGTGAAGCGGTTTGTGTCTCTTCCAGTTTCACTTCTTCTACCTTTTGTACTTTTGAAGGTGCATATTAATTCTTCAATCTCTTCTATCTGGATATTTTTAACCAGCATTTCGAAATCTGTATATTTCACATTTTAAAATTGAAACATATGCCAAGTGTACCTCTCCTCAATCAATGATGATGATGATCCAGTGCAACTGTAGCTCTGTTGCTTCTTCCTGGCTCCCTCAGCTCATTTTCTTCAAACTAGTGCTGTAGGTGCTCCCAGGTTTTCTAAGAAGGCCTGACTCCCTCACCCACAGGCACTTAGTGCATCTCCTTGGCCATAAGTGGAATAATTCTTTCCCACTTATGACGAATGAGACACAGAATGGACCCTATTTTGAAGCTACCCAACATTCCATCTTACTACATTGTAAGAGTAGTACTCTACCAGACTGTGCTTAGATTCATTCAAAGGTGGCCTCCCCTTCATTTCAGCCTGCCCTAAAGGTTTGCATCTGTCTTCCATGCCGCATTGGCATTTCAGACCTGTCGCACACAATTCCACTGTCTAAAATGTCCATTTAAAAATACTTTTGTGGGTTGCCCTCAGTAGTCTTCACTTTAGTTTACTGTGCCTGCACCTGTTTGGGTATAGAACTTGGTATCTTCTCAACTCCTAACCATAACCATCTCACAAACCACAATTTACCAGCCGACTTGAGCAATGAGTAAGTTTGAGCAGTGTGTCTCTGTTGTGGAACCAGCATCTAGATATGATAAAGTACATTCTTTTGCAGGGGCTACCTAGAGCCACAAAGGTTAAGGTAGGCACCTAAATGTCTACAATCATTGAACAAACTTGCTGACTGCTCTGGTTTACGGTGCGAGGATCGGCAGTGGTAAAAGTTGTGCCTAAAATAAAAACAGTACCATACAGAAATGAAAAGTAAACAATTACAGATATGTGTCAGTAATTCTGCTCTAGCTTGTGTTTAGCAAAGAGGTCAAAGGCAGAGACTTCTCTTACAGGAGATAAAATGCTACTAGAGAACATTACATAAATACAAAAGGATAACAGAGTCAAACAGTGCTTAAAGGCGTATAGAATTCATAACTAACAAGACGGAAAGTTAAGCACTCAAATAAAATTAAAAAAAGTAGTGGGAACACTACCAGATTAAATGGAAAAAGATCATAGAGGCCTTAAAGAGCAAGTCACAAAAATATATGTACTGTTAAGAGATTCAGGAAAATAACAACTTGTCTGAAAACCTTCACGAGTTTTCAAGGATCTGCTAACCTTGCAACAGGGCCATTGAACCCTTACAGCTAAGCCTGGCTAAGCGCCAGTCTGTGGTGAGTTGAGTACAGGGCTGAGCCACAGGCCAGGTTTTAAAAAACCACCAAAAGTGAATTTCGGTGTTTTTTTCAAATACTGTTTTCAACATACTTTAAGGTACTATAACTAACGCAAACCACACCTTAATTTTAACCTCGGATATTTCGGTGATTATAAAGGTGTCAGTGAGCTTGAAATGGTTAATTCCCATGTAAATATAGCCCTTAAACTCATGAGCTGGATACTGGGAATTCTGTCAATGAATAGTTCATTAAATGCGATTGGCTAAAGAAGTGCTTGAATTATTTTTCCCCACCATCTTGAAATTTGCTGAAACTCTCACGTTTGGAAATAAAATCTTCAGCCTAAGCCTCTGCGCAGAAGAGGTTTGATACATGGGTGGTTGTCATGCACCTAAATTCTAATGTTCTATTTAAAAAAGCCCTCAGAAGTTAACTGAAATAAATACATTTAGAAAAGCTGTATGATTCAGTCAATGCAAACATGAAAAAAACCTCAGAAATGATCTGAAAAAAAGTTTGTGATGATCATCTCACAACAAACCTAAAACCACTTTGCCAGTTATGGCCTATTACTCATACCATAACTCATGAGCCCCCCTACTAAAACCAAAATCCTCTTTATTTATTTTATTCTATCTTGAAAATGACTACTCGTTACCAAGTTGGAAACAGATGGTACTTGCAGTATGACATTGCAGGGTGTTACACAATAATCTCACCAATAACACGATCTTTCTGGATGACGTGCTATTGTTTTTGAGAGATTTGTCTTATTTCATGTTGCCAGTAATTCCTTTATATGTTGTCTTAAACACCCTCTTATAACACATTCAGGTTTTTTTAACAGCAGTTTAGCACTATTCCGATTTTTTGGAAAAGACAAACAAAACGACCAGCGAGACTTATCACCATTTACAGCAAATAATTAATCCACGCAAAACCAAAAAATCTCAGAAATTTGCCAGTATGTAAGTATGCAACACACACCATAACTCACATTTCCGCCAAAGGCATGTGTAAAAGAAAAAGTCTGAGTATCGACAGCAAATCATGCCAAGGGTGTGTTATGACGGGCATTGTTCATTACATACCATAACTGGCGAATTTCAGGGGGTGTCTCTAGATCTTGCCTTTATAAAGATAGTTTTAACTATCTTGCCAGCCTCATGGTTTCCCAAAAACTCATAATAAAAATACATGCATATAGGGGACCTTTAGTCAACACTCTTTATCCATATGGCTGCTCAAATGGCACTCTAAGTATGCTCCCTCCTACCTCAGCACATAGTATAGGACAGTGGGTCAGCCCACTTTAGCCATTAGAGACCTTCACTTTTGAATGACTATATTTTGTTTGTGCACATGTATACATCCACCTACAAAAAGGCCCCTAATGCTAAGCAGTTGAAAACATGTGTATTACCAATGACTGCTAGATCCCATGTATAGAAGGATGTCATCACTTATATAGACAAAAATCAGGACATTTATTGAAATCTGTAATATTTTCTCACTCTCCTAAATGACTTTGCCATATTAATTTTTTTATCCTAAGGAATAACCACCCTAATCATTAAAAAAGTGTATATGCAAATGTATATGTTGAAGCCACACTCCCTCAGCTTTGTGAAGGTCATAGGAGCCACTTCCATTTGATTCAAAAGGGACACCGAGTAACCACTTGAGGTACTGTAGCTTCATGAAAGAATTTCCAGACTTTTGCATCTGACTTGAGAAGGACCTCTAGGAGCGACTTGAGTTACTGCAGATTTGTGGGGACTTCAATTGGGTGTGACTCCAGAGTGACACCTAGTACCCACTTGAAGAACTGCACTGTTGTGAAAGAATTTTGAGGGTCACCGACAGAAACACAAATCCTGACAGATTCAGTGCCAAAACAACAGAGGACTATGTGCCAATTACTACTCCAACCCTACATCCGGAGACACACAGATACACACACCTGGCATCATTAAAACATTGAGCTGACACTGAGTTGCCGCAGGCACACTTTGAATCATCAAGTATTCGAACAGTCACTCAAACCTTGAGACAGCTAAAATCCTTCGCCATTCAGACCACAGTTTACATTATTGTCCATCACATTCTTACCGCTTGCTGGGAAGACTGTTGGCAAAAGCACATTGCTGCTACTGTGTGGCACTTCCCTCACTGCAGAATACTTGGGTTTTACAAGCCATCTTCAAAAGGGATGTAGGTGTTCACACTGTTAGAGTGGGGGTGCTGCTCAAAACAAGAATACATTTTTTTACATTCACACCCTCCATGTTTAATGGCTATTGAGATGACTTGACCAGATATTGTGGCCCATTGTTTCCGCTCCCCATCTGTTCTAATTGACAGATGTGGAGGTTTAAGTTCAGGTGCCGATACTGTGAATCAGATTAACGTATTGTTTTCTGTACCCCTGTGTGTCATCTATAATGGTCATGTAATTTAAATTTCTCCCCTGTCACTGTGCAATGACATGAGTACTTACAAAGATGTCTTTTTGCCTAGCTCAAGCCATTTTTGCAGCGGGGAAGCAGCTCGGCATCGCTGCACAACAGCACCCTGCGCAGCACCATCTTCCAGCTTATGATTCATACTCTGGACCCTCTTGGGGAAGGTAAGGGTAGTGATCGACATGAATAGTGTGGTGGAGGGTAACTGTATGATTGACTTTAAACCCGAGGGGCAAGTTGTTACTGAGGAACGACAAGGGACTTGAGCTACATGAACACTCTGAGAAAGGGAGTAGTGGATCCAATGAGAATGCAAAGGTGCTATGACCCCCTTGCTTGGTTTTTGTTTTTGGGAGTCACCCAGAGCACTAGTCACCCTGAGCACTCCTGATTCCCGGGCTGGAGTGCATGAGACAATCCAAACAGAAAGAAAATCAGTCTCTGGAAGTGAGTCTTGCTGGGTGGGGGTGAGGGGAGGTGGGACATGGGTAGGAGAATGGCCCACTGGGTCACTGATAAAACTGGTGGGACCACCTAGATAGATGGACATATAAACGTGTTTCGCAAGGTGTCTGTTCTTAGGTCGTGCCCAAGACAGCACATGTGATGTCTGTTGCGAGACATATTGTTAGATTTCAGTGGGCTTAGAGCACGTCCTTGACAACCATTGTTGGATTCATTGCAACTCTTGTTTGCTTTCTTCTTATTCATTAGCATGTGTGTGTGGGCTTTCCTTCCTCTTCGTGTTTGTCCCTCCTCTGGTGCATTGGTGCATTATTGGGTTTTTCTTCTGATTGCTTTTTCAAGTGCTACTTTTTTCTTTTCCTTTAAGAACTCTACAAGAAAACATGTGTATTCCAACTGTCTCCCCAGTGTGCTTCTCTCCCCACTCCTGCGCTCTCCATTTTTCGCTTTCTCATCCATGTGCTTCACCCCACACTCCTACATTGCCTTCATGCATGTGTGCCTTATCCCTGCCAAGTCCGCATTGCTGTCTTTCGATTGATCCTCCAACCCGCTTCCTGTACTGCTTCGCAGGTGCAAACACAAGGAGATGATGGACGGAGCGCTGAACCTTTTCAGACACTCACCCCCAGTCACAGATCTGGGTTGAGTCCATCATCATTCTTTAGCTCACTTCGCCACCTCAGTTCAGACCCAGCAAATGCAAATCAGTCTTGACCCTGTGCCTCATGGGAACAGTGCAATCCGAACTGCCAAGCCAGGTCTTCCCTGAACCGGAAACAAGCATCCTGGGACCGGTTTCTGGGTAACACCCTTCATCAGCCAGGCTAGCTTGAATCCAGTGGCAAAGTGAGCAAGGGACCCACGTCTGGGTATACCCTGCCAACTTAGGGCGAACAAAGCAAACACAAGGAGATGATGGACGGAGTGCTGAAACTTTTCAGACACTCACCCCCAGTCACAGATCTGGGTTGAATCCATCATTATTCTTTAGCTCACTTTGCCACCTCAGTTCAGACCCAGCTATATGTAAATCAGTCTTGACCCTGTGCCTCATGGGAACAGTCCAGCCCGAACTGCCAAGCCAGGTCTTCCCGGAACCAGAAACAAGCATCCTGGGACCGTTGTCTGGGTAACACTCTCCATCAGCCAGGCTAGCTTGAATCCAGTGGCAAAGTGAGCAAGGGACCCATGTCTGGGCATACCCTGCTAACTTAGGGCGAGCAAAGCAAACACAAGGAGATGATGGACGGAGCGCTGAAACTTTTCAGACACTCACCCCCAGTCAGAGATCTGGGTTGAATCCATCATCATTCTTTAGCTCACTCTGCCACCTCAGTTCAGACCCAGCTATATGCAAATCAGTCTTGACCCTGTGCCTCATGGGAACAGTCCAGCCCGAACTGCCAAGCCAGGTTTTCCCTGAACCGGAAACAAGCATCCTGGGACCGGTTTCTGGGTAACACCCTTCATCAGCCAGGCTAGCTTGAATCCAGTGGCAAAGTGAGCAAGGGACCCACGTCTGGGCATACCCTGCCAACTTACGGTGAACAAAGCAAACACAAGGAGATGATGGACGGAGCAATGAAATTTTTCAGACACTCACCCCCAGTCACAGATCTGGGTTGAATCCATCATCATTCTTTAGCTCACTTCGCCACCTCAGTTCAGACCCAACTATATGCAAATCAGTCTTGACACTGTGCTGCAATTGGAATAGTCCAGCCCGAACTGCCAAGCCAGGTTTTCCCTGAACCGGAAACAAGCATCCTGGGACCGTTTTCTGGGTACCAAAGGTAGTGTTGCAGGTGCACCACCATTTTGCTTCTGCCCCCGCCCGCACTCCCATGTTGCTTCCGCTCCTTGTCACCTCCCGCACCCTTTTGGTGCTTACCATCCCCGCTTTGCTTCTCCTCTGTAGAGATGACTACCATTGCTCTATTAGTTTTGATTACCACTTGCCCCCGTCAGTGCTGTATGCCCCTCTTTTGTGTATTTTGCTTCCTTAAACTAGTTTCCATCATTGTCTCCCTTACCTTACCTGTTCAGTCTTACAGTTCCTCTAAATTATATGTATCTACAGGGGAAATAGGATGACTTTTTAGATAGGCCAGTGCCTCTGAAAGGATGGTAGGGTTTGAACAGATTTAGTCACATGCCAGGCATAGCCTCATATGTCACTGTCTTTGCCCTAGCCCTATCAGCCTTTTTCGAGCAACCGGTTTGTCGAAAACATTCTCCTGATTTTTCAGTAGGGGACTGTGCCATAGAAATGGTGTTGGAGCATGTGACGGGGATTACAAAATTTCATTTTGTTGCTGGAAATTAAAGTCAGCATTAAGCTGACAGAACTGAGGAAGAGTGTTTATTTCTGTGAGGGGAGTGGTGTATGAGTCTGTGGTGGACTTCCACTAGATATGTTTTGGGTGGGGATGATGTGTTTATGTGGAAGCTGTATGTCTATGTGTCGAACAGTGGTGGTAAATGTGTTTGTGTGTGGAACGCGTGTTATTTTGATGGGAGGCAAAATGTGTTTGTGTATATGTGCAGTGTGGGAGATGTGTTTGTAAGGTGGGGTGTTGTATCTGTCAGTGGGAGAAGAGGTGTTTGGGGTCTGAATATGACATCTGTATATTGGGTGAGAGTGAGTGGTGTGGGTGTTTATATATCAGTGTACAGGGTCTAGATTGTGTTTGGGTACATTAAATGTATATATTTATTTCGGTAGCAAAGTCCTGATTTAGACTTTGAAGTAAAATATACCATTACTACAGAAGCTTGCATTATTTTTACTCGTGGGTAGCAATCATAGTTTATTTAAGGGTTTAAATTAGAAGACTGTAGAAAAAATGGAGTGGAGCATATATATTTAGTACAGAACATTAAATACAAATGTTAAAGTTCATTAAGATACTTGAATGATGTATTAGAATGTGGACATGTTTAACACTCAACATCCTTTTCACGCCACTGAGGACCACATTATAACTGGGCTCTTAATGCCAATTTGGGTAGAAAACTGAGTTTTAGCCCAAACCGATAATGTTATGCATGTGGTAATACTGCATGTGGTCTTAACACGTGTACTGGTGGGAAAATTCTTCAGGTCAAACTTGGAGGAATTTGTTTCCTGAATAAAAGGCCCAGAATTATAAACTAACATGTTTAAATCAGTGTGGGAAACCTGATTTCCACAAGTTATTCTCAAATATATAGGAATTACTGGTTGTATTGGTAATTCTGGATGGGTTATTACCGCTTTGCAGTTAAAGCAGATATCACAGTGAAAGATCTAGTGCAGAGTTTTTACTACTCGCCCCAAAAAACTTTCTGGACAGACTCCAAATATAGTGAGTCCTATTTCTAGATGTAACTTATACTGCAGCATTAGCTGTACACCACTCCATTTTCTACATCAGTTTGTTTTGGGGATGTTTTAATTCATGAGTAAATTGCCCTAATATAGCTTTGGTAAACTTTGATTTTATAATTCTGTTTATCAGAAACCATTATCAAGTAAGAGCAGTTTTGTTAGCTCTGCAACCAAGAGACCACACTACACAATCAAAATACAGCAACATCAAGTTAAATGGGAAATATTCATGGGTGTCTTAGCACATCCACCTAAGTAATATTTGGGCAAATAATGGTAAATAGAGAATTTGACTGAAAATTGTCCCATGGTGTTCCTCCCTGTTGTTAGACACATGTGCCACATTGTTTTATTTTGCTACACTTTCATATTTTACTTTGCGTTTTTAAGGGGAAACACTGGATTTGGTGAGGTGTGTTTTAGGAGGAAAGGGATATAAGACCCCTTTTTAGACTGGATTTTGTATGTGTCTGAGATCAAAGGAGTTTGTAAGCACTGTAGTACGGCAATGATATAGACTTAGATGAATGATGTGAGGATTAAAGATATTCTTCTATACACCAGTAGATGCCTCATGTAAACAAGTAGACTAACAGGCTTGCGAGAGTAATAACCCCTGCACTGTGCCCACTCCAAAATGGCATGCAATTTTCTCACATGTGTACATTCAATAAAACAGCCAACACTTGTTGTAGTATGGTGGTCGATGTTGGCCGCAGTTTTATTCGCATAAGATGTACGTTATCTCTTCTCTTACGATGCCCTGGTCAAACTTTTATGACCCTGGCCATAAATCATAATCGCGAAATGTCATACATTGCTCATCATAAATCATTTGCATATCTTAGGTTCATCAACAACCCTGACAGTTCGTTGTTCTGCTCTTTTGTAGGCATAACTCTTTTCTTCCCGCTTTTGGGGTCATAAAATTGTTCTGTTGGTTTCCATGCCCCTTGCGTGTGGGGGGTAGCCTCGCCCCAACTCACTGCCTTGTTCGTCCATTTTTTGTGCCCTGCCGTCCGGCGGGTCTGGGCTGCGAGTGCCGTCTCCGTTTCCTACCCCTTTTCCAGGCCTACTGACCCTGCCGTAAGGCATCCCAAAGTGAGTGGCCCTCCTCCTACACACCGCCCTGCCGGTGTGCCTCCCTAACCAACCATTGTACCCCCTGTTATCTCGCCACGCCGTCAGGAAGGCTAACTTCTTCCAGCGGCACCCCCCTGCCATGTCAGTGTTTTTATTTATTTATTTATTTATTTTTATCTAGGCACAGCCTGTCATTGTCATTGCGCCCCACAGGTTGGCCCAAAACACTTGCATTCCCTCTTCCGATAGGTGAATCCCATCGTGCCCATAAAGCTCCAGGCGGCAAGGTTTGATGAGGCCGTGCTTGATGCTCTCCAGGCCATTGGTCTTACAAAATGTGCTTACGGCTATGTTCAGCTTCCACCTTGAGTTTTCGATGGCCTTATTTGACGCCGTCCCTGCCACACCAACCTGGTGATCAACTCTGACCATATGATGGTGGTGCAACCGAAGCACCAGACCGCCACAGTTAGATCCGTCTGGATGGCCTGGAGGAGCTGTTTCCTGCCAAGCTGGGCCGAGTCGTTCCACCCCAGATGTATAATTAAGACTATCCGGATGCCATGCCGCCTCCGCCTGCAATTCCCTGAGTGCCGCTGACAGCTGGTTCCATCTCATCCCCGGGCGACCCCACCACCGGACGCATGTGTCGACTGGCCTGCCCTTCTGTTTGTGACCTCTGCGCTGCCACCATGTATGCATCCTGGAGATAAATGAGTGGCCTACCACCCATACCAGCCGCGGGCGCCGTCCTGCTGAGGCAACGATCACAATGTCAGGCGGAGCTTGTATATATTTTTGCTTTCTTGCCACATGCTCGTCTTCCTTTGCTTCCTTTTTATCTTCCTCAAGCTTACACGCTATTGGCGATCTTCCCCGGTGCCGGTGTGCAATCTTTCTTCCCCGTGCTTGCACTTTAACCTGATCCCGGTCCGAGTTCCACCCTGGGCTGCTTACCCTTTAAGGCTTGTGAAGGCTTTTTTGGCCCCGCCCTCCCTCCTTCGCCCCTGTTGCTGCTCTTGGGGCAGTAAGCTGTTGAGGCCCCCAGGCACTTTGCGGTCATTGCTTCAGGCAATTGCTCGGTATCCCTTCCGCAGAGCTAGCCAGGCCACGAGCGGAGGCGGGAGCACAGGACATCCGCTCGCAGGCAAGCGCAACACCCCTGTGTTCACGGGCTGCAGGTCCGGCTCAACCAGTGGATGCGTTTCTTCTGCTGACACCCCACGCGCTAGCTAGAAGAGCACGAAGGCACGGCAACGCGCCCAACAGTCACCTACTACTTCCTCAACGCTGCCCGATCACAACTTGGTGGGATGTCTGCCAGTTGCTCGTACAGGGGTAGAGAAAGCGATCCTCATGGAAGTTGGAGGTGTGGCGCCTCCGGGTTTCTTCGGACTCGATGCCCGGCAATGAACAGGTGATGTCCCCTCTAGCTCGTCCCTCCGCTGACCAGACCCACTGCCTGGGACCTTCTAGCAAGCTTGCTGGGCTGCCACCATCACTCTTTGCTGCTGCCGGGACTTCCCCGGGTAAGTCTTTTCTTCTTTCTTCTCATGATCGTGATTCTTCTGGTGTGCCGCTCCCCCCATAAGTGAGCTGAGCCATGGGGAGCAGTGCCTTATAACCCCCCCATAGCCTACTGCCGTAAAGGCGGCTTCCCCCCATTGGGGGTTCAAAATTCACCTGGTCCCCCCATTGGCCAGGTGCTACGGCGCCTCTTTGGTGCGCTTACCTCCGCGAGAGGTAGCCCCCTCTTGCCCCTGGGTGCTCTATTGCGGCCCAAACTGGATGTTTCCAGGGCCCTGGCAGCCGTTATGGCGCGGACCCTCTAGGCCCCTTTGGGGGCAGCCTATGCAAGAGCGATGAAGTACCAGGCATCACTGCATTCACTGAATAGAGAAATGTACATTTCGAGTGACATCTTTGGAAACCTAGGACAGATGTAGAGGATATCAAGATACACCAACCATGCAATCCAGAGCCAACTGGAGAGATATGAGCTTCCACACTTCTCTGAACCCACTACCAACCTTACAGTAACAACACATATGTTAGACAAATACCTGTGAATAGCGAAATGGGGCGAGAGAGAAACAGAGACACTGGATATTGTCAATTCGCCTGGTTGTACAACTGGGCTTGATCTGCACTACAGGAGCATGAATATCTAAAGATAAGAGAAGATGTCTATAGTATTGGCATCTAACATCTGATATTGTATATGATATAGCTTCTGACACTGTATTTCCAACTCTTTATTCTGGAATGAAAGTTGATATTTTTCCTAAGCTGAAATACAACTAGAGTTAATTTATTAACTGCAAACTAATTTGTTTGTTTTGTTTGCTTGCAGTCAAGATGTATATCTATGTTTGCAAACCTCATGAGAATTATGTGGCTTCATGGGATATGTAGTCTTTCATGCCTTCACTCAGGTGTTTAGTGTAGTGTAGTGTGTTCATCTGAGACACCACACCCCTGCCTAGGTGGTGCCTACAGTCTGCAAAACTCTATTCTCTCTTGCTCCTGAAGATTCACATGTTCAGGAGATTCAGGGTAGTGTTTCTCCCTGCAGGACCAGTGCTCTGAGCACGTGCTATACATCCTGACACAGAGATGCGAATATCACCAGAGGAGATGGACTTCAAGATTGATGACAACACACTACAGGAGATAGAAGTGCAGGCATAAATGGAGGTGGAATAGATAACAGGGTATGTAGACAACAACACATCAGAGGAACTGGATAATCTTAGCATGATGGAATACACAGCTAAATCTTGTGAATGTGCATAGGGAGAACGATCAGTTGATGGATCTGGTGATGGCCATAAACACTTTCAGCGCAAGTGAGATCTTAGAGTCCCTTGTGGTTACACAGCCTAATTAGATAATGACAAGAATTACTCTGCCGATCAAAGAGTCTCATGTAAAAATTGTGCATAGTATGCAGTGCATTTATAGGTGTTATATAAGTACAAAAACAAGTGGGTATCATACCGTTTACTTTTGAATTGCTTATAAATATATAGTTATTTGCAATAATTTAAATAATGCATTGTGTAGATGTTTATAGCTATGTTACTTTTGTTGAACATTTCACTCCATGATGCCAACATTAGATGGACGAGCAAAGCTACACTATAATTAGAGATAAAGTAGCATACCTAATGCATGCTGTCAGTGTACAAGATTGTGCTGAGAGTATCCTGTAATTATACAGTCTTGCGTGCTAACGAAAAATTATATTAAGCAGATTAAAGATTAAGGGGTCTTGTGTAACAGAGCAGCGGGACCAGATGTGTGTTTGTGTTATAAATATTATAAGATGTTGTGTACATAAGTGCAGTAATAAATTGGATTGTACTATACTACCTGTACTTTTACATATTTTGTATGGCAATAGTTTTAATTCTATACTATGAAGAAGTTATTTTTTTTTAAATTTCACTTTGCAATAATGGTTATATATGAATAAGCAAAATGGCATTTCATCTAGAATCAGAGTACCACATGTCCCTATATGTCTCAGAAAGACATGAGCCTTTCCAACCTACATAATATAAGAATTAAAAAATGAAATTATCAGGTTACTAAAAAAAGGTGTTTTTAGACCATAACACTTACGGATCGAATCATGTTTTTTAATTCTAAACTATAGTGTTTTACAAATATGTTAACATTTACATTTTAATGTATTTTCATGCTTTGTAATATAGATAGATAGATAGATAGATAGATAGATAGATAGATAGATAGATAGATAGATAGATAGATTCATTCACGCCCTGGTGGCGGTGCTCTATTCTTTCTCTTAATTCCTGGATTCCACTACCTCTCTGACCTCTTTATACTTGCCTTCTGGACTGTTCACTCTCTTGGCTCCGGCCCGTACTCCATTCCTGGATTTCCAGTGTCCTGTCTTATGTCTGCTGGCTTCCCTGGTCTTCCACTTTCCAAATCCCACATATGCCTTTCCTTCATTGGTGGTTTCCGGATTCCTTGCACCTGACTCTCTCCTTGCTCCTGTGGCACTTCCCTGAGCCTCCTGCTATTCCTTCATGTTGAGCCCAGAGTGTTGCGGCTCACAGCTGACTTTGCTGCTGAGTCTCCTTGCTCTCGGTTTGATCCTGCTACTATATTCCAGGCTTGACTTGAATTCCTGTTTTCATTGTTGGTGTTTGAGTCCATATTCCTGTCTCTTGTTTATGCTGCCTCTTTGTTCCCAGGTTTGCCTTGTACCTAGTTCTGACTGCACCGAAGCAGACCTATCTTCTACATAAAGATTCCTTGTCTTGTATTCTATGTGCCTGTTCTGATTGCATATTCCTGTCCTGTTCCAGTTAGTGTGCAGATTTCCAGTCCTGAATATTCTAGTCCTGTCCCCAACCCTTATTTCAGTTCAGATTTTCTCTGAGCCCAGTTCCTGTTTCTGCGTACCTTCCACTATTTTCCTCTGTCTGCTTTGTGTGTTAATATTATTATCCTGATTGTCATTGCTTCCAAGGGTGCCAGTTAGACTACGAGGTTTGTGCCTGTGGCACAGAGAACCATCCAGTGCCCCTTCTCCATTGGAGCTGCTGGGTGTCTCCATGAACTCTGTGAGATCAACCTTCTCTCTGTCACTTTACTGCCCCATATCTTAGAAGTGGGAAATTTGCGGAAAGAAGTGCCTCGTGAATGAGTCTACACATTGAGAATGTTTAAACTGACACATTTTTTATTAAAATGAGTCCTGGTGCAAAGAATTTGGTATCCACTGTATGAAATTTTGGGTGTGCCCAATGCTGAGATAATCATTTGTACTGTGTTCCAAACAATTTAAAAAAAGAAGAAAAAAAAAATAACGTGTGGTAAGAGAGGTTATTAGGTGTACAGGAATGTGGGTGGGAAGGCAGCATGGTACATCAGGTGGAGGCGGTCCAGGATGGTGTGCAGAAAATGGTGCTGCAGGTCATGGAAGCAAATGAAGTACAGTGTGAGTGTGACATTGGGACACTTATCATGTCTCAGTGTAAAATAGTGGTGGGTAACAAGTAGCTTGATGTCCTGGTTGATTCAGGGTAGCCCTACCTGATTCGTACCGGATCCAGGAGAGAATACTTGGTGGCGAGAAAATGGTCCTGCTGGAGTCAGATATTTACTTATTGTGGTACAGAGTAACGAGGGTTGATCTTTGAAAATCACATTTTTAGAGGCAGGAAAACTGTTGGCAAGGTCTATGTTGTGAAGAGGGGAGGCAACTTGCTTGGTTAGCAGCACCAGTGGGATCTGGGGTTCACACTGAACCCCAATGCACCCGAGCAAGTGATGATGATCACACAGTTATGCGAAGGACTTTCTGAGGAAATGTCCAGAAGTCGTTGGAGGGAAGCTGGCCCTCCTCAAAGATTTTGAGCTTGGGATAGTCCTGATGAAAGTGGTATGGCTTGTAGCTCCAAAAGTGAAGAGGGGAGTCTCATTTGATGATAAAATCACTGAAAGCTAAACTCCAGAGATTGAAGGTGTGATTGAAGGGAAAGAATGCTCCCAGTTGCTTGCGCCTGTTGTTTTGACCTCCAAGGTTGGAGGCAAGAGCATTCGGATGTTTTTGACCTAAACATATGTATATTGATTGACAGGCAACCATTTTCCAATATAAGAGATGAGTTGTTGATTCTGAGTAGGGCACAAATCTTCAGTGTGATGGATCTGTCATCGATATGACATCAGGTCATGGCATGTGAAGAGCCATGACTTTTGGCATTTGTGACTTTTGGATGCGTAGTTCTGGCTCAGGTTGAGGTCCTCCAGGACTCTTGAGCCCAAAACGAGCCGAGCCTTGCCCCTACCAATCCAAAATTACAAAGTGCTTGGGAGTGTGTGCATGTGTGTGGGTATGTGAGAGACTGTGAGAGAAAATTCACGGCTACGTGTTTGTGACACCCAGTCCTTATCTGTGTACACAGCATCTCAAAATCTTCCCCCGTGCTAGCTCGAATGAAACAGGCAAGCCCTTCCCCTATTTACCGCACCATCACATGCTTTTGGAATTGACATCAATTTTTTGGGCACGAGTTCGTGATTTGGCTCTTAGAGCCAAGCAGGGCCCCCTGGCTCGGCTCTAGCTCGACTCTTCTCCTAAATTCTTTGTCTCGCCTACCTCTACACACACTTCGTGGAGTATGCAACACATTTTTAGCTGTTGGGCGTGCATTGCTCCTACCTTAGCCCAGGCCATTCTGCTCCTTGAGGGCCCCCTCCTGCGCCACCTTCACGCGCTGCTCTGCTTTCCTTGAAACGCGTGTCAGGTGTAATGTCTTTCTCATTGTACAGTAAGTCAGATTTAGGAAGATTTGATCGAAGCGGGACAAAATCCAGACAGTTTAAGTGTAATCCTTTTAGGGTGACAAGGAGATGCAGATTAGCAGGTCCTGGCGAGACTTCTCGCTTCCCTAGCTGTCATGATCACAGAATAACCATGACCTACAGACCTTACCAGGGGCGTAGCTTCGTGGAGGGGGTTGTTTGGGCGGTTACACCCCCCTAATAAATGTATTATTTAATAAATAGATGGGTAAAGGAGGTTTCAGTTAGGTAAGTTAAGATGTCTGTCCGATTTTTACCTTGGATTTTTAAATACTCAGACACACACAGACACACACACACACGTCTGTTTTGAAGGTCTTAAAACATGGTTATCTTACAAAATACTGTGTTTTAAGTTCCCCTCACAATCCGCACTCCTTTCACTTTCCACTGGCTCTTAAGACCCCATCATGCCCTGCTCCCCATATAATGATTAACATGATATGATTGTGATTGTCAGAAAGTCTGAAGCTCACACCACCCCAGTCTTACTGACCAAGCTGCAACCCTGGGCCTTACCTCTGCTCAGTGCTCGACATACAGGACTCGGCTGATGTACAGAGGTGCAGTCCAGCGCTCTTATACAAGCACGGCCGGACTGGGACAGAGAATAGGTCCGGGCTTCAAATTAAAAGTGGCCCCATTAGTGAATCACATAGCTAAAAAAATTAGTGCCTGCAAATCAGGGCATTTTTAAACTTGTAAAGACACACTTTATAAGTGTTTTGCAAGGTATGGGAGACTGCATGCTTTTCTGCTTGCTGAAAGCAATGCTTGTGGTAATACCAGATAAATCAACAGTAAAATCTAGCCCACAAGACTATAAGACACGCACACTTACCACCAAAACAAGCACTGGCAAAGCCAATAGGCCTCGCCTATGCAAGAGCTATTGGCTTTGACAATGTATTTTAGCCATGTTGTACACCAGTGTGGCTGCTGTTCAGCATGGCTAAAAGTTAGTGGGGTGGAGTGTTGTTTTGTGGAGTGGAGTGTCGTAGAATAGAGTGAAGTGTCGTAGAGAGGAATGTTGTAGAGTGTATTAGAGTGAAGTGCAGTGGATTAGATAGGATTGGAGTGTATTAGAGTGGAGAGGATTACAGAGGAGTGGATCAGAGTGGAGTGGAGTAGAGTGGAGTGGAGTAGAGTGGAGTGGGGTAGAGTGGATTAGAGTAGAGTGACTGGAGTGGATAAGAGTGAAGTGGATTTGAGTGAAGTGGATTGGAGTGGAGTGGATTGGAGTGAAGTGTATTAGAGCGGCATCGAAAAGTGTGGATTGGTTTGAATTAGAGTGGATTAGAGAGGATTATAGTGGAATGGATTGGAGTGGCCTAGAGTGAATATGAGTGGATTAGAGTACAGCTTTTTGGAGTGGATTGGGGTGGATTAAAGTGGAGTGGACCAGAGTGGATTAGTGTGGAGTGGATCAGAGTGGATTACAGTGCATTAGAGTGGAGTGGATTAGAGTGGAGTGAATTGGACTGGAGTGTTTTAGAGTAGATTAAAGTGGAGTGTTTTTAGAGTGGCGTCGATTACAGTGGAGCAGATTGAATTGGAGTGGATTGGATTAGAGTGGTTTAAAGTGGAGTGGATTAGAGAGGAGTGGAGTGGATTAGAGAGGAGTGGGGTGGATTAGAGAGGAGCATATTGGAGTGGATTAGAGTGGAGTGGATTTGACTGATGTGGATTAAATGATAGTGGAGTGGATTAGAGTGGAGTTTATTTAAATGGATTGGAGTGGATTACAGTGGAGTGGATCACAGTGGGTTAGAGTGAATTAGAATGGAGTGGATTGGAGTGGAGTGGAAAGAAGTGGGGTTGGAGTGGGTTGGAATGGATTGGGGTGAATTGGAGTGGAGTGGAGTAGATTGGTGTGGATTAGAGTGGAGTGGAGAAGAGTGGATTGGAGTGGAGTGGATTAGAGTGGATTGGAGTGGAGTGGATTAAAGCAGAGTGGATTAGAGTGACATGGATTAGAGTGGAGTGAAGTGTATTAGAGTGGAGTGGAATAGAGTAGAGTGGAGTGGAATAGAGTAGAGTGGAGTGGAATAGAGTAGAGTGGAGTGGAATGGATTAGACTGGAGTGGAATGGATTAGACTGGATTGGATTTGAGTGGAATAGATTGGAGTGGATTAGAGTGGATTGGAGTGGATTTGAGTGGATCAGATTTGAGTGGATTGGAGTGAATCACAGTGGAAATGAGTGGCGTGGAGAGCAGGATAAAACAAATGCACACAGAAGGAGTTGTCCTTGCACAATTACATTCAAGTACAAAGCTCCCTGAACTCCGCCCCCAAAAGCACATGCTAAAAAAATTGAATGTGATGTTGTGTAATGTAACTTGTGCTCAGGCCGATGTTGGACAATTAAGGGTAATGTGCAAGTCCTGGCTCATGCAGTGGGTGGACGCAGATAGGACGTTTGTTACTCTGTGTGTGTTCGTGGGAGGGGGTGCACTTTATTGCAATTGTTATGGTTTCTTCGTTGGGAGTTTTGTTTGAAGGCAGTCAAGACGCATGCAGAATCACATGGGGGGGGTGACACGATAACACTCCAAAGTTAATGGATAGTACCTATAGATTCCGCACCTGGAATGTCAGGGGCCTGGGCTCATACAAGAAGCAGTATAGGGTACTCTCGCTCCTTAGGAGGCATAGTTTCAGTATCACACTCTTACAAGAAACCCACCTGGATGATGCAGGGGCGGCAAAGTTGAAAAAGAAATGGCGAGGACAAATATATCATTCCTCATATTCCACTTATGCCTGGGGGACACTGATATGGCATTCTGCTTTCACTGACATATTCAGAAGCAGATGTAGGAGGGAGATACGTACTTCTGCTGTGCTCCCTTGATAGTAGACCAATCACGCTCCTTAATACATATGCCCCTAATAATGACCCAACATTCTTTACAACTGTCCAGGACTTGGTAGTGCAGGAGACGGAAACTCCTATTCTATTTATTTATAAAGTTTTATATAGCGTGAACATGACCCAAGCGGGTATCAGAGCGCTTCACAGAAGAACAAGGATAACAGAGAGGGAGACAAGTAGGTAATACAACAATCTGAACAGTGCAGGATAAACGAGTAAACAAAAGTACTGAAGTATCGGAACACCACATAAATATAATACATGAGCATACATGTGAGGAGGGAGCATCAGAGCATGGCCTTAGGGGGGAGTAGGTACATTACAAGTTCAGAAAGTATGCATAAGTAGTTCTTTGACTTATCTTTTGAAAGAGGACGTTGAGGGATTCAGTCTGTTTCCGGAGGCAAGGCGTTCCAGATTCTAGGGGCAATACTGGAGAAGGCTCGGTTATAGGTTTTCTTTCTTTGAAAGTTTTGTGGTTTCAGCAGCAAAGAGCTAGAACTCCTCAAAGATCTGCAACCACCCGAGAGTTCCAGTTGAGGTACAGAGGAGTGTTAAGGTGAAGGGCTTTGTGGGTCATGCAAGCAATTTTAAGATGAATCCAAGCCTCAAAAGGAAGCCAGTTTAGAGATTTCAACTCCGGCATGATGTGGTTATTTCTTTTGGATCCTGTGATGAGCCAAGCCACCGAATTCAAAGAGGCCCTAAGCGGCGCCAAGTTGTAGCTCGGAAGACCACAGAGAGTTGCACTCCCATACTCCAATCTGGAGATGACTAGCGCTTCAACAGCAGACTTGAAGTCTTCCGGAGGAAGGAAGGGTTTTATCTTTCTTAGTAAGCTCATTTGGAAGTTTGCCCCTTTGGTGGCAGCGCTGACGTGCCCCTGTATGTTCAGGGCCTTATCAATTATTATTCCGAGAGATTTGGTAGAGTCAGTGATGTGTGGAATACAGTTGAGAGCCATTAGTTGTTTCATGTATTCAACGATAATGGGCCCCTGTTTGGGAGGAGAGATAAGGAGGAATTCCGTTTTAATGGAGTTTAGATTGAGATGGTTGGAAGTCATCCAGTGTTGGGTTTTGAGTAGTGTGGAATTGAGTGAATTGATATCTTCGGGGGAGGAGATTTTCAAGTACAATGGGGTATCGTCAGCATACATGTGATAGAGTATATTGGATGATTTGAGCATTTGCATCAGAGGCTCCATGAACAGGTTGAAGAGTGTGGGTGAGAGCGAGGACCCTTGTGGGACCCCCAGAGTGATCAGAGTAGAGTTGGAGAGGGAGTGATTGACTTTAATTCTTTGTGATCTGTTGTGAAGAAACGAGGCAAAACAGTTTAACACTGATCCTGAAAGACCCATCCTGCGTTCCAGTGTGTACAGGAGGTTGTCATGTTTGACCATATCAAAAGCCGACGAGAGGTCAAGGAGGATTAGAAGGCAAGCTTCGTTCTGATCCAGCATTTTTAGAGCATCATCCAATATGTGAATAATGGCCTTTTCAGTGCTATGACCCTGGCGAAAGCCCAATTGGAATTGATCTGGAAGCTGGAATTGATCAATGTGGCTACAAAGTTGGACATGGACACATTTCTCTAGCAGCTTCGATAGAGTAGGAATGTTAGTGATTGGACGGAAGTTATTAAGGTCGTCTTGCTAAGCAGTAGGTCTTTTAAGAATGAGTGTAACCTGCCCAGACTTTAGACAATCAGGAATCACACCTTGCTGTAGGGAGGCATTTACAATCTTGGTCCGGATTGGAACTAGGGACCTCTTCATTTCATTGAAGAAACTGGGGGGTAACGGGTCACTTAACTGGTTTGAGTGTTTAAGTGTAGTAAGTATGTTAAGTATAGAGATTTCGTCAAAAGGTGTGAATTGGCTCCAGGAGGTGCTGTTTTTGGGTGTGTACCCTGGAGCAGGGGGTGACTGAGGGGAAGGAGGGGATGAGGGTTAGATAGGGGATGGGTCTGTCAGCTGGTTCATCGATGTCCGGTGATCAGTTTCAATCTTATCCATCTTTTCAAGGAAGAAGTCAACAAAATCATCACAATACGGCTGTATAATGAAAGCCGTTGGCGAAAAAATGGGAAATTTGTTGGATTGGAGTTTAATTAATTCAAAAAAGATTTTTTGGCCTGTTTCTGGCTTTATCTAGTTGGCTTCTGAAGAAGTTCACTTTAGCACTTCTCATATGTTTATTGTAAGTGCTCCTCCTAGATCTCAGGAGCATAAGGTGTTCAAGAGACGACGAGCCTCTCCAGGATCGTTCGGCTAGTCTCAGATTGCATCTATCTGTATTTAAGCTATCACTGAACCAAGGTTTGGAGTCTTTGGTGGACCTTCTTTTTAGTTGCAAGGGGGCAATAGCATCCAGAATGTTCAATATGGAGTTGTCGTAAAGCTCAGTGAGGTCATGAACCCCAGACATGTGAGTAGGTGGAGGCAAGGTCATGTTGCTAAGGGATATCATTTCATTCAGATTTGCATTTCGGATGGATCATTTCCAAGGCCTAGGTTTCTTAGGTTGAGATTTTAACTTAGTCCAAGGTTCCATGATGCGGAAGGAGATGTAGTGATGATCAGCCCAGTTACACGGGACAATCGAGTCAAGTTGAATGAACTTGGGTTTAGCGATGATTAGGTCCAGGATCAAGCCCATGTTGTGAGTGGGGCTGGTGCATATTTGAATCATGTTAATGGTCAATTAGGAAAGTTTTGAGGCTATTCACTGCAGGGTCATTAACATCATTCCAGTGAAGATTGAAGTATCTGAAGACGATTTGGGGACAGTGATGATCCACATTGGAGGAGATGGTTTCCATAATTTGTTCCACAAAAGGGAAGTTATAACCCGGCAGATGGTAGAATGTGTGCAAGGTACATAGAGGCCTGTGGTTGCTTGAGATGTCTATGCACATGTATTCACAAGATGGGAGAGTAGCAGTGTGTGACTGTTTTACAGTAAGACTATTCAGATATATACAGACGATCCCTCCACCAGGTTTGACCGATCTATCAAGTCTGATGCTGTTATGGCTAGGAGGGACTAGGATGTCAAGGACCGGACCAGAGGCCTCCTTTAGCCAGGTTTCCGTAAGTATTAGAAGGTCAAGGTCCTGCGCCAAGATGAGAGCAGTGATATCCACGGGGTGTTTTACAGCAGATCTACAGTTGATAAGTATGCATTTCAAGTTGGTAGTTGAGTCGGATGAGGTAAATTGAGTGATGAGAACTTGTTTGAGGTTAAAGGTGTTTATAGTATTAGGGTTGTGTCTGGGTCTTCTGAGAGGGTTTGGAGGAATAGACTGAACATGGTCCTGTTTACCCAGATTGACTGTATGAGTGGGGTTGTTGGTAAGAAGGAGGGAGTGAATGTCACTATCTGTTACGGAGATCTTAAATCTTCAATGTCTGAAGGCAGCATTCGGGCAAGGAATGGTTCTCCACCTTTGGGGGGGGGACGCCGCGTAGGGAGATAATCCCTTCAATGAAAGGGGAGTTGATAGCTTAGTATAGTAGTTAGTAGCTGCTACTTGATTATGTCTGTTCTTCCCTAACGACCTGTGGGCCAAAAAGTCATAAGCCAGTTCTGAGGTGATGATAGTAAGCTTTTGTAGGTCAGCCCTAAGTAGTTGAAGATCCCAAGAGATATCAGTTAGGCAAGATGCAGGGACGAGGAGATGCTCAGAAGACAAGAAGTGTATCCAGGATCCCGTAGGTGGGGAGGGAGAACTGATAGCGGAGTTTGGGTGATGCTGGTCTGGGCGATCCAGAGGAGGGGAGGTGGAGTTGGGAAGATAATTAGGCTTGCCAGGGAGCTGATTAAAAGAGATGCTAGGGTCGTATGAATACTGATGTAGTTAGTGAGAATGGGTTCAGAGGTCACCTTGTGAGCCATGGGGTGTGTGGGGGACATATTAGTAGCGAGTAGGCAGGGGCTAGCGCAGGATCTGGGTGTAAGTGTAGTGGCAGAGGGAGAGCCATTGCTATGACTGCCACGATTAGGGGGCTGGGTAGTGTGCTGGGTAAGATCACTGATAATCATGTGAGAGTCGGATCCCACTGGCAGAGAAGGGGAGATGGGAAAGTGGGAGCTGCTTGGAGGGAAAGTGTTGAGCGGGGAGGGTGAAAAGGTGGGAGGGACTATGTAACGGGATCACTTGGGGGAGCTGTGAGAGGGATGAGGGGCTAAGCAACCTATTTGCAGTATCGCGAACGCTGTTAGTAATAGACTTCTTGATGATGTGAAAACTTTCCTCAAAAGTACCTAGATGATGGTCAGCAGCTTGGATGAGGATTATCCCATTGTTATCTACAGTGATGGTAGCATCAGCTTTGAAAATGGGTGAGGGGACTACCAAGAGCCTTAGTCTGTGTGTGAAGTTTTTGGAGGAAGAGATCATGAGTAGCGAGTGGAATGCTTTCCTCCATTTAGCTCTTCTCTTCGAGTAGAAGATGAGATCACTAATTGTAGAACCCTTTTTAAGGCAGAATTAGGGATCAGAGATTAAGGCTTCTGGATAAGAATTTATGAATTCTAGGTTTGAGGCAATTAGATGCATTTTTCATTAGGTTAGGCGGGTATTTAATTGTAAAAGCATTGAGGCCCAATGGCTCCAGCTTGGCATTAAGTGACCTCTGTGAGGTGGTATCCATGATTGAGAGAGCCAGAGGAGCTCAGAGTAGGCAAAGATGTAGGTACGCGTAGTTGTCCTCGAGCCCAAATTAACCAGATGGGAGTGCGATCACCTACTGTTGGATTGTATCTCATTGCAGAAACATAGCTCTTAGCGAAAAAAGACGTCACATCATATTAGTCACTATCAGTGGCGATAAAGTGTCCAGGTGGAAACCTCTTTCGGCCAGAGAGGGAGGGACAGAAGTAGGATCATTATAGAGAACGGAGACAGCCAAGAGCAAATGCGACAATCAAGCCCCTGCTAATATGGCCACACTGAAGTTCTGTTACAGTCAAAAGTGAGCCTGGAGTCCGCCAGAACAGAAAAGAGATGGTCGAGGTGCACTCCATAGCCCTTACAAGATGGCAGCCCCTTTATCCATAAAGATCTGGATGCCAGAGAAGCAGTCCTACTTTAGCTTCTATTGCAGGAAGGGAGGCTCCATTTTGCCTAGGTGCCCCCGTGTGTGGAAGGAGAGAAGCATCCACAAGATGGAGGGTAGCTAGATCCACAGTGCCCCTACCATAAAGTCAGACTCAGGTCTCTCTCTCGCCGCCCGGGAGACACATCAAGTGAGCAGTCCCCAACTGCCCCCATCAACAGTTTAAGTTTAAGTTTATTTTATTTTAGCATAGTTAATTAAAACCATTGCAATAGTAACACTACAAAATTCTTTAAAAAATCGTTATTAAAACCAATTAAAATTCAAAGATGGAAAATTCATTGCAGGTTAAAATTGCATTTAGGTTGTGCTAGATTTAAGGAAAGTCAATAGGTCGCTGGATGCTGTCATGTGCTTGTCTCACATTGTCTTTATTCCAGCCCTGCTTACCCATTTTTCCGATCACATTGTCTCTGTTTATTGCAGGATTTGTCTCTCTGCTGCTAGTAAGCATCTTTGATGAGGTTCCGCTAAGACCTTTTTTCCGTCTGCTAGTCAGCTTTGCGGAGATGGATTTTGTGAAGCATTTTTTGGTATTTTTGGCATTTTTTGTTCAGCCATCGACAGGAATTTTGCCAATCTGCAGTTTAATTGAATATTCTCTGGGTTGAAGCAGGCCAGCACTGCTTGCCTTATGGTGCAGATACCTTTCTGTTTAAGAGGTTCTTTTAGGACCTGTTGTCGCGCTTCATCCAGTTCTTCGCATAGGTAAATTAAGTGAAGAATATCGCCATTCTTGGTGTTGCACAGCCAGCAAGTATTTTGTCCTTTTGTCCTCAGCCATGGTGGTAGATGCTGGGTACATGGAAGGATCCCCATTCTATACCTTAGGAAGTTCATTTTTATGGCCCTGGGATAGCCCTGATTAAAGTATGGTTGTGGGGCGAGTGATTTGTAGGAGTTAAGGGTCATCCAGGCATGAAATCTTTTCGTGAAGCTTGCCTTGTCCTCCACTACGAAGATTAGTTTTGTGTTTTTCCAGACTAATTTTTTTAAATTGAGGTAGCCGAGTTGCGCATCCCAAAGTCCAGAGAGTTTGGTAGAATCCAAGGCTAACTGAAGAAAGTTTCTTGCCTGGGAGAACTCCCTGTGTTGTATATCGTGCCACAACAAATAGTTAAGCGTGTTTGTAGTGGCACTTCTTATCTTATGCCAACAGATGATGTATGCACCATACCTGGCTAAAACTTGTTGTTGAAGGCCAAACTCCAGCCTTATTTGAGCGGGTGATGTATAGAGCGGAAGGCAGAACATAGTTCTGTAAGCTTTGACCAGCGTACTGTCCAATTCCTTAGCGTCTCTTCCCCGCATCGCCTCGCTACCATAAGTGATCGAGGGGAGAAGTTTGGCCTGAACTACCTTCAGTAGCGG
Organism: Calotriton arnoldi; assembly: GCA_963921515.1. Taxonomy (NCBI): domain Eukaryota; kingdom Metazoa; phylum Chordata; class Amphibia; order Caudata; family Salamandridae; genus Calotriton; species Calotriton arnoldi. The sequence continues at coordinate 1,308,015 of CAWUFW010000016.1, forward strand.
GGTCAAAGACGGTCCCATCAATTGGTTTTCCAAATTTTTCATTGTTAGGGCAATCAATAAACCTTTCCTTCTTATTTCCTCTTTTTGGCGCCAGAACGCCCCTTCCTTATCGAATATAACTCCTAAGTACTTATACTCAGAAGCAGAGTCAATTTTAGTGCCGCCAAGGAACCAGCTCTTCTGTGTATTCTTTTTGTTATTTATTGACATTGTCCTTGTCTTACTCAGGTTTATTTTTAAGTTGTTTTCTGTTGCTTATTTCTGCATTTCCGTCAGTAAATGTTGAAGACCGACGTGAATATGGCTAAGCAGAACTACGTCGTCTGCATACATGAGATTGGTCAAAGTTCTCCCTCCCACCCTTGGAGAGTGGGAGTTACAGGCGTAAAGCACCTTTGGTAGGTCAGCCATGAATAAGTTGAACAGGGTTGGTGCAAGCACACAACCCTGTTTCAGTCCTTTTGTTGTTGGTACTTTTGAGGAGAGATGGGTGCCACCGCCTAGTTTCACCTGCACCCAAGTGTCCGTGTGTAAAAGCATCAGCATGTTTAAGGTGGACTGAGGAATGCCCCATCGCGCCAGTTTCCCCCACAGTCTGCCTCTCTCGACGTTGTCAAAGGCAGCACTGAAGTTGATGTAACACAGGTGCAAAGGGAACTTGGAAGCTTTTGCTGCGTCAATTATTAGTGAGATTGCAAGGATATTTGTAGATGTGCTAGTCATTTTGCGGAAACCGGTCTGATTCAGCGGTATTATCTGGTTCATCTCAGCCCAGAGTGTGAGCTCCTCTAATATGTTGCCTGCAAAATATTTTGCTTCATTATCAATCAAAAGCTACTAGGCGGTAGTTGTTGGGCTCGGCTTTGTCCCCTTTTTTAGGTCGAGCCTCGAGTAGCGCGCAAGCGCTGCTAGGCGAAGACTTTATGTAAGGGGGTTTGAAAAGCTGACCAGACGCTCGTGCGTTGTGGCCTTTTTCGGGCGGTTACGCGCGACGCAGACATGTGTTTCCCATTATCGTGCCCAGACGAGGGCGCGATAATTGGAAACACATGCCGGCAAAAGGCCATGACACACGAGCGTCTGGTCAGCTGAGCAGGCTGCCGCGCTCGCTCGCCCCCGCTCCTCCGTTTCGATTCCGTGCTTGTTTTTAAAGCAATTATAGACTCCGCTGGAGCACGCACTCAGCAGTCCCCCTGGGGCACAAGCAGGCATCCACTTTGGTGCTGCCTCGTAAAAAGCACATAGCTTGGTTCCCTCCCACCTTGCTGCTTCCCACCCACACGGCGCTTGTTTATGGATGTCGTGTCGTTACTTGAATATATCAATAATCGATTCTGAACTAAAATGTAAAATAGGTCTGGGGAGAATACATGCGCCGTAGACTGAAGTGTCAGGACGAAGGATGGGGCAAGACAACAAACATAACGCCCAAGATAACAATGGCAGTCACACAGAATCATATCTTTAATAAAGCTCTGTTTAAAGGTTCGGTTTCCTGAGATACCGGGGCACAAAGGAAGAACATCTTATGAGATGGGGCGGAATAAAGAAATCTAAGAAATCTAAGAACGTACTGGAGCTGGGCCAGTCTGTGAGCCCTTTGATGGTATGCGACGACCAGTCTTGGCGTGTGCGAGTTTGGTTTGGAATGCTGATCGATGAACGCACTCTGCATAAGAGAGATTCTACTCAGATGCAAACACTGTACAGAGTTGGAATAAATTACCACAGAACAAAGTAGTGCTGGAGAGAGAAAATTCAGATTAAAGCAAGATCCTTGCTTGGTCTTTCTCTTGAGTCTGGCTTGCAACAGCGGTTTATTCATTTTTTATGATTTATGTGCCCACAAATATCTGTCTTTTAGCCACTTCACAAAATGAAACACATTGGATACCGGTTCTGTAAAGTGGAGAATCACCATTCTTTTTACATTTGTTCACGATATACACAGATGATTATTATGAACGTCTACCAACATCAAATGTCATCTAACTATATGTTTTCTAACATTTAAACTTTAATAAATATTATTAAAAAAAGAACATGCACCAGATGACATCCTACATCATCAATAAACATAACAAACTTTAGTATGATCAATCAAACGGGGGCTTGACTTTTCTCGGAGCTCGTCCAGCTAAACTGAAGATATCATGAGCAGAGGAAAGTGCGCTGAAGAGGATACAAATTCAGCTAACATTTTTTCCTGGGTGACGGTCTCTGCCTGCATGCTAATGTAACATTTCTTATACTCAACTGGTAAGAAATGCTCATTATAATTAGACCTGGTTGAAGTTTCCACATCAGGGCAATCTTGTCTAATTTTGTGAATTGTGCATTATTCTTGTTGTGGGAAATTGCCAAAATGACGTCATCTCAACACGTGGCGAAATTACTCACAATTTTACCAAGGGATCATGGGAATTATGTGAACGACCGGAACAGGCTATTGTTCCTGGCACTTTGGGGTTTTTTCACGATTTTGTTTAACGCGAAATGTGTCTTTGTGCAGAATTTCGGGTAACTACACAAAAGCAAATTCTGCGAATTTGGCACACGGCAATTAAGACGTCTGAGCAAGTTTAGCATTAACAACGAAATTATCAAACACCAGATCACATCAGTGACTAAATCCACAGAAATGTTCTTAAAAAGGGTCAGTCAAGGTAAGACAGAAAAAGAACAAATGATAGTGTGATCACTTGTGGTGTTTGATTTTTCGTCTTGATCGGAATAGAAGAAAAACAACATAATTTAAAGACAAGGATGCAACAAGCATTGGCATAGCTAATAGGTCTCGCCTTTGGGACCTTATAAGTGTTTAGCCATGCAACAGTTGATGTTGTTGCACCAAGGATATTGTGCTGTATAACTAAACACTTACAAGGTCCCAAAGGCGAGACCTATTGGCTATGCCAATGCTTGTTATGAATTGGGACTATTGTGGAGCCCCTCCAGGATTCTGGTATTCTATTTAGCTGCCTAATTTCCAGAAAGAGGGGTTGTAGGATATCCGCCCAATCTTCTCTCTTCGCTTTGAACAGGGCAGGTGGCATGCCATTTGGTCCCGGGGCTCCTTCTTTCCTCCCTTTGGCGATCTGCTTTTGAATTAAGAGTGACAACGGGCAGCTCACTTCGTCTGATGGTTTGAATCCTGTGGCTCGATCCTCTTGTTCCCTTATCTCAGATATGCTTGGTTTAGCTTGTCCCTCTGGAATGCAGCTGCTAACCATTTGAGCTCCTGCGATTTCTGTGTGATTGTTAAAGTGACTGGTAAGATATTTTATCCAATTTGCTTCTGAGATGTGAGACCCAATGCCATTAAATTGTGGACGCATAATCCCGTTCACAGTTTTCCAAAAGCGGGCACTATTGTTACAGTTCGTATCGTATAGGAGTTTTGCCCAGGTTTCGTTCTCGCAATCTCTCTTGATGTTCCATTTCAATCTTTTTAACGCTGCCCTTTGATGATTAAGGAAAGCTCGTGCATTAATATTTCCGGGAGATCTTCTCAGATTACGCAAAATCGAGTTTATTGATCTTTTGAGTGACTTGAGCTGGGCTCTCTGCTCTTTCTGAATTTTATTTTTTCCACATCTTTCTGAAAGTTATCATTTGTAGGGAAAGTATCTGCAAGCTTGTCTAGCAGTATGACTGTGAAATGTCCCCAGTGAGTGATTTGATCATCTGTACTGGGAGCTTGCGAATTGAATAATTGTATTGCAGCTTCAGCTTTCAAGTTTGAGTTGTATGTTGTGCATTTAATCCTTTTTAGATTTAAGGAGTGAATAGGCCCCAGGGATGTGTCTGGCCTAATTAAACTAGGTGCAGTAGCTGTTAGTTGGATTTCCTGGGGCGATGGTCGCTGTCACCCTTGTCCCCCATTCTGAACCCGAGGATGTATGGGAACAGCGCGAGACTTGCAAAGGTGTAATCCAGTATAGAGCTTGTTGTCGTGGAGTAAAAGGATTCAACTGGGGGAGAGTCTTCCGGAAATCTTCCATTCAGTGAGCGAAGATTTTGATGTTCTAAATCTTCAAGAAAGCGACTGTTACGGCGTTTCTTCTTCCCCTGCAATGGAGCGCATTGTGTAGGAATATTGTAAGTTCTAGTTAGATCCGATACCTCCTCCCCTGCTGCCGAACCAATGAGATAATGGTTTAGATCCCCTGTCAGAATGAACATCGGGTTTTCCATCTCTGCAGCATATTCAGCCAATTGGTTGATAATTTTGGTCGAGTCCTTTGCTTTGCGTTTCGGATGGACGTACGAGTTAATTATGCAAACCTCCATTTCTATTTCGTCAAGAGCGATTGTAATTGTGGCTGCTAGTATTGCGCATGATGTCGAGTCCATGAGGGTTGCTGAGGCTATTTTTGTTGTAGAAACATAAGTGGTGAGCCCTCCTGAGCAATGGCCTTACCTACCGGTCCTAGTTGCTGGTGTGGCGAAACATGTATAACCCTCAATATGCTGTGGGACCATGAGCCAAGTTTCTTTCAACATAATTATGTCAAAGGTAGTAACATAGTTCAAAAATTCAGGATCCTCTATTTTTGTTGCAAGGCCATTAATATTCCACGAGTATAGACTAAGGGAAGGATTCTTTGCCTGCTGTAGACTCTATCTCGTGGGTTGCGTCAATCCTCCTCTGTGCGTGTTATTGTTATGCGCGATAGTGTTTCTCTGGTGAGACCTTGATTTGAGTAGGCGACTGCCCTCGACCATACATCTGGTCGGTCCCGCTGGTTGCTGGTACTCCGTTGGCGTGATCTCCCCCGCGCGCCTCTAAGTACGCTGTTTGAGTGTGCTTGATGTTTTTTTGTTACAGGGCTTACAATGCTCAATAATGGAAGTGGGTAGGCTGGTTTTTGAAAAGGGGTGATATCAATGCCCCAGTTTTGGAATATCCCCAGTTCAGCTAGGATTGTGTCTGTAATTTTGCTTGTGGACCACGTTGTCTTTGTTATCTCTGAGCTTTGAACATTAGCAGTAGGTATGAACTCTACAGAGAGTAGATCCTTTGAACTTATATCGGCCAGGTTTGGAATGGACTTCGTTAGTCTTAAAATGTTTCCTCGGTTTAACGAATCATGATGTCCCTTTGAGGTATATAGAGGATGAAAGACCAAGACCTCTGTTTCTTGCTGTCTGATTCTTGGTATTTGTGGTGTCGGTAGCTGTAAGTTTGATGTGACCATTATTTCGATTGGAGGTGTAAAGCTGGATGTTTTTTCGTATTGTATTTCCAGTTGATTGCTTGGTCCTTCTGCCAAAAAGTTCTCTTTGGTTGGTTTGGATGTTGTAAACATGAGGGTTGTTTGCTTTGGGACTTGGCCCCCGTTCTGTATCTTTGTTTCCAGTGACTTCCTGCTGAGGCTGACTTTGGTTGGTGTAATAAGCCTTTTAGTCTCTCTGAGCGATGAGACCTGATTTGGCCTGTCTATCGATTCGCAAGCATTTCTTCTGGGCCCTGTGATTGAACTCGTGATTGCGGCTTTTTGCTTTGTTTCGCTCAGCCTTGGGGCCCCTGAATTGCATGCCTCTCCGTGTGTCTGCTGTAGCGATGCAGGTTCAGTGGATGAGTCCCATTTTTCTCCCCTCAGTTTAAGTCTATGTGTAGGTTGTTGGTTGTGACCTCTGTCAGATTTTATTGTTGGCATAGTGGTTGTGGTTTCTTGTCTTTTTACTTCTTTTTGTTCTATGTTATCCCTTGGTGGGATTCCTTGTCCGAATCCTTCTTCAGTTTCCGTATTTGCCTTAATTTCAATTGGATGTTTTGTAGGTGTTCCTTGTACCAGAAGATGTTTGGGAGTGACTGGCAGCGATTGTGCCTGGTTTGTTGAACTTGCGTCTCTGTTGTTGGTGGCATGTTTGTTCTGTGAACCTAAGAAGATAGGGAAGTATTTCATCACATTTACTTGGGGCTTTTGATTGTGCCCTTTCCTTTTCTGTTTGCGGCGTTGTTTGGAATTGAGTTTTGGAAACCCTCCGTCGTCGAGCCTTTCCGTCTTCTCGATGACCACCTCTGGATTGACTTTATGCGTGTTGCCAGTTGTTTTGCTGTTGATTGTTCCCTCCGTGCTATTGGAGATACCCTGGTCTTTTATTGAGTTTTCTGCTGTTGCACCTTTGATATCCTCTATCAGACCACTTAGCATTGAGGGCAAGGTGGATAATTTATCAACAACCTGGTTGCAGTTGCAGCTGAGGTAAGTGTTTGATTGAGCTCGTTATCAGGCCATTTAGGTTTCCCAGTTTTTCATCAATGCCTGCGGTAAAGACTGCCAGTGTGTTCAGTAGTGTTAATTGGATCTCCATCTTTTCGGACTGATATTGCAGTGCTTCGACGGCTAGTTGTATTGTATTTAGTAGTGAGGTCCAAATACCAGTGTTTTGATCCTTTCTCTGCTCGTTCTCCTTTGTGCTTTTATTGTTTGGTTCTGCTGAGAAAGAATCCCGGGGAGAGTCTCGAGGAGAGTGCGCTCTTTGTTCCTGGTCTGAAGTGTAAGTGGTGAGCATATCCTCCCATTCTTGTGTGTTTAAGTAGGATATGGTCGCCCTTCCCTCCTCTTTCTGGCTTAGGTCCGGTATCCCTGCGCATGATCCTCTGTGTTGGGTAAGCATGCTTCCTTGAGCAAGGGGTTGTGGGGATTGTGGAATTAGTGATAATTTTTTGTTTACTCGATCTATTGCTTTAATAGGAGTGCTATAACTTCTTATTATCATGTTAGTTGAGGGGCTGGAGTTAATTTCACTTGATTGTGCCCCATCTTCTCTCTTTACTGAGTTTACTCTTGCCCTTGATTTCCTTGATAGCACAGACTTCGACTAGCATAATTAGCTGTTTTTTGGGGCTTATGTTCTACAGACGGACTTTTCTGAGTGCTGCCCTGACGGCTGGGTTTTGTTGGGGAATGTCCTGAGCTGCCGGGCGTTCCTGTAGAAACCGCTGGGGATGTGCTGCCTGCCTCTTTCACCCCCGCCGGGTGTGTTGGCGATTGATGTTTGAGCCCGGATTGCTGGCCTTGTTGCTGTAATGCTCCGCTTTTGTCGAGGGGCTGCAGGCTTAGGTCGGGCGCTTGTGGTTGTACAAGCAGGGGTAGCAGTGGCAATTGGAGGCCTTTAAGGGTTGCATTGCTAGAAAAGAGAACTGACCCTGCATCCCTTAGAAAATTAAACTTTGTATAAATCTTGGGTTGGTAGGAGCATGTGGCGCTGGTAGATTGCATACTTGCTATTGTCTCATTCTGGTCCTGGTCCTGCTCAGTTGTAATGAGTTTTTGATCGACATTATCCTGAGTGCTGGGGTTTTGTTTCTTTCCTTTTTTTCCCTTTAATTTGGGCAGCATGACCTCTCTCGATCTTCCCGACATCATTGGGTCACCTGAGTCTCCTGGGACCATCCGGAGAATTTTCAGCCTTCCAGCAGGGGCTCAGCAGGGCCTCGACAGCAGGGCCTCGACAGCTGGTCTTCAATGCTCCAGACGCTCCTGTTCCTCGGGATTCTAAACAGACTGTAAAAGCTGAGGAGATGGAGAGCAGAGGAGCTGAAGGAGCTGAAGGAGCTGAGGAGTGCCCTGGCTCCTCCCGCCGGGCAGCACCCCCCTCCCGCTCCAACTGCAATGATTAAGCTCCTGTTAAGTTTTTGTTTTGATTACAATCTTGCTCCCACCGCAGTCAATTTGGCTCAAGATGCCTCCCCCCCCCCTGTGCCAATTGCCCGGTCACCTCACCTCACCTCACCTCACCTCTGGTGCCCGGTTCACTGTCTGCGGGGGTCAGTTCGAGCAGTTCGGGCAGTCCGGGCAGTTCAGGGACAATCCGCTGTCCACAGTCCGCTACCTAACGGCAGCGGCGCGTTGCGGCGTTTCATACAGTGCACAGTGCTTACAGTGCTCACGGCGCACACCCGCCTGCTGCTACCGCCTGAGTACGGCTTCTCGGACTTCTATTCGAACCTTCTTTGCGGTTTTCTCTGACCCCGCGGTTCTCGGTTCCAAGCTGCCGCCGCTGCCGCCGCTGCCGCCGCTCTCCTGCTTTCCCGCTCTCACTCTCTTGGGCCTCGCGAAAACCTGGACCTGGATTAGATCCCAGACCTGCTACTGAGCCAGCTCACCTGGAGAAGATTCCCACTAGATCGCTCCATGTTCCAGGTCGAGGTGCACTCCTTAGGCATTATAAGATGGCCGCACCTTTAGCCATAAAGATCTGGATGACAAAGAAGCAGTCCTACTTTAGTTTCTATTGCAGGAAGGGAGACTCCATTTTACCGAGGTGCCCTCGTGAGTGGAAGGGGAGAGGAATCCACAAGATGGACGGTAGTCAGATCCACAATGCCCCCACCATGAAGTCAGACCTAGCGCTCTCCACCATGAAGTCGACCCTGCACTCTCCCAAGCCGCACAGGAGACACACCAAGTGAGCAGCCCCCCAACTGACCCCACCAACAGAACCAGCTCACCTGGAGAATACTCCCACCAGATCGCTCCCTGCTTCAAGCCGGAAATTCCTTATCCAGATCAGTGGAGGGCAAGACAAGGAGAGCAAGCAGAGCTCACTAGCAGAACCCCCACCCGGAGCACGGCGACGAGTCTACATCCTCAGCTGAATCCGGCACACAAGCGGACGAGAGCAACGTGGTCTGCCTTCGCACCCAAGATCGTTGTGGACAGAGGGAAGCACAACAATACACAGGGAGAAGCCCGCTGCACGGCTACACGGCCGGTGCATGTGGTGGGCGTGGAACCGTGTAGCCTGCAACAACATCGGGGACCGAATGGATGGAAGCCAGAGGATCGGCCCCCCCCTCGAGCACCAGATCTCCCAGAAAGGACAGCACAGATGGCACTCCAACCGGTAGACCAAAGATCTCCCAAGCACGTCCGTGGGCCTCGAGTTTGAAAGTGAGGCGGGACAACAGCAGGACAGCCTCCTTCTGAATGCAGCACCGCAACAGCCCACAGATCTGCGTCAATGTCAGCAAGCAGCACGGAGGCCAAACAGTCCACAAGTTCTATGGATGGGGGACTTTATTTGTGTCCTGGACGGAGACTTAGACAGGTCGCTCCTTAGGGCGAACACCAAGCTGCTTATGACTGCCATGCTACAGGACGTCATGCATAACTTGGGACTTACTGACATATGGAGGCAGAATCACCCATCGCAAAAAGTGTATACATGTCATTCTATGACACAAAACACCTTCAGTAGGTTAGAGTACTGTGCTCCAACCATGCCCTGCTGGACAATATGACAGTGACATACCTGGGGCGCTCCCTATCTGACCATTCCCCTGTTAGCTGTGAATGGAGCTGGGGTGACCAGCAATGGGGGTATGGACATTGGAGGATGCCGGCAGAGGTACTCACTGACCCAGTAGGGCGGGACACACTAGCCCAGGCCATGACTTCCTATCTGACTATAAACTGGGCATATAAACTATGACAAGTAGAGCTATGGAATGGGAGGCTCTAAAAGCAGTACTGAATAGGGAGTGTCTAGGGGTATCGGGCGGAGTATGCTGCCAATTACAACTAGACTTGTATAAAGAGGAAACACAGCTGGCTTCGGTTCAAGCTGGGGATCTAGCATCCCCGACTGCACAGCAAGCGGAGCAAGACGTACGTAGGTGCATTGCGGATTTCTGGGTCAGACTTGACAAATACACCTTAAAGCAGTACAGGCAGTGGCTAAACAGGTAGGGGACAAAACAGGCAGCCTACTTGCATGGATATTACGCAGGGAGCATCCCCCCCCCCAAATAATACCACATTTGCTTACCCCGGAGGGCAGGCTAGCAGCTACTCAGCAGAGCATAGTGTACACGGCGGACCCTACCATTGTCCCGGCCAGGCATATCCAGTTTCTGGAGAGTTTGGCCATCCCGCAGCTATCGAACAGGGCTAGTGCAGACCTCAAGGCTCTCCTAGCATTTGAGGAATTAAGAACAGCGCTGGATATGCTGCCACATTTGAAGACCACAGGGGCGGAGACGGGTTCCCAGCCAAATTCTACCAGACCTACCAGGCGGAGTCGACACTGCGCCTGTTTGCAGTTTTAACAAGGCTAGAGAGGCAGGAGCTCTTCCACTGAGTATGCGGGCGGAGGAAATCTGTATGCTCCTAAAGCCTGTGGGAGATGGGTCAAATACAGCAGCATATCGCCCAATCACAATAATAAACTTGGACATCAAAATCTTATGCAAAGCGTTAGCAAATCGTCTGGCCCCACACATGTCTAGCCTGATCCACGAGGATCAATGTGGCTTCATTCCAGGCAGACATACAGGCATGAACCTCAGATGGCTTACACCCATGCTACATGAGACCCAGGGTTGAGAGGCTGAAATAGCTTTCGTTTCCATAGATTAAGCCAAGGCATTCAACACAGTAGACTGGGGATATCTTTTGGAGGTTCTCAGAGTAGTGGCCTTTGGCCCACACTACCGGGAATAGATCAAACTCCTATACACGAATCCTGTTGTCAGGGTCCGGGTGGGTCGGATCTGATCGGAACCCTGGACATTGGGCCGAGGCACCAGACAGAGTTGCCCAATGTCTCCGCTACTATTTGCTCTGGCGATAGAAGCGTTGTCCATGAAAGCTAGACAGCAATTGCGCCCACATAGTATACACCTAGGCAATGTCCACCATGTCATATCGTTGTATGCGTATGATGCATTATTTTATGTCTTGTCGCCCCGCACCGCATTGCCTGAGCTTCTGTATCTCCTAGAGGAATTTGGCAAAGTGTCGGGTCTACGAATTAATCACTCCAAATCTCTCATCTTCCCGCTCGCCTCTCTGATTGAGACTCCGGTCGCCCACCTCCCCTCCCTGGGTTTACGCTGGGAACTAATCTCATTCAGATACCTGGGTATACAAATAGCCCATAGTGGAACGCACCAATTACGTCTTAATATGGGCAGAGCCGTAGATTCTCTTCAGAAGTCAGTGTCTTTTTGGAACACACTACCCCTGTCCTTGATGGGCAGGCTAGCCATCTCAAAGATGGTTCTCCTACCGAGATGTCTATACACATTGCAAAAATCTATGTGCCCCATTCCGCCCTCAATATTTCACAGTTTAAATTTACTCCTTACATTGCTTCTGTGGGCGGGTAGACGCAGTGGAGTAGCTTTGACTTCACTGTCCAGGCTTTACGCACTGGGCGGATTGGAGGTCCCTCGACTGGACCTCTATTACTATGCTGCTTTAGCTACAACATGCAGCTAGATTACTTGACACGGGCCCCAATTGGGAAACACAACTTCTGGATGGGAGGGTGTAGGCGTGCCGTCTCCCCGAGCTGCTAATGGAGGGCAAGTGCTTACCAGGAGATACTCCATATATAGTTCGACAGACGGCAGCAATATGCCAACGGTTTGTAGTGGCAGTTCTGGGCCGCGCGCCGTTTCACTGATAGCTTCCAATATGGATTCTCAAGCCCGTCCGACAGATGTCACTTAATATGTCCTTTCACGCTTGGAGGGAGGGGGGCTGCGATCAATGGGGAGCGCTTTGCCCCAATGGACATTTTATTTTCTTTGAGGACGCCCGAGACGAGTTTGCATTGGGTCAGGGTCAATTTCTGCAACACAGGGGTTTGGCGGAGATGGCTAGGCATGTCTGGCCATGTTACCCTGCAGCCCTGCTGCCCTCCCATACTCTTGAGATCCTTCTCACGTGCGGCACGAGTAGACACTTGATAACACTTCTATATAGGGCCATGCGCTCAGAAACATTGGATGCTCCTCAACGGGCCCTAGTGACCTGGAATCTTGATGTTGCACTTCCGATAGAAGAGGCTGACTAGAGGCGAGCATGTGAACTAACGCCTACTGTCTCCAGCAATGCCCGCTTTTGGCTAATACATTATAACTTCTTGCAGAGAACATATTCAACATAGAATGGATCAGACGCACCCAGATGCATGTCCAAGGTGTGATGCCAGAGGCACGGATTTCTGCACCTGGCATGGTCTTGTGATGCAGTATTTTCCTTCTGGCAGCTGGTGGTCAATGAATTGGGACGTGCTACATGGCTACACATTGAATTGACCTCCCAAGTTCTGCCTGCTGGGACTGTTTAGACGTCCACGGAGCCGGAAGATAGCTTATAAATTTGGACAGTTGGCGATGGTTTTGGCTCATCGTAGAGTTGCTATTACATGGCTCTCTCAATGCACCCCGACATTACATCTATGGCACAAAGATGTGGTGGAGTGGGCCCTAGCTGAGGAAGCACACATACGCTTAAGTAGAAGGAGTGATAAACTTGAAGAAGTGATAAACGCATGGCAGGCCTTGACAGACAATCTCTTAGCCCCTCCCTCTGACGGTAGAACGGACACAGACTCAGACCCGGAGACTGACTAGACTGTCCATAAAGGCACTGAGGAGGTACAAGCAGGGGTCCTACATTGATACAATAGGGTGCTGTTCTGTCTTGGCTTGGGACTAGAGGTGGCACAAGGGAGTCGGGGGGGGGGCGGATTCCGATTAAGTTCCCATAGAGTGATGGAATGTCATATTCACCCTACTAAGATACTTGCATATATCTCTATGATAAGCTCAAGTGATTTTTCCAGACTGGGAGCTGTATGTTTGGTAAAAATGAAAATAAAGTTTAAAAAAAATGTTACTTGTGCTCATGTAAAGTGCTCCAGTTTGGGTCGAGTTTGCTCTATAATTTTTTTTTTTTAATAATGAAGAAATAGTACCTGAATCACAGCATGAGCAGTATAGCAGCGGATGGACACTAATTAAGAGAAATCAATTTGTACTTCGTCCATGCGCCACACAAAGAGCGGAAATAAGGCAGGAACTGACGTCTGAGATGAACTGCCGAATTAGAAGGCAGTTAGGAAAATTTATAATGATGCAGACGAATGGTAAGTAATGGGTGGGCTAAAAGCTCCTTTTAAGAATGCTTTTTCTTTTTTTAATACAATAGGTCACCAAGAGACAGCAACATATGCGAGCGACCTGCAGGCTCCACCTAAAAGCAACCAATGCAGTGATCTGTGTGACCAGCCCATCGGGCACTGCCTGATTGCCCTATAGGCCAGTCTGACCCTGCAAATGTCGGTACAGCACCTAGCTCACGTACTCCTACACCAGTCTGACTTTCACAGGATTCTCAACTCTATAAAGCAATTGTGTGCTATTTAGGGTTTTGACACAGAGAGCCCTTACTGCTATTTCACAGTCTCCAACTTTCCCAGACTGGGAATCTGTAATCGAAAACTGGGAGCAGGGCAGGAGTTTTACTGGCAGTGTGGCAAACAATGCGTGCAATCTCTCCTTATGCTTGATGGAATATATCTGAGTCAGTGATGCTCTGGTTGCAAGGTTAGCTTCTCAGGCCTGCACTAGCACATGAGTGTAGTGGTACAGACATAGGTATGGACCCTGCATCAGTACTGTTGCCTGGTTATTCCCACTCTGTGGCTCGTCTGTCAAGTCCCCCCACAGTGAGCGTGGTTCAGTGCTATAAGAGACTGCCTGGGTATCCCATCCCTTTCAAACATGAAAGAGAAACGCACTCATTTGTAGATGCTAGCAACTATGCATAGGTTATGAATGGTATTGAAATGATCATTGTCCTTCAAGGTTCTAACCACTGACTGAGCCCTTCTTTCTCTTTAGTGCTGAACCTTGATGTCTGTGCGCCAATGTGTGCTAGGGAAATTATATGGAAGCCGGAGCTCCATCAGATGTGCATTCCGCGATTCCGCCAGGGTTCTGAGATGGGCGAATGCTCAGGCATTGCTTTTCGTTTCGTTTCATATCAGAAAACACCTGTACTGGGGACTGAGGTTAAGCCAACACCAGACACAAATATCCAGACACAAACTGTCCAGCATGATCACCATCGATTAGATAAATCTGGAGGTGTGAATTATAGAGAGCATGCCCAGCCAGGAATTTGATCTGCTTGTGTGCAACCTGGTTATTACAGGATTCATGGCCTAATCTGAGCTTGGCTAACATGTCCTTACCTGTAGTCTGTGGAAGGTGACTCAATCATGGGAAAGTGGCAATACCTATTATAATTAAGGCTCCCTGTTTTCCGTTTTTACTGATTTTTACAGATAAATACAGACAGAAAACATTCATTTTCTTGTCTGTATTTATAATACGGAAATTGGGTTGCTTTTTGAGTAATTTTAAACACTGTCTGCCATGACTGCCAGGTCAATAGATGTGTGGGTTGATAGAAAAGGGGGTTAAAAAAGAAAGGAATTTTAGTAAAGAGGCTTTAAATGCAGTAGATATGCACAAGGTTGATACTGAAATGTGCATATTTTCATGTAAGTGCACTGATTTATCTTCTGCGGGTCTTCACAGCACTGAAACCTGGCAGGCATTCAAGAATTAATGCATATTTATCGGTTAAATAAATGTGGAAATATACTAATTTCAGCTTAATTTTTCCACAAAACCCAAAATAAATATGGATAAATACAGATAAAATGAGCAAAAAATAAATATGGATAAATACAGACGGAAATGGCAAAAAAATAAATACCATAAAACCGGGAGCCCTAATTATAATGCATGTGAAAACTAGGATGACCTTTTAATGGAAATCTACAAACAGTGAATATCTGTTACTGGGCATGTCAAAATTAACAACACATATTGGTGTGCTCATGTAAAATGACAATTTGTGCTTTATGCCTAAAGGTTGTGACCTAAACGTATTATTAAAGCACGCCTCCAGCACTTCTGGGTGCCAGGGTTGCCAAATAACAAGGATGCCTAGTCTTGATGCCACCTCGTGTCTCTTTCTTCCACTACGCTATATTACACTAAATAATCTGAAGGTAAGAAAATGTGGAGGCATATAAATCTACATATATTTAACTTGTCAATAGAGTGGCAGTCGAGATTCTGGAGTCGATATTTTTATAGGTCGATATAAGAAATTGGGTTATTATTTGAGAGGGGGGAGAAGTTAGAACCCAACTCAAGTAATAATCACAGACCTTGTCAGGGTGAACCACAAAAGTCACTAAATAAACCTGAGCTCAATCCCCTGATAGTTACGGCACAGAGTAGGCAGGCTTAACTTTAAAGGCGCTGTATGCGGGGAGCCACAGGACGAGGTCTTGGTGAAGCCATCGATGAAGGTGGGAAAAGCTCTAAGCAGGAAACTGTCCTCGACATCGATGAGATCCCCTTTAACAGTGGTGCTGGTGAAGCATTCTATATTCAAACTTAGAAACTTTTCTCGGAGTTGGATTTCCTCATTGGGGTAAGGCTGTTATCAAAGAGGGTTCGGCATTGTCATATCCTTGTTGACGGTGGTCTTGCTGAAATGGATGTGCTGCTGCGTAGAAGAACATAGTGGGAGCGGTGGCAAACTCAAATTCCAATGACAGTGCACCCTCAGAAGATCGGCTTGGCAGGTTGGTCCAGGAGCCACGTCGGTTCTCAGGGCAAGTTGCCAAAAAGTTCCAAGTGCCTGGTTTTAGGGTTAGGCAGGGAGGAGTAGACTCTGACACCAGCCAAGGATCCAGGACCACAGGGACAGCACTTGGGGGTCAGGACTCACTCAAGCAGAGGCCAGCAGAGGCCACCAGGTCAAGTCCATTTGAAACTGGTCAGCAAAAAAAGGCCTTTTGAAGTTTGTTGTAGCTCAAACTTGAGGTCAGTCAACTGACCCTTTCTGTCACTTTTGGAGTCATAGGTACAAGGAAATCAGGTCCATTCTTTTCAGGTCTTCAAACAGGAGGGCAGTCCTCTTCTGAAACTTCCTTAGGTCCAGCAGTGTTCTGAGGATGCTGTATTTATACCCAGTGCCAGTGTGTGGGTAGGGACAACTCATGGCCACTCCCAAACCAATGGGGTAAAAGTTCCCTGGGGTAACTCTACCCTCTTTTGAAGATCTTCTTGTGTGATGTACTGTAGGTTATCCCACAGTGCCCCTCTCTCCAGAACCTTGCTTTCCTTGGTCAGAGCTCCCGGTGCCCACCCAAAGTTGTGGCTATGGAAATGGGCAACCCCTCCCCTGCAATGACTGTAAATCACTTCTGGAGCAGCTCCCTCTCCTGCAGGGATTGGTGCCAGACTGGCTAGGAGGACAATAGAAGGGGTAGGTCGAGGTGGGGTAACACCTCTCCACACCCAAAGCCCCTTGTCCCTGTCCTGTGAGCAATTCAGATCTCAATACAGGAGAGCCATCAGCTGCCACGTGACAGTTAGAATACTTACAAAAAGGCTTGAGAGGCTTTAGCAGGGAAAAGGTGATTTTACTAAAATACCTTTTCCCTAATAGTTAGATAAGATTAAATGTTACTAGTAAAATGGATTTTGCCAAACTATTAAAACGAGTCCTTGAAATATTTTTTCAGCTGTCACCAATCCGAAATTAGCATTATATTGTATTTTGTTTAACTAGTAAAAAGAGTCAGTGAAATATTTTTTTAGCTGTTGCCAATCCAAAATTAGCATTATAAGGTGTTACAATGTAATCCAGTGTTTCTCTATGGAAGTAGCCCACCTTGCCACAGTGAAAATAGATTTTAGGCATTTTCACTACATGGACATGTGGAATATTAAACTTGTACATATCCTACTTTTAAATACCATGCACCCAGGGGCGGTCCGTTGACTTGGTCGTTGGGGCTCCGCCCCCTTTACTTTTCCCCCCCAAGCTTAAGCTTCATTAAGTTAAGCGGTGTTTGTGCTGCTTTAAAAAAATGCATTAAAAAATGCATTGGAAGGAATTATCTCCTAGCTGGGAGCTGCAGCACTCTGCTCGTGGTGCTGGCACATGCGCAGACTGTCAATGACATCTGCCTTCAAAGCATTTGCCGAGCGGACGATCTCACAGCCCTGAAGACTGTGAGGTCATCAGCTCGGCAAAATCATTGCCTCCTAGCCTAAGCTCCACCCCCTACGGACATGGATATGAAGTTAGCCCCGGGCGCTTCAGGTTCAAGCCCTGCAGCGCCAGGGGCTCCATGTCAATCAGGGACTAGAGAGGCATTTTCATCCCACCCTTTCCAAACTCCTCACAGGGTTGGGTGAGGTCAGTGATGTCACTGACTCCACCCTGTGACAGGTTGGTAATGGGGGGTGAGACTAATGGTGGCAAACTCGAGTCTGCGCAGTAGAACTTCACATATTTTGAAGACACACGGCGCAGAATCAAAGTGTCTTCTTCGCGCGCTTCTTTCAGTTTGAGACAGCACATCAGATGTGCAGGCAGCGGGGGACTAGAAACCAGAGGGTGGATAATCAGCCAGACTGCAAATTGCCACACACACAGTGCTGGAGCCACGAGCGACGAGGCAGGTGAGAAAATTAAAAATACATAAAATGGAACCGAGAAACGTCATATTTGGACAGTGTAGAAATGTACAGTGATCCCGATCCGTAAACTGAAAGTTAGATTTGGCAGTCTTTTTTGTAATGCACATTTCATAATACGTTCGCATAATTCTACTTCTCGTTTTGTAAAAGCACGGTGTACATACTGAAGCCAGATTGACACTGGACGGATGGTAGTAGGAGGCGGGGTCCCTCACTCTCCAGTATGCTTTATTCATTCAACAAATACAGAAGCACTGCTGCTGTGACGTTACATTAGAACCGAAAGTACAAGATAACACGTCTATTGCACGTCAGGATCCGGACTACTGGGACTAAATTGCACAATTTCTTCATTCATGCAAAATGGTGCGAATGCGTTTGCCAATTCTGTAGTAGGAAATGAAACACGCAAAGTTTGCAGAAGTTTCTGCACCGTGGCAGAACTGAAGCTAACTAAAGCTGTCCTGTTTCTAGCGTATTTAATGAATAAGGAAAGGAACACTGACAGCATTTCCACGCCTTGAAAACGAGAATATGTAATTTATCTTCAGACAAACTCAATTTGCACCATTGTTTCTGAAAGCAATGTAAATGATACAAAATCTGTTCGCTTTATTATTTAACAACGTTTCTTCAGGGATCAGTTGTTTCTTTGCTAGAAACTATCTCACATACTTAAACTAATTTATAATCAAGCCAGTTATTGTTTAACCTATAATAAATTTTCTCAAACTTTTCCCGAGTGCAGCAATATGTTCATGTAAAACGGGTCAGAGCAAAGTCTGTTTGTTCGAATTTTTTTATTTTTTTGCAGTTTTTTATATAGCGTGAGTTCGACCGTCGGGTCTGGGAGCCTTTACACGAGCACCAGTTACATTACAGACGGACACATTCATTTTTGGCAGGAACGGGGAGATTAAGTTATTTGGCCAGATTCACTGGATGTTGAGCCAACGCAGAGACTAGAACCTAGTTCCCCAACTCCAAAGTCGCCTGCTCTAGCTTTTATGCCACTCCCTCTCACCTTTACGCAACATCCTGTACACGATGCAAAAGGAGCAGTTGCTTCATTTATATACAACTGCCTAGCTTGTGCAATCTAGCCCTGGGGTGTGTTGGCATTTGCACACATGACTCGTATATTCCTTCAATTATGAGAAATGTCATGAGATGCACGTGTAATAAGTAAAAAATGTGCTTGCATTAAGAGCATAATTTTAAAGTTGGCAGATGCCTCTCCCACCAAACTCGCAGCTCACCACCACATATATATGGGAACCACAGAGGTTCAAATGGCAGAGCCCATCCCTGGCTCTGCAACCAGAAACCCTTGATCTGACAGCCTGCCCGACATACTGGGCTGCCAGGCCATAGCAATGATTGCTCCGCCCTATGAAGGTGGGCTCACCTTGACTGAATTTCCATGTGGCACAGGGATCAAAGCCCCTGTGCATTAAGGCTAAGGATAGTTTCTTTTTCAGAATAAAGCCCCACTTTGAGAATTTAATTCTGAAAGGAAAACCAAATGCAGAGCTCATTCATCATAAGCAGTGACGAAACTCCATCTGCCGCATGCCAGTGTCCGCTGCATCGCACCAATCACAACGCTGTCATTGCAGCGTTGTGATTGGCTTAGGGAGCGGGAGGGAGGCTGTCTAGGTTAAACGCAGGCCCGGCCGGGAGCAGCAGGAGCTGAGGCGGTGGCGCGTGACCCGGAGGACGCAGTGGGAGGAAGGTACG
Organism: Calotriton arnoldi; assembly: GCA_963921515.1. Taxonomy (NCBI): domain Eukaryota; kingdom Metazoa; phylum Chordata; class Amphibia; order Caudata; family Salamandridae; genus Calotriton; species Calotriton arnoldi. The sequence goes on from CAWUFW010000016.1 coordinate 1,327,081, forward strand.
TTTATTTTATTTTGATTACGTCTGCCATAGCGTGCACACACAGTCCACACAGTTGAGGCGGGAGAGGCGCTCATCACGCGCCTGTAACAGGTTGAGGGACGCACGCGGGCGCGCCTGGGATTTTAGCAGGTCAGTGCATGAGTGGTGGTATTTTATTTTTAATTATATTTCCTTCTCCGCGCAGCCCAGCGCTCAGAAAGGGCTCGAGTGTCAGCATCGGCTGCTCTTCAACCCACCCCGCCGGATGCCCACTCTCGGAGCTGGCATCTCAGTTAAATACGAGCAAAGTGATGTTCATAGTAAAAGGGGATGGGGCGAAAAGGCATGTCCTCGTTTTCTAACCGATAAGCGACCCTCTATGAAAAGTCACGTTACTCTGTTTTGGGCAGCGAAAAAATATGTGAGAGCAGATTTGTGCAAATTCCCTAAATGAAGCAGTGGAAGCACGCTCACTTACACAAGTGGGTGTGCACGGAGGGCTCACGTGTTGTGGCTCTGACACAATAACGTGGCTCTCAAAAACAGTGCTTGTGCTAGAGTCTCACACGTGCACACGTGTGGCCATGTGTGCATGTATACGTGGGTTTATGTCAGTGTCTGAGTGTGTCTGTGCGTGAAGTATGTGCATTTGCGTGAATATGTTTGCCAATGTTTAAGATTGCTTGTATCTTTGTGTGTGTGTCGGTGGGGGTCGGTGTCAGTGTCTGTGACGTGTTTGCGTGGCTGTGTCTACTTGTGTGATCGTGGGTGATCGCTGCTTGCGTCAGTGAGTGTGTGTGTGTGTGTGTGTCTCTGTGTGGGGCGTGTGTTGTATGTGCCTAACTGTTAATGTGTGTGTGAAAATGTCCATGAGTACGTTTGACTGTGTGTGTAGCTAGGTGTCTCTGTGAAGTTTGCATGTCTGTTTATAATTGTATCGTGTGTGTAGGTGGGGTCAGTGTCTGTGACATGTGCGCGTGCCTGTGCCAACGTGTTTGGATGTGTGTGTGTGTATGTGTGTAGGTGGATGTCATTGTCGGTGAAGTGTGTGTGCCTGTGTGTTTATAGGTGTGGGTGCCTGTGTGGGTGGTGTCAGTGAAGTGGGTGCTTGTGTGTAGTGTGAGTATACGCGCTTGTGGCTTGCAGAGATGCCCACCATGCCCACAGACGGGGATGCCAGTGCAGAAGTTTGGTTTCTCCTGTTGACGATGCCCAGCTGGGTGTATTCAGAGTCCTTCACACACTGAGTATCTCACCTCACACACTGCTGGGGCACCTTTCGCTCCCCCATTCAGTGACCCACATGCACGCAGACTCGGGCAGCGCAGCTCAGGGTGCCCCATTACCTCTCACTGCAGGACTCAGTGTGCCTATCCCGGGTTGGATACCATGATACTGACCGCAGGGTGATAATGCTGCCTGCTTCACAGGGTGATGTGCAGAATTACGAGCAGGCAGAGTCCACCCTTTGGGGGAGATGTCTCTCGCGAGCAGCACTTGGGGAGCTCACCCTTCCTTCCTGTTTTCTGAGCTGCTGCAGCTTCACCGACTGGTCTTACAGGGAATGGAATCTAAACACTCTCTGAGCCCCTCTTGGCCTGCTTTTGGGGCCTTTCAGACCCCATCCCACCCACACGCTACTACATTCGGCCCTGAGAGTGCCTGTGGCACCTATTCCACTCTGCCCTGGGAGGAGCCGGGTCGGGCTGGCCTATGGGGCAACCAGGCGGCACCGGGCGATCTGATCTGACATTTCCGAGTGTGGGACCGTGTTTTGGATGTTTGTGGGCCTGTTAGTGGTCTGCTGGGGTCAGCATGTGCCAATGTGTGCATGATTATATTCTTGTTTCAGGCACAAACCTAACCTTACACCCAATAGTATATTGGTTTCTTTTTGCGCGCCTAGGATGTCAGCAGAACAAGCGACAGACAGTTTTGCCAGTCACTGTCTTTGTTAGAACAGATTCACAATTGCTTTATTAACGTTAGTGCTTTCTCAAATTTGCTTGAAAATGCACCATTTGCCCACTCTTTTTTCAAAATTTTCTTGGGGGGAGAACCCCCCCAAACCCACTATAGGTGGTTCGGGCTCGCTCGCTACGCTCGCTCGCTACAGTGCTGTACAACAATTGTTTTACGCCTCACCACTTTCAAATGTCACCAGCCGCCACTGCATGCACCCCGTCTTTATGGGGACAAAAGTCTACCTCATGGGAGACTTTTTAATATTCAAAGGAAAGGTTTAGGCCTATGAAAAGTGTTTATTGCGCCAGGTGGAATTGGCAGTTTAAAAACTGCTCTGTCAGGCTATAGTGGTAGGCCGTGAAGTCCGGTTTGTTGTGTCACTGCAGTGGGTGGTGCAATGTGTACTGCAGTCCACTGGTGACAGTTAACTTGCAGGTCCTGTGTACACTTTGTACCATATACTAGGGACTTATAGGAAAGTTAAAGGTACCAATCAGGAGTATACTAATTTCATCATGTTTAAAGATAGAGCACAAGCACTTTACCTCTGGTTAGCAGGGTTAAAGTGTACATAAAAAATACACTTATTACATGTATGATTGTGCAATTGTTGACACACAGCATGCCCATGCTACTCGAAAGCTGCAACAGTTGCAGCTTACCAGGAGTACTCTTGGAAGTCTTTATCAGGTCCAACAACTGAGAATTCTGAATTGGGGTATTGCCAAGGGGACCAGGTTTGCACCATCGTATGCCAACGTTTTTATCGCTTAGCTGAAAGAGAACTTGCTATTTTCTCTTTCTCTGCACTAGGGACCGAACTGAATCTACCCTTCTTTGAGATTCTTTGCCTCTTACAGTAGTGGCCGTCTTTATCAGGGGTATGCTGTAAATTTGCATTTTATCTTATAATGCATTTCAGCTCTCTCTAACAAATATATACATAGGTGAAGATTGCGCTTTCACATGAAAATCATGGCTTTTATGATTATACTGTATGCAGATGTAATCTGATTCGAGTCACTTATTAGGAAATGCTAGCAAGGCATGCACCTGTGCACAAAAGTCCCTTGAGGTATTGGCACAATGCAGTTTCATAGTATTCACAAAACAAATCTAAGCAAGGTATGCACTTGCATACAACTCCTTGCAAATTATTGGAGCCACCTAACACTTGCACAAGAGAATTACTGCTGCATAGGCATAAGAAAAGCAAGGACTGCATGAGCTACAGGTAGACTAATGATTAGGAACTATGCAGGACTATCCTGCCAGATTTCTCCTGGTAAAACTGAATGGGAAAATGTACCCAAGTTATGTTTTTACCCACATACTTTGTAATCATGAATTTCCAACTCAATCAGCCTCACACTATGACTCAGAATTAGGCCTTCTTTGGTGTAACTTTGGCATAACCACATGTCCATTCCATTAAATTTTTTCATTGCAGTGTAATATTTTATTCCTGTGCTTTTTAACAGTGATCAAGTTTCTGTAGCATAATTGCAGTACAATTTTGCACTGTGCCAGTTATGTTGACTAATAACCAACTGTGGTTAAGTTCTATAGCAGGCATGTAGACAAATTAAAGTGAAATGTTAGCTTGTTTTGGGTTTGTGCAGTTGACTCTGCAGAGCAATTCCAGTTTAGTTCATTATTGGACTATGAAACTGCAGTGACATTCCATTATGATAAAGTATTGTGCAGCTCATCTGTAGATGAAGTCCAGTATATCGAAATTGTGAATAGTGGGGCTTTAGTGTGATTCCTGTGGAAATCGATTTTTGCTGTGCAAATGATTCCAGGGTAGCTGTAAACTGATTGATATTGCAGCATGTTTTCACTAAAACTGAAGTTGAAAACCAAGTCAGTTTTGTATGGTGACTGCACAATGGAAATTCAGTGTACTGACTATAGGTATTGTATCAGTTAAGAAGTATGCTACTAACTGTCTTTTGTTAAACATACTACAAACTTTATTTTAGTAAGGCAGAACAAGAAGTACATCCTAATCCATTTTGAATCACAGAATATTTTTTTTTTTTTTTAAATGAAAATATTTTATAGAGAATTTAGCTGCATCAGGTTCAGAACGATATTGCAGTTAACTTGCCTCTCAAAATGTGTTATTTTCAAATAGGTTTCTTTTTCTTGGCGTCTGCCATAGGTATCAGTTTATTACACTCTCATGAGACTGTTTATTTGTGCAAACTGCCTCTGGTCATCTGCATTTCCATAGGACATAATTGCAGTGATAAGACAGGCAATGGGAAGCTCTAGCCTAAAGAAAAAAACATGATGCATTGGGAAGTAGAAAGGAATTACTCAACTATGATTGATTGATCCTGAGTATTTTTAACATGATATATCTGCAAAGTAAATTGTGTAGAAACTCTAAAACTGCACAATGTTGTGTAGGGGAGGATTTGTAGTTAGCTGACTGTAGTTCTTTATTGTAAAGTACAGACAAAAGCCTAAAGGCGTTTCAGAATGTAAACATTCTGGAATGCAACAGAGCATTGGCAAAGTAAATTACATTTGAGTTGAGTACCCTAGTAACAAATTGTTGAAATAATTGCAATGGAATTAAAGCATTGTTCAATTTATTTTATGACTTGAAAAAGGTAAGGTTGTGAAAAGACAAACCTAATCCATTGAAAAATTCCTTGCCCAAAATTGTAGCAATAGGACAAATGAGGAGGTGTCCTTTTAAAGATCAGGGGGCGTTAATAAACTAGGATGGTGATCATCAGGGAGTTGTTCACGTGGGTGTGATAATCAGCCGTGTGTGTGTCTGTGTCACCTTTCTCCTGTAGCCTTTACCCACATTCTGGTTACGTTCTAGTTCCTTGATCTGTAGGGAGCCTTGCAAAGAGTGCTTTTACCTACCCCAGTCACAAACCTATCCTAACCCTACCTTTTCCCTTCTATGCCAGTAGGCAGAATAAATGTTTTTAACATTAACTTGATTGGTAAGATCCTGAAATGTTGTTAATGCTTGGCACCCCTACAACACCGCGGGTGCCTAACGGTTGAGGACAGGAAGTTCGAAGGGCACATGGAGATGATATTTCCATATGGCTGCCATCTCTACCACTGAAATGACATTCTTTTGATGAAAGGTTGGTATATAAGGCTCCTTTTCTTGTTTGCAGCAAAGTTTAAGGACAAAGCTGAAATCATGAACAACATGGCCAAATCCACAGTAGAATCAGAGGGCAGAAAAGCATTGAAAGCCAAAGGTGAGCTAAAGGAAACGTGCCTCCTTTTGTCCATAATCCTTTCATGTTATATCCCAAACCTTCTGGAATCATTCCAAGAATAAATATCAAATCACCAAAGCAAAGTTACATGAATGAATCCAACACTTTCTGAGTACTGCATGAATGAATCACTGACAGAATATCGACGTCAAAAATATCGACGTCAAAAATATCGGAGCCGAAATACCGATGTCAAGAATATCGAAGTCCTATCTACATTATGGTAAGTACAAAAATATCGAGAAAAAAAATATCGTTGTCAAAAATATTGTTGTTAAAAATATCGTTTTTTTTTTAAGTTATAAAATAATGTATATGATACATATATTTAAAATAAACAGTTAAAAATATGTTTAAAATTATAAGTAATACATATAATGTAAAAAATAAAATAAACATACATATAAAATATAATATATATACTTACTTAATATTTACAATTAATTATTGTAATAACTTATAAATTGTTAAAAACATTTTATAAATTATAAATACATACATACATACACATACAACAATAATATAAATAAAAATATAAAAAATATATATAACAAATTTAAAAAAAATTGTTAAATAAATTATACACTACATTAACTAAAACAGTAAATATTGGATAGCGTAGGGGTAAAAATTACTATTCCCACTCCAGAGAGTGCAAAAATAGGGAAAGTGTTGGATAGCGTAGGGGTACAAATAACTATTCCAACTCCAGAGAGTGCAACAGGAGGGAAAGTGTTGGATAGCGTAGGGGTAAAAATTACTATTCCAACTCCAGAGAGTGCAACAGGAGGGAAAGTGTTGGATAGCGTAGAGGTTAAAATTACTATTCCAACTCCAGAGAGTGCAACAGTAGGGAAAGTGTTGGATAGCGTAGAGGTTAAAATTACTATTCCAACTCCAGCGAGTACAACAGTAGGGGAAGTGTTGGATATCGTAGGGGCAAAAATTACTATTCCAACTCCAGAGAGTGCAACAGTAGGGAAAGTGTTGGATAGCGTAGGGGTAAAAATTACTATTCCAACTCCAGAGAGTGCAACAGGAGGGAAAGTGTTGGATAGCGTAGAGGTTAAAATTACTATTCCAACTCCAGAGAGTGCAACAGTAGAGAAAGTGTTGGATAGCGTAGGGATTAAAATTACTATTCCAACTCCAGAGAGTGCAACAGTATGGAAAGTGTTGGATAGCGTAGAGTTTAAAATTACTATTCCAACTCTAGAAAGTGCAACAGTAGGGAAAGTGTTGGATAGTGTAGAGGTTAAAATTACTATTCCAACTCCAGAGAGTGCAACAGTAGGGAGAGTGTTGGATAGCGTAGGGGTAAAAATAACTTACTAATAATTAAAATATATTTTTTTTAAATAAATAATAATTTAATTATTAATTAACAATACATTAATTAACAATACCAATAAATAAGTACTTAAAAATAATTACCAATTAATAATTAATTAACAATTAAATAGATGATAAATACAATTAAATAATAATTATTAACAATTAATTACCAAATAATAATAAAATAAAAAATAATTAATTTTCAATACCAAAAAACACTAATTATTAAAAAATAATTAGCAATTAATAATTAATTAACAATAAATTATTGATAAATACCAATAAATAATAATTAATGACAATTAATTACCAATTATTAATTAATGAACAAATTAATTTCCAAAACATAAAAATATCTATTATTAAAAGTTTTTACCAATTAATAATTAATTAACAATAAATTAATTATCAATACTCAACAATAAAATAAATAATCACTTAATTACAATTAAATTACTTCCCACCCTATTGCCCTATAAACTCACAACACACTTCAATAATAAATTAATACACTTAATATAATTACCAAATAATCAATTAATAAAAATTAATTACCAATTAATAAAAATTAATTACCAATTAATAATTATTTAACATAAAATTAATTATCAATACCAATAAATAAAAATAAATAATTACTTAATTACAATTAAATTACTTCCCACCCTATTGCCCTATAAACTCACAACACACTTCAATAATAAATTAATACACTTAATATAATTACCAATTAATCAATTAATAAAAATTAATTACCAATGAATACAAATTAATTACCAATTAATAATTAATTAACATAAAATTATTTATCAATACCAATAAATAAAAATAATTACTTAATTACAATTAAATTACTTCCCACCCTATTCCCTATAAACCCACAACCCGCTACAGAACTAAAACGCAAAATTTACTTAAAAATAATTACTAATTCCTAAAATTTTTAAATTAATTTAATATAATTAAATTACTTCCCACCCTATTCCCCTATAAACCCACAACCCGCTACGGTACTAAAACGCATAATTTACTTTAAAAAAATTACTAACTTCTAAAAATGTTATACATATATTCTAAAACTAGTACAATAATTAACAAAAAATATAAACACAAACATATAAAATACATAATAAAATACATAACACTAATATAAATATCGATATTAGTAACATCGATATTTTTGCTATCGATATTACTAACTTCGATATTAACAAAAACGATATTTCTTACCTTCAGGTAGATATTCTGGTCGTCGATATTCTTGACTTCGATATTGTGTACCTACGATATTTCAAACTCGATATTGTAGGTCGAAATTAAAAACTCGATATTTAGACTGTTTACCTGCATGAATAGCAACTAACAAAGAAGCACCACTTCACAAGACAGTAATCGTGTATAGTATGCACGTGGATTATAGCAATTTACTCTACTTGATCTTAATGGCCACTGTAACTTCACCTACATCATCACTTTATCTGAAGGCTGCTCTTATCCCTACTCTAAGGGGCATGGTCACAGTGTAACATAAACACTATAAAAGAACAAAATATACTTGTTTATATTTGTGATGATGCTTATATAAAGGAGCATTTGAAAATACAGTTCTGGGATTTCCCATATTCCAACACGTGTGAGTTCTCTACTATGGGTGTAGCTTCCATTGGTTAGGTGAAGTAAACTTCCCAACAGAAGACTTCCCATTCCAATGTCATTGGTCTGCTCTAAGATCTAAACACCAGGCCTGCTTAGCTTGTCAGCCATGTGAACTTTTAATGGATGTCTGAGTGACTTAAAAGGTAAGACAATCTTCCACCTCAGAGCCACCTGTTTAAGTTAAATGCTATTTAAAAAATAAAAGATGTCACCACACTATGGCATAGTTGAAGACCTAACGCACAAGTGATAAAGCTAAAACTTGCACAGCTAAATTTAACTTGGAAATCCAAAAGTATATACTTACAGATCTTAATAGGATCAAGGAGGATAAGAGCATAGTCGTTCTACAGCAGATACTGACAGGGCCCAAGAATGGGCGTGTGAGTGCAAGAACATATAATTACACAGTACAAAGATGACCTGAAATTGTGAGGGGAGATACATACAGACATAGCTTGATCTAATGTGGATGTGAAAGAGCAGCTACTGACAGACCTAGGGACTAACCTGGGAGTATCAGATCAAGTACATACACAGCCAAGAAACAGCTAAGTGGCTAACCTGGAAATTCTAGAGCAAAGAAAGGTTGATTGGATACATACAGAGTCTGGTCGGACCTTGAAGTGCAAGAGGACACGCTGATACATCCAAATCTATCTGACCTGGATGTGCAAGAGTAGGTACTGGCACAGCCGAGAACTGACCTGGAGTTGTAAGTCACTCATACCAAGAAGCAATCTGGGTGTTATTGAGCAATTACATGTATGGCCTATGCACATATAGCCTAATCTGATGGAACCTGGTAGTCCTAAAGCAGATACTCACATTCTTTTCTGAAAATAAGACAACTGAGCAATCTATACAACCGGTGATAACTCGACCAAAAAGTGCAAAAGCTGATTGGGTAAATATTCTGAGATCTGGAATAGAAATGATAAAACAGATGTGGTCCACTCTTTTGTCTATGGTTCTGTATTAGCTCTCAGAGGCCAGATGAGTCATGGTCTTCTTCTAAAGAGAGATATCAGATTCCTTCTGCAGACCCTGCAAGGTCATTCCACAGCCATTTGAAGAGGCAACTTTATCAATACTTTAATTGTTTATATTTGCCTCAGAGATAGGCCTCTGTTATCTGGTCTTTGTTTCCAGTCAACTAAAGTGCTACCCTCAAAACGTTGTTCAAAACCTAATTCTCCCTTTCAGTTAGCAAGGCATGCTTCCTGATAAGCATTTTAAGAACATGTCTCTTGTTGTTTGCATTATGGAAATATGTGTTGTTTACTACACCCAACATTGGGTCATGGTGAGTGATCATGGAACAGACAAACACACACAATAGGCATCTCAATGTTACAGGAGACAAAAGCCATAGCTCTATCATAGGAGTACTTATAAAGTACTTATGGTGAACACATACATTGATTTGACGTGCAAGGGCTAGGAATACAAATATACACACATGTACGCACAGGGACACACAGTCAATGTGCAAGATACGCCCCATGGGTACTGGAGCAGACCTCCATGCAAACCCTATTGAATGACTTGGAGGTACAATATCAGGCATGCATACATGTTATATGATCGGGCCTGGAAATAATAGACACACATACATAGCTTTAGGCTGGGCCTGCAGGTTTGACAGCAGGAACATGACCTGGAAGTGCTAAAGAAGATCATCATTGGCAACCCTATATGTAGCTTATAGGTTAAACTGAAGTGTGCTTTTCCAGGGACATTACCCCTTGGTGTCCTAGTACATAATCATGTACAACATCCTAAAATGTAACTTGGAAGTCTCGTTCAGGTTTGCTGACTCTACTCTAGATGTTGCCTGAATATCACAGAGCAGACCTGATTCTTATAAAACCAATGCACAACACACATTTCTAATTACTATAGAGTCACTCCTATCTTTGTAGAAATCTCCCTTTCACGTGTATTCCTATTTTTATTATGCCTCAGACAGGTTTGTGGATTATTACTGTAGGGAAATGGACTAAGAAGCAGTTTTCTTTATCCTTCGTGTATATTATTTTCTATTTCATTCATTTGAAGTTTAAAAGTCGTATTATGTTCCAATAATAGTTTGCAAACTATTTTTTATCATTAGATCATGTATTATGATACGTAAAATAAGAAATACATTTTTTGTTTACAACAAAAAAATGAACAGTGAATATAATGAGGAATAGTAGAGCCATTAAACTTGACATATGCACTTCCATCTTGTAAAATACTGTGAATGTGCACCACTTCCTCATTTAGGGCCCAATAGAGACATCATTTGTCTGGAACCTGCTCTTTGCTGATCTGTTCACCTCTTTAGTGCTTTACTGTTCCACTTACCATAGAGGAGGAGAAGAGAACATGGAGGCAGCACTTGAAGACAGAGCAGAATGCAGCTACTGCAAGCGGTGCTATAGCATGGTGCCAGCTTTTGTTCACAGAGAAGTAAGCAGGCAGTCAACTGAGGGTATGAGGGAATGGAGCAAGCTTTGCTCTGATTGCACACAAACTGATTTAGTGATCGGAAAATAATAGCTTGAGAGGAGACACAGAAACAGATCATTATAAACAGTACTGTGATGAAATGCTACAAATTGCATATGTTCATTTACCCTAGAGATATATTTTAACAATTGCATTGCCTCTGAACATGCAGCAATCTTGATTTTAGTATGACAGTATGTTTATCTGCTAACTAAATAATAAACGTTTGTGAATGCAAATCTTATTTATTAATCTGAAGAGCGGCTCCTCCTGTGAATCTATTTCTGTCACACAATATAAATGCAACCCTGTAGTATGAATAGGGATGACATTATTCAGAAATCTGCAAACAGAAACATGATAAAGCCTTGCCACAAGTAGCCAAAATGAGTTTTCTATAATTAAAAAAATCATTCCATACATTTAGGTGCTAATGTTATCTTGGATTTTGCAAATGTGTTTTTCATCTAGCTAGGAGTGATAACAGTAATGATACTTGAAGACCAATGAGGGGCATAAAATAAGCAATTAGGTAAGCTCTTCCTGAGGACCACTCTAGTAATTTTTATTCTGGACATGTGCCAAGCCCCACATTTAATAAATAAATATTCTTTACAGCCACATAGATGCCAGGTGTACCCTGTCTCACTGCTAAGTATTTCAAGCACTTAACAAACAAGCATTTGCAATGCAATAGGTCTTGCATTACTGAAAGTTTAAGCTGTTGGCGTTGCCAATACTAATGCAACGCCAATAGCTCAAACTTTCAGTAATGCGAGAGCTATCGCATTGCAAATGGATCTCGGCACTCGCGCTTTAGCTTTACACATCTTAAGTTAAAGCGCGGGTGCCGCAATTGGTTCAAAATTTTTTTTTCTATTTCTTTACTTTTGAAGCAATCGTGGCACCCGAGCTATAGCTTAACTTGTTTAAAGCTAAAGTGCGGGTGCCGCGATTGTAACAAAGGTAAACAAATAGGAAAAAAATGGCAGCCAAGCGCCTTTTTCCCTATTTATTTACTTTTATGCGCTTTAGTGTTAAACATCTTAAGCTAAAGCTTGGGTGCCGCGATTGCTTCAATAGTAAAGAAAAAGAAAAAGATGTGATATTTTTTTCTATTTCTTTACTTTTGAAGCAATCGCAGCTCCTGTGCTTTAGCTTAAGATGTTAAAAGCTAAAGCGCGGGTGCTGCCATTATAAAAAAAGGCAAAAAATAGACAAAAAACATGCGGCCTCGTTTGGCGCCCAAATAACAAAAGAAAGGCATGGCAGTTATTATATCAGCTGAGGCGAGCGGCGCTGGTTACATGAAAAAAATAAAGAAAAAAGTGTTGCGGGAGTACGTTTCCTGCCTGCAAATGCAGGCAGGAGAAAGACACTAAACAAAATAGTGTTCCGAGACTGTATTTACAAAGTACAGAGTAACAACACATGTAACAGGGGGTGTCCTCATGGGAGGTTACAAGAAGAGAAAAGGTGGTACTAAGGAGGGACTACTAAGCCTATTGACCAATTAAAAGCCACCATTTACAAATGACAGTGACAGGAGCCAATTAAAAAGATGGGTGGAAAGTGGGCGGAGCTTCAAGCACAGCCTAGGCGAGACCTAAAAAGGAAGTTCCTGTATATTTGGGGTACTATGGTCACAAGAATTAATCCTATAGCTTTAGCCATATCAACAACTCAGTTTCTTGACACTCATCAAATACCAATACAAGAAATTCTAGATGAGCTACAGTACACTATTAGTCCATAAACAAAAAAACATATGCAGAGTTTAGTATTACAGTTTTCACATCAAGGAATTATTATATCTTGACAAGCTTGCATCAACACCCTGATAATCCCAGTAGCAAAGATTGTGGTACCCACTATTTCGATTTGGGATGTGAAATCTTGACCAGTTATACTAAAACACTGGCATTGGCAAATGCCAACAGCAAAGGTTTGCTAATTAACCCAGCCAGTAGTCAGGAAGGAACATAGAGGCACTCTTGACATTGCTAATGGTTCTGTGCCCAACCATTAGCCTCAGAATAACAACTGCTGATGGCATTCATATCTGGGTTTCATCAATATGGTTACACTAATGTATGATACACAGAGGTGTAGCCATCCAAAATGATGGAACACCTACCTAAAGAACTAGAAGTACTATGCAATGCAGATAACATAAATATCACGGGAAGATGACATACACTCGGTTGAAGTTGATAAGGGAAAGTTAATAAATCAACTATAAGCTGTTTAAAATTGTAGAATGTTATCCTTGTAGGGTAAAAATGTTCCTACTTGGTATTAGCACCAGATTTCCTAGAGTGATGTGCTTACTACACACTCCTGACACAAGTTTGGACAGCACACATTGATGGGTTCTCTGACCTTTAGAAGCACATATCTGCCCACTATGGAGAAAGAGTCATTTCACTTCATTAGGTATTGCCTAAAGTCCTCACACTTTGCAGAGTGAAAGGGACAGAAACATTAGTCATCGATGTAATACTCTGCTACAGATGTGCCCTATACGTTAAGTACCAATACACCCAGCTGGGACCGCGGAAGAGGACGGGTGGCTTTTGGAAAACGTAAATTGCCATCTACTAAGGGTAGCTTGACAGCACCAGACTATTAACTATATTGCACAGCTGCCCAATTACAGTGGGCAGCGAAGCAGGTACATGAAAGGTTATCAGCTATAATCAGGGTTGGGAACTACTTACTGTCTTTTCCCAACTTGCTACCCAACTTGTTCATTACTCTTTAGAGGGTAAACCATAAATATGTTGAAGGACCTGGCGCAAGCAAATATAGCTGTAGTTAATGCTTACAAAGGGCTTAAACCTGAGTCGCATACGCCTATGAACTCCCACTCCAAGAGTTATGTAGCTTACAACACACAGATCAATGAAGGGATTATGCCATTGGAAAGAGGCAGAAATAATCCGAATGGGCACTTTTATGAGGAGGAGGCATTCTGCCTAAAACTGATTCACAAGAAGACCTCATGTCAAGTCTGGAATGCCTACATCTCATGTCTGGAATGCCTACATGAGTGCTTGAAGCACCCGGGGGACTCCAGTCTTCCCGACAACCTGCCTTGGTCTATTTTAGGAACTAATGTGTGATAAGTGTGTATGTTGTCTCTATGTTTTCTTTCCTTCTATAATCTCTATCCTATATCTGCCTTTTGTTTTGATATAGAGCCATTTTGCCTATGCTGCCTTTCCTCTTCTGATTCTTGGTACCTTTGGGATCCAGCACAAAATGCTGGTGTTAAGTCTGTCTAAAGGCTCTTGGGCACTGGAGACAAAGGGGACTTGATTGTCCAGTGACAGAAACAAAGTTTCTGCTCGTTTCTAACCACCCTTTTTTCTCTTTCTGCTCGTTTCTTCCATCTTCCTGCAGTTTCTATCTTTGTGCTGTTTCCCTCCTCACGCAACCCAGCCCCCCGGGTGGGGGCCGGTTTTGGGCCCCTGGGGGGCCGTTTTTGTTACAGGGCCGTTTTTGCAGCATAGCTGCAATATCGGCCCCTGGAACAAAATCGGCCGAAACCGGCCCTGGCAAAGTGCTCGGCCGCACCCCCAACCCCCGGGGGGCCAGCCGAGCACTTTGCCAGGGCCGGTTTTGGTTCCCAGTCCGGCCCTGCCCACCCTCCCCAGGACCTACTTAGTGGAGGCTTCAGCGCGATCCCATTGAGCAGGTCCTTCTGCAAGCTCCCCCTGCAACAGTTCTCCTGTCCAACTTTCCCACAGTGCGATACTGTCTACTGCTTTAGGTGTCTGCCTCCTCAGCTCACTTCGTTTTTTGTCTTCTATTCTGCTCGCTTTTTGATCGTTTTTCTGGCTTTTTCTGCCCACTTCTGCCCTCAATTTTTGCCTCTCTCTGCTCGTTCTGCCCGTTATTTTCCCTTACTCTGCTCGTTCTGCCTGTTATTTTGCCTCTTTCTGTTAATTTCTGACCTTTATTTTCCTCTTTCTGCTTGTTTCTGACCTTTATTTTTCCTCTTTCTGCTCATTTCTGACCTGGCTCTTCGATAGAGACATCGCATCCACAGCGCCAATATACCCATTGGGGTGACAGTGCTGCGCTATACAAATGCTGATTGATGGTAGCACCTGTCTGAAACTAGAGAGAGACTATAGGACTCTTTCATAAGCCCTGAAGCTGAGGATAGTACCATGATTGGGTGCAATAAGAATACACATAACAGACAATCATATCCTGCATCCCTTCCCATGATCCAAAAAGGTCTGTTGTGTATCTGTCCCCTCAATGTAGCCATACTGTGTTGCTTATACTGTGGAATGGTTCTGTGACTATCACTTCTTTCATCAGTATATCATAGATGCCACTGAATTTCCAGCTCAACTTGGTTGTGGACAAACATCTGCATTATCTTCAAATGCCTGTTGAATCACTTATCCTCACAGCAGAGACGTCTGACCATTTGTAACAGAGGATTCACTACTGCTTTTAATGACTGACCTTAAAGCGCAACATCAAATCTAAATCATCGCCTTTGTAGTCTGTGGACACTATCTTCTGGGGTAAATGAGATCCAGCGAAAGTCAATGTAGTCTTATAGTCACATTTCTCCTTACATAGAAGTTGCCCTTCTGGAGACTAAAGGAGCCCAAAGATTATCAAAAGGTTACAGCTTGTGTGAATGGCGAGGCTTGATTTCCACCAAAGTTCCACACCCTATTTTTTTCAGTACTGGCTGATCACAAAAAGTCCTGTACAACCATAAAAAGATGAAGAAGAACCAAGATTGGAGAAACTGGGGGTATTGCACTGCCATCTGACCATGTCTAGATCTGAGAAATCTGGGGAGATGCCTTACCGTTGGAGCTGGGGAAGGAAAACTGTTTTATTTAACTGCAAGAGGTGATGAACTACACCTGATGGAGACTGTTCAGGAGAAATGACATCATCCCTGTGAGCTGCGAGGAGAAGTTCTGACATGCATAATGACAGTTGAAGCATGGTCCACCACCTTCTTACCAAGGAAGGCCAAGTGTCAGGCGGCATCTGCAGGATTCTATTGGGGATGACATTGAGAGAGTGAGCTGAAGTTACGCGTCCTGGTCGGATACGAGGTTCTCACACAAACATGGAGTAACTACCAAACACAAGCCACCAAGGAAAACACAGGACCACCAACTGATTGTTTCTAGCTTGAGCCTTTCAACATTGCTGACTCCTGGGGCAGGAACAGTTGTGTCAATAGGGGGAGAAGGAGTCAGCACTCAGCCTGGGACTACAGCAACAATCACAGCAGAGTACCGCGTACCATCCATCCGGATTATTCTTAACACCATGATGTCTGCTGCGCCCCTGGAAGAGAACGGTAGAGTTCCCCTTATAAATGGGGAGGAGTTGCTACTGTCTAAACTAGTCCCTCACCAATAGCATATCCTCAGTCAAGATACACCCATTCAGGATTTTGACCAGTCAGGGTAAAGGGCAGGGTTATGTCTTTCCCAGCTCTACAAACTGTCCTGTCCAACAATCTGAGTGAAGCAGGCAGCTGGAACCACACCATTGGGTGGTGCTTGAATAGAAAGCTACAGACTGGAGTCGGATGGAGTAGGGTGAAGCAAGTGGACTGGAATAACCTTCATTGATGTTTCCCTTATCTTTCTCTACAGGGTGGATGGGATGCTAAGCCAAATACTACTTAACACTTATGAAATATTAGAGTTAAGTGATGAAACATCAACCTGGGTTTGTGTTGGAAATTCAGAACAGAGACTCTGCTTGGAAGACTTTAACTGGAGAGAGTGAATACTAGGAATGCTGTAATGTTCAGGGATGTTGGAGGCATCCAAAAGGCAATAACAATGTATTGCATTCAACTATTCAGAATCTTCCTTTCTACCTAGTGCACAATCCGCAGTGAGCTTGTTTCATTCCACAGAGGAGCTTGCCTCATCGGCTGAAGGAGGTAGCCGTGATAAAATTCTTGAATGCGCCTTGTGGTTTCTGAGCTTTTGGCCTCAACACCCCTGCCTATCATAAGCGTCATCTAGGGCGAGGGGCAGCTCTTGTGGAATCCGCTTGAGCAACTGGACTCTGAGCTACAGTAACTGGAACTGTGTCACTGACTGAACACTGGCGGCCATGTACCGGGTCACTAGACACCCTCAAGCAACCGCTGTTTAACTTTGATGACCGGTGGGTTCTTGCTCTGTTTGGTTGGTGGGAGCTTTGGTCGTAGGACTGCCTCAATCACAGAAGTGAACTTGCTGAACTAAAATCATACATGTTGATGTAGATTGCTCTACCTTTGGCTTTCTGTAAATGCTTTAGTGTATTATGGCTCCTCTGCTGCACCAACTGAGCTCCAGAATCATGTTGTCAACCACTGAAGGCCCTTCATCAGTGACTGGTGTCCGTAGTGTAATATCTTTAAATTCCAGCAACCTACAGCCGGTACTGGAAGACTGTATCATTGTATTAGTAAAATCCCATCATGGTGGACAGGCCGTGTATTGTCTTCATTCTGGCTTTGAGCCATCAATATATCACCAATTGTGGTATGTATGTGTGGGGGGTGTGTCATATTTCATTCATGACCGTGAGGATGGCACTGTAGTTCAAACCTCTGTATTGAGTGAGCAGCTCCAATTGCTTCTGCTGTTAGAGGCATAGCAATTGGGCCTTTATAGTTGACTATATCCAGTAGATACTTCATGCAGTCTCTACACAGCCCTCTGATATGCAAGTCATAGAATTGATGCTCTCACAATCATTACACAAAGTTCAGTCAATCAAAGATTGCCAGATATGGCTCTGGCATACACATGTAAGGAAGGCCAAGGTCCTAAAGGCCCCACATGGAAGAACATAATGCCATGTATCTGTTACTTCCGTATTTTCTCATATATATATATAGCACTAATGTCTTGATTGTTTTAAAACAAACTATATTTGCGTGTATTGGCACAAGGATAACTGTTGTTGTGTTATGTCTGGCATTTTCTGTTTTGTCATAGTTTCATACTGATAGTTCACAGTGACATTTTCGTATCCTTCAGGGTGACACACAGGATTGCAGTTGGTTGCAGGCTGTAAAAAGCCGTCCTTCAGGATGTTATGCAAAGCTATCCGCGCTCTTTCTGCGTGTTCCAAACCTATCTGATTGTGAAACTGATTTCCATTTGTAAAAGATGTCATGAGCAAATGTCATTGACTATGTTTTTAAATGATTCCATTGCTTCTGGAAGAAGGTCATGTACTGTTTTCACCCAGGTCCTCAGAGATGCCTCGATGGAGCGCACAGTGCCTTATCGCTCTTTCAAGAATTCCCTCCTTGGCGTCACTTGGGGGGTTCGCTTCACCAGGCAGTGCTACAAACTGAATGATAATCTTCTCTCTGTGGCACCAACTCCAGCTTACCTGATTAGTTTGTCTCTCCTGGTGAAATGGCTTATGTTGTTGAAGCTGAAGTCCTGGCCTATTGTCCCTCACCAGCGTCTCCAGATTCTCATTGGCTAGCCTTGGTCCTGTTTCCTGGCTGAAGACTGGTTCCTTTCCCGGGTCGAGGACAACAACAAAATTAAAATAGTATTTGAGGCGCATGCCTGCCTCAATCCATAAATATGATAATGGGATTGACTTCCACCTAATACTATGTCCTGTAAAGCACATAGTGTTGTTCATTGTGCCTTCTGCACCTTCATATTGGCCAGTACCTTGCACCACGATACAAAATACAAGGGCACCATGAACATAATAAATGTAAAACACATGGAATGCTTTTCAAGAGGCAAGAGAATTAATGTTTGAATGAAAATACAAAAGACTGTGATATCACACTAGGAATCAACAGCAATGCTCAGAAGATAGACTTCACCAATAATTGGCGTAGAGCACTGAAAGCTTTTGCAATTCAGTCCAGTCAAACCAAAAATGCTGCGAATGATCAACAGCAAATTAAGAAACCTTTTGGGGTGAAAGGTAGCATAGGATGAATTTGCTAGACCTCAGAAGCACATCAGTGAACAGTTTTCCACATACCATTAAGTTGACTTACATTAAAAACATACGGCACCCTTGGGGAAATCAAACCGATACAAAATACAACCACTGTTGTGGAGGTCTTGTATCCTAACTTTGAAGGGATCCTTCCTAACCCTTGACTGATGGATAAAGGAAGTATAGCTGACTACGTCTGAGTATCTCACCAAAGGACAGCATCCCCACCAAAGCTTAGTAAAGGTAAATTAACTGAGCTCCCTCCTCAGGAAGAGTGATCACAGGACAATGCAAACCATTGGCTCATGGGAGAAAGCTCTGCTTCCACAATTCCATCTCTTTACTGTGGTTTTCCAAACTTTGGGAAAATAGAAGGAACTAAATAGCTACTTGAAAGTCTTCTCTGCCTGAGACATCCAGCACTTCAAACACTGCCTGCACATCATCCAGATCTGGATGTCCAAAGCCTACCTTAAGCTCAACCCACCCAAGACAAAATTCAAGTGATGCCTGGAGCAGTATATAGGTGCCACCCTTACACAGTGACGTCAGTGCATTTGTTTTCACGCCTTCGTATTTGGATCCAGAGCTAGCTTCTCTTCTTTCTCATCAGTTGATAATGTTTTTTTAAACTTTTCCATTGTGCAAGAGAAATGTCACCGTCTAAGATTACAGGTGTACGTCTATAACAGATCCCCGGGGGTATGCCTCGGGTGACCAGCATTACGTCATGACTCAAAGTTGTGGGGGGGGGGTGCCCTGATGAATCCGAAGGCAATCCAGGAGAGTGAAGCCATGCTGTATGTTGCTGAACATTGCCAGAAATCAGGCACAGGCCGCTCTCACTCAAAGTCTAGGCCTTGGTCTCGGTCTTCTGGTCTGTCCCACAACTGATCTTCCTCGCATTCCAAGTCTTCGGGTAAGACTAAGTAAAAAAAGAAGCAGAAGAAGTATAAATGGCCCTTGTATCAGCCTCACCACTGTCCCTCAGAGACGTTGTGAGGACATCAAGGTGCCATGAGATCTCAATCCTGGTCCTCTACTCTGGAACTGTCTCCACAGCTGATTTTGATGCAACCTGAGTTTCCGTGTCCATCGGCAATGCCGCAGCACATTGCGGTGTCTAAGATGCCATGCTTGACATCCTTGGCATCTTCCCAGTTTACGTTGACATTTTTTCAGGCCCCAAGGATCCATAGAGTCCTCCATCAGGGTTATCGCCAGCGAGCCCTCCCTGAGTGCCAGCTTTGCCTTCTGAACAAACTTTGGGTTCCGTTCCAACTTTGGAGATAATTCCACACCTGTTGTCATGATCCATGCTGGTGCTTGCTGTATTGATGCCGGCACCGATGCTGAATGATAGTTCCATCTGACTGGGAACTGAAGTGGCCCGACCTCGTATGAAGCTGTGCAGAAGTTCAATACCTATGCCCTCTGCTCTCATCCCTTCTGATTCAGATAAGATGGTGTGTGTTGGTGGGGAGGATTTTCCCCTCACTATGAAGATGACAACTTCTATATTGACCTACAAGAGGCCAGTGGACTACATACTTTTCCTGACATGGCGTAGGTATCTCCCCCAGCCCCTCTAATGAAGAATCAATGTCCTTCACCATGGTCATTAGAAGGGCGGTGCATGAATTGGATTTGCAACTACCATCAGTCGAAGTCAAGATGGACATCCTATCACAGGTTCTGCAACCCAGACAATCTTCTTTAGAATACCTACTTCATTTTAACAAAGAACTTACTGACACCCTCCAGGACACCCAAATGGAACATTGTTCTGCCCTCCAGTCAAAAGACAAGTGGCATATCATCACAGGCCAGCTGCAGGCCATCCGGTCTTTTTGACCCAGTATCCTACTCGTAAAAGCCTAGTGGTATAGGCCTCCACCAGCAGTCAATCGAAATTCCGTCCCTTGAACCCAGTGGCGGCTCCTCTGCTAAGCCGGAGGAGCATCTCCCCACTGCTTTCAGCGGTACAAAAAAGGAAAAATAAAATGATAACACACTGTTGTAACAATTTTATTTTTCCCTGCTGAGGCAGGTTTGCGTGGTGGGGCGGGGCTAGACTGCTCATAGAGCAGGGGGAGGAGTAGTGAGCACTTAAGTGTGCATGACAGTTCGGCTGGCCATTGAAAAGAAGATACCAGACTCCGTCGGGTAAGTAAAGGGGTTTATTGCCAACAAGACACAGCAAGGGACAAACAGCACCGCGCCACACCACTGCTAAAGTAACTGCCAGTCTACCAGAGCAGTTCTAGAATGCCAAGAACGAGGGTTCTTGGCTACACGTGGATTCGCGCGCACATGCAGGAACTTACAACCCAACACATCTTTCCCCTTATAAGGATAAAAAAGAAAACAACAATAAAGAAAATTAAACATTAAATGAAAGTACAAAATGCTGTTACATATACATGGAAACGTAAGAAGAACTTCAAACTAGTTTTGCATACTAGTACATTACATTACATAGTCTTGAAATTTTTTTGGTAATCTGGACACTCTGGAGGAAGGAACACGGTTATTGAAATCTGGACGCTTCAACTCATGTGTCAGAACATGGGGTAATTTGGAAATAGAAATTTTGTTCTTGTTCCACCACTTCCCATCTTCCAATTGTACCGCACTCTTGTTAACTCTCACAATGGTTTTGAGACCAGAAAATTTGGATTCACCCTTGGGCAAAATCCTAGAACTTTTGATTCTGACCTGATCACCCACCTTCACTTTCAACTGTCTAGAAGACTGTTGTATGTACTTGTTTTGAGCCTTAAGCCTGTTTTTGTTCACTTCCTTTATTTTAGTAGACAGAAGTTTGAACGACCCCATCCACTCCCTCAACAATTTCGAAGCAGGAAGACGCCCTCTTAATAAAATAAATGGAGAGACATCAGTATCAGCATTGGGAGTAGTACGCACAGCCCACAATAGATTTTTGAGTTCATTTTTGCAATTTAGACCACTGGCCTTTGACAACTGTATGTTATCCTTGACTACCCTATTGAACCTCTCAACGAGACCATTGCTGCGAGGGTGATAGAGTGAGGTTCTGGTGTGTCTAATACCCATGAGATCTAAAAATTTCTCAAATTCTGAGGAGGTGAATTGGCAACCATTGTCAGAAACAATTTCATCTGGGACACCTTCCCTAGCAAACAGAAACTCAAGAAAATCCACTACACAAACAGTAGTGGGAGTTTTAACAAACTTTAGTTCTGCCCACCGACTATGGTAATCCATTAGCACTATGCCATACTCTTGAACACCATTCTCAGATAAAATTAGAGGACCAATGATATCGATGGCAAGTTTTGACCAGGGTTTGGATGGAACGCTCACAGCTTGAACTGGACTGGGAACAGTAACCTGAGATTTGTCACTCACAGCACAGGACATACAATCCCTCACGAAATGTTCAACCTGCTTGTCTAGCCCAGGCCACCAAAAACGTTCCCTTATTCTTCTTTTCATAGCACGTATACCAATATGCCCTTCGTGAACTAGATTGAGAATCTTGTCCCTCATCCCTACAGGAACTACAAGCAAAGAACAACGATACAAAAGACCATTATCAACTGAAAGCTCATCAAATATGTGTTTAAATTTGCATAGATCGTGGTCTTGAGAACATTCTCTAGTCCAACCAGTGTGAACAATACTCATTAGTTTCTTGATATCTGTGTCAGAATCATGTGCATCTCTCCATTCTTGTTCTGAAAGAGCAGCGTTCTGAAGTGATACAGCATAACAAAAAACATCAGAATCCAAATTCGTTTCACTATCATCACATAACGTATGTGTATCGCATGGCAATCTGGACAGACAATCAGCAAGGACATTCCGTATCCCTGGAATATACTCAACATCAAAATTATGGTCTAGAAGTCTGTACTGCCATTTGGCAATCCGAGGAGTGGCCTTATCACCACCCTTGGTAGTGAATAACTGGACCAAAGGTTTGTGGTCTACTCTTACGGTGAATTTAGACCCCCATAAGTACTGCTTAAAGTGAACAATGCCCCACCAACAGGCTAACGCTTCGCGTTCTATCACAGAATAGGTGGCCTCTGCACCCCTGAGACTTCTAGAAGCGAAAGCTACCACTTCATCTCTACCATTTCTATGCTGCATTAGCACAGCTCCTAGACCCTTTTGGCTGGCGTCAGTCATAATTATGGTGTGGTCATTAATATCAAAAGGCTTCAGTGGGATGGCATGAGCAATCTCTTCCTTGATTAATTGAAATTCATCCATACATTCAGAACTCCACTTAAAAATGATATTCTTTTTAAGTAGATTTCTCATGTGAAACGTCTTGCTTGAACAATTGGGTACAAATCTTGCGTAAAACTCGATGAGCCCCATGAAGGATCTTAACTGATCTTTATCCTTAGGAGCACCAAAATGTTCAATAGCTCTTACTAATGATTCTTTTGGTTCCACACCTGCAGCAGATATCTTGTATCCTAAATAGTCTACAAAAGGTACATTAAGTTTACATTTCTCAAGGCTCAATGTTACCCCCTTTTCTTGTAAAATAGAGAGAACATTGTTCAATCTCTCGTTGTGCTCATTCTGATTGGAACCATAAACTAATACATCGTCCTGAAAGGCGACCACTCCAGGTATGCCCTTGAACATGCTCTCCACAACTCTTTGAAATACTGCTGACGCAGAGGCAAGTCCAAAGGGCATACGCTTAAATTGATATAAACCCTCAGGGGTAATGAACGCTGTGTAATGTCTCGAATCTGGATGCAAATCTATTTGGTGGTAGGCCGAGGTCATGTCAAGTAAACTAAACCACATGCCACCTTTTAATGTAGAGGTCATTTCAGTGATGTTGGGCAAGGGATGTTGATCTATCCAGATATTATTATTTAAATCTCGGAAATCAACACACATGCGCAACGATCCATTTCCCTTGCGGGCCAAAACAATGGGGGACACCCAATCAGAGGATTCGATAGGTTCTATTACATTACTAGAACACAACTTGCTTAGTTCCTCCTTAAGTGCATCCCGTAACGCTAAGGGTACCCTACGAACTTTGTGTATAACTGCTTTGGCATTATCAACTAATCTGATTTTATGTTTAAATCCTTTGAAAAGACCCAATTTATTACTGAAGATTCCAGGAAACGTGGATCCCCATGACTGTTCTTTGACAGCTTGAATTTGAATCAAATCTTTCTTTAATATGACCTGGTTGGGATCATTGGGATCTAGGATGATGCCCAAATTGCCTTGGTCATGCCATCCTAGTAAACAAGTATCATCCTTGGCCACATAGATGACCCCTGGTGCACAATTGCCTTTAAAACATAAGTTGGCTTGAAATTCACCTAACACCTGAATAGACTTGCCACCATACCCAACAGGATGAACATTTGAATGATCTAATTTTAAACTTTGAAAGAGATCTTCCCATATTTTATCACTTATAATGGTAAACGGAGATCCAGAGTCAGCCAAAACGTTGACATCTATACCATTAACAGATAGAACACACAAAGGACGTTTTCTTTCTTGCAGAACAGCTGACACAATATTATTAGTTTGGGATGATTCAGTTATTAAACAAATTTGATCTTCATCACTTGAAGATGATTCAGCGGTGGGCTGCTCGATGTTGAGTACTTTCTTTTGAGAAGACCACCTAGAGTTAGTGAATGCTTTCGAACTGGTAGAGGGTTTCTTATTAGATCTACAAACACTGGTGAAATGTCCTTTTTGAAACATTTGGCACAAATTTTCTCTAAAGCAGGACAAAAAGTAGCGTTACCAAGATGGGAAGCACTCCCACAACGATAACACTCCCAACGTTTTTTAGGGGGTTGGTGTTGAGCTTGGTATCATCCTTAAGTTTCTCTTGATGGGGCGTCACTCTTGACGATTTGTATTTACTCTTTACGGCTAAAACGTCTTGAGTAGAAGAAGATGAGGTAGAAACAGACATCTCTTCCAAATATGACGTAGTGCTTTCAATTCTTGAGGCAATTTCCAAAGCCTTTTGTAGAGACAGAGAAGGTTTGGATAAAAGGGCTTCTTGGATTTTTTGCTGTTGGTTTTTTCCACCAGTTGGTCTCTTATCATTTCTTCTTCAAATGTCTTGTATTCGCATGTACCTGCTAGGATTCGCAAAGCACAAACAAAACTGGATGCAGACTCCCCAGGAAGTTGTGCTCTCTTGTAGAATTTGTGCCTCTCCAATGTTGTGTTCTTACATGCTTTGAATCTGGTATCCAGTGACTTAATGGCGGTGGCATATTCGTCCTCAACACCATCACCTTCACCTTCAATGGACAGCACGAGAACTTTAGGAATATGTTTGAGTATCTTGCGACCATCTGATCCCAAACAATGTCTTAAGATAGCAAATTTTTTTTTACTTGTAAAAGACTCACCGTCGAGGGCATCTAAATAAACCTCGAAACTTTCCTTCCATTTCTCCCAATCTGATTCTGGAGATGAAGGATTTGGAGAAAATACTGTAGGTGCTTGCAACGATTGTTGCATGGTGAAATAACGTCCCTAAACTGAGTGTTACAATCACAGCGGAAAAAAAAAAAATGTGTGAATTAATGGTAGTTTAAAATGTGCACCAAAAATTATGGGCTTGTAGGAAGTATACTAACTGTGTGCTTAAGCTTTGAGTTAGATTGTGCAGATCAGTGAATGCAGGAACAGAAGTGCACATATATCCTTGCTTGAACTGTGTGCAGTAAAACTGTGCACATCAGTGAATACAGGAACTGCAGTGCACTGTGCTTATAGTGAAAGCAGGAACTTTAGTACTTAAACTGTGCGCGTCAGTGTAGATGAGCGCTAACTTGGAGTTAAACTGTGCGCATCAGTGAAGATGAGCGCTGTGAGAAGTTGTAGGCTCCTTGTTTGTTTTAGTTGAACTGTGCGCATCAGTGAAAATGAGCGCTAAATTTGAAGTTAACTGTGCGCATCAGTGAAGATGAGCGCTGTGAGCAGTTGCACGCCACTTTAAATGAAGCGTCAGGCTCCTTGTTTGTTGCCAGGTAACGGTAGCGGTGAATGGCACAAAATGGAAGTACGTACACGGACGCAACGTCCAGGCAACAGGAAGAAGTCTTGACGTGAGTACGTCACTGAAGAGACGTTAGTGAACGCCAGAGACGGAGTGCGGTGCGCGAGGAGAGTGCGTAGTTGCGAGGGTGTCAGAAATGAACAAAATTCACAAAGTCTCACCGCAAAGTCCGAGGATGGTGTGGCTTGAAGGCGAGGAGTCTCCGCGACAAACTGCAGCGGTGGATGTCCGATGCTGAACTTGGTCTTCAGAGGAGAAGAGTTGAGACTTGAGGCACGCGTGGAGGGTCTTGATGGCAGGAAGATCGTCGCCAGTGAAAAGAAGATACCAGACTCCGTCGGGTAAGTAAAGGGGTTTATTGCCAACAAGACACAGCAAGGGACAAACAGCACCGCGCCACACCACTGCTAAAGTAACTGCCAGTCTACCAGAGCAGTTCTAGAATGCCAAGAACGAGGGTTCTTGGCTACACGTGGATTCGCGCGCACATGCAGGAACTTACAACCCAACAGCCATCTTGGGCCAGCCAAACAGTCAAGCGCACTTTGCATGTTCCCCACCAGGCTGTAAACACAGCCTGGTGAGAAACATGCACAGGCTCGCACTGCCTGTCTGGGTGCCGAACCACTGCGCTCAGACCAATCACAATGCTGTGTTGCAGCGTTGTCATGGGCTTAAGGGAAGCCTGTTTGTTTCCTGCTTCCGTTCCGGACTCGTTGGAAGGAAAGAGGAGGAGAGACGTGGCTGGCTGAAGAGGTAAGTGAATTTTATCTTTTTTACTCACCACACCCCACCAGCCACAGAGAGGGTCCTGGCCTCACAAATTGATCGGAACTGGGTGTTGTTTCTGATATTTACTGGTGCTGATGAAGGGCGGAGGACTTCAGCCTATTTTTGATCTTTGACCCCTCAGTTTCTTCCCGTGGAAGGACAAATTCAAGATGCTCATGCTGGCCCAGTTTCTTTATGTCCTGGACAGGAGACTTACCCATTTACTGGCAATGTTTAACAATGTACAGCATGGCTTCACTGTCCTGATGGCATTGGATCTGCAGGATGCCTATTTTCATGTTCCTGTGCTACAGTCCAACAGACTCTTCCTGTAGTTCAAGGTGGGTGTTAGACCTGACATCCTTGCCTTCCCTCTTTTTGTTTTGCTGAATTCGTTTTTGTTGGCCTTCGGACTCTGCACAATTTACCACTGCTAACCAGTGCTAAAGTGCTTGTGCTCACTCCTCTGCACATGGTAAAATTGGCTTTCACCCAATTGGCACAATTCATTTATTTGTAAGACCCTAGTACAGTGGTACTGCCTGTGCCCAGGGCCTGTAAATTAAATGCTACTAGTGGGCCTGCAGCACTCATTGTGCCCCTCACTTAAGCAGGCCTTCAAAATATGTCTCAGACCTTCCACTGCAGCCTGTGTGCTGTTTTAAAGTGCCATTTTGACTTGGCAAAATAAACTTCTTTCCAGGCCTAACCCTTCTTTTTTTTGTACATCTAAGGCTCCCCTAAGGTAGGTCCTAAAGAGCCCTTATGGTAAGGTGCAGTGTATTTAAAAAGTTAGACATGTACGTTTAAGTATGTTTAAAGCCTACTTCTCCCATAAAATAACATTGTGTTACCTTATTACATTTAATAAGTGATAATGTTTGAAAGGGAGCAGCTAGGAATGTCATGTTTTGAATTGAAATTTAAAGCCCTCCTTAATGGTAAAGTTGGATTTTAAGTAACAATTCTGAAAATGGCACTTTTATAATGTTAGTATTTTCTTGTCCTAACCATTTGGTGCTTGCAGAACTGTTCCCTGGGTCACACAACAAGGTGTATGGCCTTTCTGTATTCCTCCCAGACAGTGAAACAAATGGGGGCTAGGTATTCTCAGGATGGGCCATCTTGTCAGGTTGGGAGAAGCGGAGCTGTCACCTGCCATACTTACACTTCACCGGGGTTGCCTCAGCACACGCACAAAGGACTTCACACTTGTCTATTGTCACCCCAGACAACTTGGGACCAGGGCGGGGGAAGGAAGAAAATTCCAGAACTAGATGTGGGGGAAGTCTAGAAGTTTCTCCTACTTCAAAGCTGGCACCAGGTATAATTATTGGACCCTCAGATCAACTTTTTAGAACACTCCTGGACCTGTGGACTCAACAAGAAGAAGGACTGTCCAGCTGCCTGAGAACTGCCCAGTTGCCTGAGGACTACCCGGCTGCCTGTGGCCTGCCTTGCTGCTTGAACCCAGGACTACCAGAGTGTCTCGAAGGGTCAGTTGGCTGACCCAGGACCAGGCATCGCAGCTCCTGTTCGACGGCTCCTTGGCTCAATGTGGTGCAGGCCAACACAGACTACGTATTTTGATTCCAAAGACACAACCTACTGTGTCAGCGGACCAAACTTGGTCCTGTACACGGCTTGGGCTCAATCGCGGATGGCCTGAACTAGTGACCTGGTCCCAGTCCAGTGTGATCGGATAACACTATGAGGCGCTATCTGCTTCCAAGCCCTATTTCCTCCTAAATATTTGAAATTCAATATTTCTACTTGCACTGATTGGATTTTTCTCTGCGGACGGACTGAACTAGTGACTTGGTCACAGTCCAGTGTGATCATATAACCCTATATGGCGCTATCGGCTTCCAAGCCATATTTCCTCCTAAATCTTTGAAATTCAATATCTCTACTTCTACTGATTGGATTTTTGTCATTTTGGTCTCAATTTATTATTTAAAATTCGCTCTAGTGTTCTAGATTCGTGTGGGGGTTTTTTTGTGTCATGTTTTTACTCTATTACTGTTTTGAGTGCTGCATAAATACTTTATGCATTCCCTCTAAGTTAAGCCTAACTGCTTTTGTGGCAAGCTACCAGATGGTTAAGCATGGGTTAATTTAGTGACTTTTGTGGTTCACACTGGCAAGGATTGTGGTTGTTGAGGTGGGTGTTGCTTCAGAAGGGTATCTCCGCCCCTCAACCAATAATCCCATTTCTCTCAGTGGGTCAAAAAACATTTTCAGTTTGCCGTACTCCCCTTTTTGCCTCACCAGTCCCCCTTGGGTGTTAATGAAGATGATGACTGTGGTTGCAGTGTACCTTCAGAGGTCAGGAGTTCCAGTCTTCCCCTGCCTCGATGACTGGCTGCAGAAGGTGGGCTCACCTTAGACAGTCGTAGACCACATTGAGACGATGGCGAACCCCCAACATTTTTGGGGTTTATGATCAATGTGCTGAAGTCACACTTAGGCCCCCCCTTTGATCAGAACCATCCCGGATATGGTGTATTTTCAAGCCTTAGCTCCTGAATAACGAGTCCAGGACATTCGGTCTATCATCACAATGTTTCAGTCTCAGCCCTTGATCTCAGTGAGGATGGCACTGAGGTTGCTGGGACTGTTGACGTTCTGCATTTCGCTGGTCGAACATGCCAGATAGCACACGCAGTCTGTGCAGTAGGATCTGAAGACTCAGTGGGCACAACACCAGGGGTTTCCTTTCAGATTCAGAATGTTTGCGCATGAAAAGTGCGTATTAAAATGGACTAAGTAGTCCTCAGATGGGATTTTAGAAGGCGAGTCCACTTGTCTAATAAAATATTATTTGGCTATCAAGAGAGACAATGATCTATGATAGCTCAGTGGGTCAAGATGTTTTTGCCGTTTGTAAGTCGCTAATGATCTTGTGGCAATTCATGACTTGCACAACCCCAGATTCCAACCACTGTGTAGATTAGGGAAAGTTGGTACTGACAAATTGCTACAAGATCATTAGCGACTTACAAACGGCAAGAAACATCTTGACCCACTGAGCTATCATAGATCATTGTCTCTCTTGATAGCCACCATGTTTTTAATTAGACAAATGGACCCATGTATTAAAATCCCATTTGAGGACTACTTAATCTATTTTAATACGCACTTTTCATGAATTCTCATTTCCTGCACCAATCTACACGAGTAGCCCTACACCCACACTTCACATACAGCATTGGAATAAAAGATCTGTGGCAAAGAGCCCTCTTGCGGGTGCCCATCAGGCATTGCAGCGCCGGCCCAATGAGGAGCATGCCCTATGATGAAGCATGACACCCATCTGGTTGTGTAAGGGCTCTTGCTCCTGAGAAATCGACCGCCCAGTCCGACTCCCCAATTCACAACCAACCTCATATTCTCTCTCTTTTCTCTAAAAGGAACCGCATACCCATTTTTCGAAATACCGGACACCTGGGCGGATGAACTCAGCCGCTGCCAACTAGCAGATCACAAATGGCAGCTATATTCGGAGGTGGTGCAAGACGTCATGGCACCAGTGGGCAGAGCACTGGCTCGAGCTCCTTGCCACCGTATGAGAACGTTCAGTGTCCAAACTTTTGCACATTGAAGTTTCCCAGACGGCTAACTCTCTGAGATGCATTCTGCCTAGAGTGGAGTACAGGTGTTCTGTGTGCCTTCCCGCCACTATCTCTCCTGCCCTGAGCCCTGCAGAAGATCAAGAATTACCAGGCCCAAGTCATACCAGTGGTCCCAGATTGGGCCAGGAGTCTGTGTTCCCGGAACTTCGGGGCATGGGCATCTTTCCTCCAATCAGGCTGTCTCTTCAGGAGGATCTTCTATTGCAGCAGCGGGTCAGGGTCTTGCACCCAGGCCTGTACAATCTACATCTCCATGCGTGGAGATTGAGTGGTGGAAAATGACATTTTATCTGCCTCCTTAAATAGAGGAAATGTTTCTGGTGGCCTGGGGCTTTCCACAAAATCCATTTATGTGGTATGCTGGGAGAAGTTTGTAGCTTGGTGTCACCCGCTATACGGACCCATTGCAAGTCAGATTGCCAGATATGGTATTCATGTTGTCTTTGGACCAGCAATGACTAGCTCTGGGCACTGTTATGGGTTACTTGTCGGCCCTCACTGCCTTTTTGCATTTGCCAAACCATCCTTTCTCGTTTAGCCTACCTGTTGTTAAGCATTTCATCAAAGGTTTGGTCCACATATTACCCCTCTTAACCTTTAGAATCCCAGCAAGGACCATAAGAACGTCACATTCATGTTAAAGAATTTTCCAGGAGACTAAAATACAGACACCTAACACAAGTTCTCTATCCCATCTGAAACCTTTGCAGGACAAATGTAACAAACCAGGCGAACTGCATCATGAGCCAAGTTTTCAAAGAAGCAAAGCAACTTAATGCATTATATGATTCTAGCAGCAAAAGCAGTTTCATTTCTTTTAACCCCAAATATATTTTTGGGTAATTTTAAAGTATTTTCTATATGTGCTTGTGTAAAAGGCAGCCATGCTTTGCATTGTTGGTCGAAAGCACCTTTAATGAAATTTCGAAATTTCCCCCATAAACCTTTTGTCATGCCGCAGTGGGTACTGCAACTTGATCTTCATTTTCCTGATGTGCACCCATTTTGAGCCACTGCAGAAGTGTTCCTTATGTCTGCTGACCCTGATAATGGTTTTCCTCATTCAGATAACATCTGCTTGTCATAGAGAGCTTCAGGCATTATCAGTTTAGCCACCCTACACCCCCTTCTTTCCAGACGAGCTGGTGCTGAGAAAGAGAGCGGCATTCCTTCCCAAGGTTGTGACAACTTTCCACGTCGATCAATTCATCACTCTCACGTCATTATTTGCCCCATCTCACCCCCTGAATAAGAAAGAAGAAGAGCACTCAGTTTTTACATCGATCGTACCAAAGACCATCGGGTGATGATCAGCTCTTAGTGGGTTTCTCTGGGGCAAAGAAAGGCCAAGCAGTCAGTCAATCAAACTGTACTTATAAAGCGCGGCTTCTCAGGCACTGGGCTGAGGGTGTCAGTCGAAGAGCAAGGTCTTGAGTCCCTTCCTGACGTCTGCAAATGAGGGTGCTGTTCGAAGGTAGAGGGGAAGGACGTTCCAGGATTTGCTGGCAAGGTGGGAGACGGATCGACCTCCGGTGTGGCAGTGACAGATATGAGGTGTCTGTGGTGGGCGAGAGCGAGGTGAGCAGAGCAGGAGGTTTCTGGATGGTTGGTGGAAGTTCAGGCAGTGGTTCATGTATGCCAGTCCTTGGCCGTGGAGGGCTTTGTAAGCGTGGGTCAGGAGCTTGAAGTGCCACCTCTTTCAGAATGTGGAGGCCGTGGTGGTCTCTCAGGTGCTGGGGGATGTGGGTCCTTTTGGGCAGGTTGAGGATCAGTCTGGCTGCTGCGTTCTGGATCATCTGGAGTCTTCTCATGAGTTCTCTGGTGGTGCCTGCATAGAGTGCGTTGCTGTAGTCCAGACTGCTGGTAATGAGGGCCTGTGTCACTGTTTTCCTGGTGCTGGTGGGTAGCCAATTGAAGATTCTGTTGAGCATGTGAAGCGTGTGGAAGCAGGCTGAGGCGACGGTGTTGATCTGTCATTTCATGGAGAGTTTGCTGTCAAAGATGATGGAGAGGTTGCGGGTGTGATCTTTCGGAGTGGAGGTGGGTCCGAATTCCGATGGCCACCTGGAGTCATTCCAGAGGGAGGTGTGGGTGCCGAAAATCAGCACCTCGGTTTTGTCTGTGTTGAGCTTCAGGCAGTTGTCTCTCATCCAGGCCGAGACATTCTTCATGCAGTTGCTAAAGTTGTTTTTTGTCGTAGAAGGGTGCGCTGAAAGTGAAAGGACAAGCTGGGTGTCGTCGGTGTAGGAGATGATGTTGATGTTGTGGGTTCTGACAGTGTCTGCTAGCAGCAGCATGTAGCTGTTGAAGAAGGTGGGACTGATGGATGAGCCTTGCGGGACGCTGCGGGTGGTGTGCTTGGGCTGTAAGGTGAAGGGAGGGAGATAAATCCTATGTGCGCCCCGTGAGAAAGGATGCCATCGATCTAAGAGCATCTTCCTTGATTCCAATCTGGTGCAGACAGTTGATGAGTGTGTGGTGGGAGACGGTATAGAAGGCAGTGGAGAGGATGAGAAGGATCAGGGCGGCTGCTTCTCTGTCGAGTAAGGTACGGATGTCACCTGTCGCGACAATCAGGGCTGTCTCGGTGCTGTGGTTTGCATTGAATCCAGATTGGGAGGGGTCTGGAAGATTGTTTCTCTCCAGGTGTTCAGTGAGTTGGAGGTTGATGGCCTTCTCCAGGACTTTGGTGGGGAACGGTAACAGTGAGATTGGGCGATAGTTCTGGAGGTGGTTGGGGTCTGCGGAGGGTTTCTTGAGGAGGTGGTCGGACCTCTGAGTGTTTCCAGGCATCAGGGAAGGTGGCTGTGGAGATGGAGGAGTTGAGGATGGTGGTGAGCTGGTGGCTCCTATCATCGCTTCTGAGGTTGAAGAGTCGATGGGGGCATGGGTCGGTGGGTGCACCTGAGTGGATGGAGTTCATTAAGGCCTTGGTGTTTGCTGTGCTGAGTTGTTCCCATGTGGTGAGCGGGTGGTCGGCGGCTGTCTTTGCAGGAGTGGGGATGCTGAGTAGGTCGTGACTTGGGGCTCGAAGTTTCTGTAGATAGTGTCTATCTTGTTGTGGAAGAGGTCTGCAAGGGCGTCGCAGGGTTCCTGGGAGGGCAGAGTCGAGTTTTCTGTGTCTGCTGGGCAGGTGAACTCTCGGACGATGGCGAAGAGTTCCTTGGTCTGGTTTGCGCTGTCCTCGATGATGTGTGCCAGGGCATTCTTTTTGCTGTTTTAAGAAGGTGGTGGTAGTTGTTGAGGGCAGACTTGAAGATGGCTCGATCATGGTTGTTTTTGCTGGAGTGCCATTTTCTTTCCAATTGTTTGCATCTGTATTTTGCCACGCAGAATTCTGGGGTTTACCAGCTGCCTCGTTTGGTGGGTCCGGGCGTTCTGGCTGGTTTGGTGGGGGTGCAGAAGCTGACACAGTCTGTATTAAGATCTGCTAAGTGATGCACAGAAAAAGCCTCAGGAAGGGTTGACAGGCCATTCCACCAGGACCAAGGCCACTAGCAGGCAGGGTGAACCTTCTGGATATTTGTCAGGCTGCGACGTGATCATCGGTGCACATGTTCACCAAGCACTACTCTCTCAACAACGGGGCACGAAGAGAAGGGCATTTTGGTCATTTGGCCCTACATGACTTTTTGGTCTGAGCCGTTCAAAAGACCCACCTCGTTGGGGAGTACTCCTTTGGTACCTGTTCACAAGGTGAAAAATCTGCAATTAGAAGTAACCATCAGCAGATCAAGTTACTTACCTTTGGTAACACTGTTTCTGGTGGGTGATCTATCTAACTGCAGATTCCTCACTACTCTCCCACCTCCCTATTCTGTGGCCTGGGCTCTTTTCCATATAAAAAGGACCCAATATTATAAATTTGCACACTGGCATAATTGATCACATTGGGCTCCATGTCAAAGCGCATGGATGATGTTCAGAGAGAAACTGACATCAGACTGCATGGGTGGCACCCATATAACGCTCCAGTCGTCACTTCTGGGCAGAGCGGAGTCGACATGGAGCTGTACAACAACAACAACTGGCACACAGGGGCAATGCTGAAAAATCTTCCTGATCCATTCTGCCGCCCGGGGATATTCACAAGGAGAGGATTCTGCAGTTAGCTTGAGTATCCACCCGAAAGCACATTACTGCAGTTAAGTAACTTGTTCAAAAAAACCATTCATTAGTTTATGTTTCTCACCTCTACTCAAACAAATGTTAGCACTAAATCTGCATGTTTTCACTGGCCATCTCAATGAGGAAACCAAGGGATCTGAATTATTCCTAATCTCTACTGTATGCCACTAGGCTTGGTCAGTGGCATTTTAGGAGAACAGGAGGAGGGTACATACACTGTTGTTGCTGGCGGACTACCTTTGCATCGCTTACCATAAGAAATTTGTGATCCATAAAAGTACCAACACATTTGTTTTGTTTCTTCCTAAAAAATTATCTCAACCATTAAAGTAATTTACAAATAAATAAAGACGTATTTCATAAAATACCAGATTTTTTTGACATTGTAAAACATTTCAAAAAGGGATGGCGGAATTAAAGAAAACTATCTTACACAGTGATGCAAATATTCTTTAAAGTTGGATATAATTTGAATACATTTGAAAAGAAAATATTTTGGAACACAGCAATGCGGCCAGGGCAGCTGACTCCGGAGCACAGGGCTCACGGTTCGATCCCCGGCGGCAGCTCAGCTCAGCACCATGTGACTCTGGGCAATAGCTCACTTAATTTCCACGACGGCCCCCAGTGCCTTGAGACCCGTAAGGGTGAGTAGTTCGCGCTTTACAAATACGGATTTACATTTTTAATCGTTTAGTTCCGTCCAAATTTAAGCCACAGAGGCCGTTTCCACGCAAGCAAACGCGGTCTAAACATGTTGGAGAAAATGAAGAAATAGAAAGCACAGTATACCTTCAGTGCGAAATAACTGGAGATGTAAAAGTGCATTGGACCCACTTGTGCAGAATATGGAAAACATTGTCAAAGAAGCACCAACTTGGAGACCAATGGCTAGATTTTCTGAAAGGCCAGTGGGATGGGCAATGCTCTGGTTCCTCTCTGACACTGTTTCCTGAAAATGTTTCTTGTTTGACTTATTTTCTCAGCAGATAATTTATTACTGCAAAAAACACTCCAGACATGTCTCATTTGAAAAAATTAAATAAAGGACCATATTTGTCTCACCTCTGACGTCCCGCTCCGGCCACCGGCACTGCAACCCCAGTAGTGGAGACGCACGCAATGAAGACAGCATTGAGAAACATGCCACTGAGACGTTGCGAGCACAAACAAAAGCGAAAAGTACCACGTTCCTCAAACCCAACGCTGTCAGAGTCAATTAAAACGGGACCATGGCACGGTGTGCAGCGATCTCCCTTCCAGCGCACACGCATCGATGACTGTGCAGTTTGTAAAATGCCATAGTTGTAAAACTTGTTAGCTTCAAAATTTCACCAATACCAATTGACTCAACACTGCAGCCAAACACTGTAGTGGAGACTGTTCTTTAGATAATATAGGTGGAAGTTCTAGTACTCTTACAAGTTGTCACATTAGAAGGAAATACAAGTCCTTTAAGCAAATGAAGTACACCCAGCCTGGGGCCATCCGATGTCAAGGACACTGGTGGGGCTACGAGTCCTGGTGCTCCATTTCCACAGCTTTTTTTGTAGACTCCAGTTTTTTTCTGTGAACATCTTCCTCCTGGAAATGTACTTAGCGCTGTCTGCTCTTCTGTGAACATCTTCCTCCTGGAAATATGCCTTTCACTGTCATCATCTGTAGTTTCTGTGTGTTCCTTCATTTTTGTATCATCTTTTAAGATCCAGGTACAGGAAGTCCAATTGTAAGATATGGGTTTGTCTCCAGGTCGTCGCCAAAATTATGTTGTGATGTACCAAACGTAGCCGAGTTGTATCTTTGTAGTTTCTTCATTGAGTATAGGTCACAGGTTGGTTTCCATGTAAAGCAGCCCTATCAGGAGCAGCCTGCCTGCTGCTCAGCCCATCTTCAACTGTCACACCTCACCACACAAGCACCCAAACATTCCATGCATCTCCATCACACCAACATTCCACTCAGAACACTCACACTGGCTGAGCAGCTAGGAGCTAGGTAACATAGAAGAAACATTAGTACATAGGCAGGATATAACACACTTATTCACTGTTGCTGGTGCAATGTTCAGCCCTTTGTGTAAAGAGGATTTCGCCTCCCTCTCCAGACCCCTAAAACATGTCACAACTCTCCCTTTCTCATCCTCAGAAGCAGGAGGGGAAAAGCCAGAGGGAGACCCCCCAACGGCAGTCAACGTGAAGGTCTCACCCCCAACTGGCTCTGAACCTTCCAAAGAAGAGGACGGGGACAAGCATCAAGAACAACAGGTACCAGTTAAGCATACAAAATTTGATTTCGGCAACAGCATCTTTTTGGAGGTCAAAACATTTGGGGCAATTCTGCCATCTGGGAACACGTGGGCAGTCAAAATCGCTGTGACGGACGTGAAAGAATATGGATGAGGTTGAATTTTAGATTTGGTTACACATTACATGATGGTTGATACCAGAGGTAACATTTGACCTTACATTTAGCAGTCTCCACTCTCCATAGACTCTGGAGGAATGACTGTTAGTCCCAGCAAAGCTGCCCAGGGCCACAAATTTTAAACATGAGGGGCTCAAATATCTGTCTCTGAGCACACACACAATAGTAGGAATAGGGAATGTGCAAAGTGCCAGGGCATTTACTAAAAGTAGGCAAAGTCGTCAACCTTGCAACATTGCACTATTTTAACTTGTGCCAGTTTTGTGTACCGTGAAGCGGGTAAAGTTTAACAAATGGGAACCAATAGGCACCTACACCAATTACTTTCCACCTTATGCACTGGGCCGGAACCGTGGCTCAATGCAGCAGCTCTCTTTTTTAGGCCTTGGCTACAGACAGAATTTTTAGGTGTCTAGTATCGAAGACCTATAGTGTACCGCAGCAAAAATAAGGGGTCTGTTTGCTAAGATTTTATGCTGTGTTTGCATCACAAAAGTGACGCAAATCAACCCAAAATCTTTTTTACCTATTTACTTTTCACTTTGCATTACCTAGCGCCAAGAGGGCCGACCATGGGTGGTACATGGGTGTTCCCATGCAACAGCATAAGCTTTCTGACGCTAAGCCCCATTTACTTAAAACTGTAGACAAGGTTTAGTGTCAGAAAATAGCGCCCATTTCAAGTAGGTGCTATGAAGGAGAAATGCTTTCATTTCTCCTTCCTTTTCCGACTTTGTACCTATGCTGCACTGTACAACACACATACAAAGTGGAAAACGGTTTAAATTAGTCTGAGCGTAGTATTTTATACTGGAAGGCTATCCTTCCAGTAAAAAACCTATGCTCAACTCACACAGACACCCTTGCACTATGGTGCAAAGGTGTGTGCGTGGAGCACAGAAGCTAATTTCAGCACCGGCGCTTGGGCGAGGGGAGGAGAGTGCCATATTTCTGTAGATATGGAGCTCTCCTGCTCTCTTCTTCTCTTGCAACGCAGCTCAGCTTTTTTGCCTGCTGTGCTGAGTTGCATAAGATTTTAGTAAATCTGCCCCTTAGAGTGTTCAGCTTATCATTTGTTGGCTTGCTTGTGAATCTCTTTTGCCTATTTATTATTCAATGCTTTTCTTCCTCTTTTTTGTGTCTGTCCCTCCCCTGGAACATAGCTTCATTATTATCCTTTCGTTTGTTTGACTTGTGTCATTCCACTACTCACATCAGGAAACTACCTTTTTTCTTCTTCTTTGAGCACCCCATGGAGTTCATGCTTTTTCCTTCTCTCTGCCCATGTGTTGCTTACATTCTCACATCTTTGCACTCTTCGTGTTGCTCCCCACCCATCCCAGCTCGTCTGTTAAAGCACAGCAACAGGTCTATTTTTGCCAGTTTTTACTAACGGCAGACTTTATTGGGTTGGTTTTCTTTTATCTCCTGCTTTCTACATATTGTACCAAAGTCCTGGGCTTGGCACACAAAGACGGGGGGCTGACTGAGCAGAACACCAAATGGCCATAGAATTTGTTACAGTTCTGAGTTATGAGAAAAGTAATTTATTCTTTGGCAAGCGTTATCCTTTAAATTCTGACACTTCCTTATTCACTGTCTCAGACAACTGTTATGTTCTTTTAAGTACTTGCAACTAGATCTCTGTGTTCTTTCTAAGCTGGATCATGTGCAACAGACTTTTTAAGCACAGTTCAGTTTCCTATATAAAATATATTTGAAAAATAAACCATGCCGTTTATAAAGATTGAAAACATTGAATTCAGTGTTCAGTTTCAAGATAACTTAGAGATATGTTTTCTTTTCCCCCAGTATTTTGAAGAGTGCTTTATTTTGACTTTTTTAACAATGGTTTATTAACAAGTATTGGCAAGCCAATAACTTAGCACTCCTACTCTAAAGGGGAGAGTTATTGGCTTTGTCAGTGCGTGTTGTTTTGTGATACTATGTTTATTAGCGCCGCTTCTGTGATTCAGAAGGCTGTACTTCTGGCAGGAGCAAAAGAAGATGGCGTGGCTGAGTTGTGGCATTTTCCCACTGCCACTTAGATGACAGCGAGGAAAAACAATGTCCTACAGTCTGATGTCCCTGCCCGGCTTGGTTGGGACATATGGCTACAGGAGTGTTGGACAGAACAAGGGAAACAATGCTGGCCTCTGGCTAATTTAGGACACTTAGTATATCTTTGCAATGTGCCCTAATTCATGCATTTCTACAATAGCTAGTTATCCAATGACCGTGCATTTTAGTCCTGATATATAACATCCTGCCTCGTTTCAGAGGCAGGAGACAGAAAGTGACTGACAGGCCTCAGGAGAGAGTTGAAATTTCAAATGCTAGAATAACCAAGTGATCACTAAACATAAGTATAACATTCATGCTTTTATCCTTTTTGCTTAGAGGACACAAGTACAGATAGGATTGGACCTGCACATGCTTTACCAGATGCTGGGTTCCTTTCTCACTGATCTACAGGCACCAGCTGCCACAATCTGTCACACACAACAAAACACTCACACCACATTCTGTGCACCGAGGGACATAGCTGCCATTAGTGCAGGAGGTGCTCTGTTGCCGGGATCCATTGTGTCCCAGTCACTCACTCTGTATTTTAATTCAGTCTCTGAGTTTTCTGTATCTCTACAGTATCCTTTACACCTCACACTATTTTTGTTGACTCTCAGGTTTAGTACTTAGTACTACAACTAATACAGCAAGCCATAATTAGAGGATAGGCAATGTGTCAGCTGATTCATACATTCATGCACAGACAGAAGGTGTGATATACTTAAAAGGTGATATTCAGTCCAACTTACATTTAGCAGGAAACATTAGGTACCGCTCCCATAATACTCCTGCTGCAGTACAACACCTCGCCTGCATGAATACATGGCCTACATGCACCAGCAGTAAGGGGCAGGTTCTGTCACAGTCGATACTTGTCAAAGTGTCCTAGACGGTGGAAGGAGCACTTGCCAGTTGTGCTGTCCAAGTAGCTGATTAGTGATGGGCGATCCAGGCCCTTCACTAGAAACCAATTGAAAAAAAACCTCCCCAAAGCACAGGTAGTGCCATTTATCCAGGCGACTCATAATACCACTGTAGTTACTTACAATATTGGTAAAGAAACAACCACCAAGGTTCACCGCCACATTGCAGAGTAGATCCTAGGACAAGGAATAACAAATACTTCCTAGGCTAGGGGACCACTCCTATTGCAGCCATCGCTGCAGACCCAGATGCTTCCAGATAGAAATAATAGCACTTCTGATTTGCCACAGGTTGGGGAGGAAACTCAGAATTATGTGGAAAAAGGAAAGAGTATACCTATTAGTATACCTTTGTCCCCATGACTACAGTTCTCCAACAGCAATGAGACCCTCTGGAAGCCATAGGCCCCTCTAATTTTTCCCTCATCAGCCTAAAGCGACCATGACCTTATGAGAGGTCTCAAGAAGACCTTCCTTCACTATACTGTTCAACCCTAAACTGCATTCCAGTTCACAGGATTGTTGTCTGACAGTAAAGCTAAGTGTAGTTGAAATAGAGACAACCCAAACAGGGGCCTCCCCCAAACATTAGTGTACACACTCCTTAAAGCCAGCTTTATTCTGGATGTGGGACCTGAGAGTATTCTGAGAAAAGTGCCCCCTGGACATTCAGACACTCCGAGAGCACAGCAGGTCAGACATGGCTATACCAGGCCCATTGGAATTTCCTCAACTTTTCAAAACAGATGGTAGGTCTGAACCTGATGAAGCTAGTTGACTGTTGAGACAAGTAAAGCAAAGGGTACTCTGCCATGCCTGGGATCTCTCTCTACTCTTGATTGTGAAGTTTCTTTGCTTCTCTCATGCCATACAGTGGAACTTTCCTGAATATTAAAGAGCTTTAAGAGCTTTTGGGTCACTGTCTGAACACTACAGCAGTTAAGAGTGACTTCTTTGACTCAACTGCATCTATAGTCTTCTGGCTATCTAGCGCCAGGATACCATTCTGGTCACAGTACGCTCTATAAATAACCAAAGACAAATACAAATATAGAGTTTCATCAGAGAGAGGCTGGCTTTGTTTTTCGACGGATGTTATCCACTTGTAGACTGGCGACGTGGCTCACTTCTTCATTCACACATTTGTCGTTTCCTCCAGTCTTCGTACGTAGCTGTCTGATCGGCTTCTGCAAGTTTCCAGGAACAATGCACTCGGAAATTAAAATGAATAGGCTTGCAAATTGAATGGATGCAGGAGTGTTTGGTGGGTGAGTGAGGGATGGTTTCTTTGTGTTTCCCCTCTCCCTTGGGCATAGCAGACCACTTTGTTAGTTGTCTTAACACATTTTCCCAACTCCCCTTTGGTTCAAGGACCACAAGGAGTAAAATTTGTACTCTTTGTAGCTGTTGTTTTTAGGTATTCCTCCAAGTTTTCTCTTGGAATGGGGTCTCTTTTCTGGCTGTATCTTCTCAAGTATGCAATGGGTTGTGAACATCTTCTTTAAGTTTGATATTGCCACTATTGTGACACTAGAAGACAGGAATTCAACTTTATGATCGTGTGAGAAGAGAACCCATCTACCGCCACCAATATATAGTGCATACTATACTACATATAAAGCAAATGTCACATGCCTGGTGGCAAGGGTCCAAGCCTGTTGATGGTGGGTCTCAACCTGTCCCTGGGTACACCCAACTGGCAGCATAGTCAAGACCCCCCAGCTAGGACTCCACCACACTCTCCATTGCAGAGAATCATACTTTCTCTGTTGTCTATTGTGGGCCAGTTCCACCATGCTATAACCTAATGCACAGGGGGAAATGAATGTTTTATCCTGTAGCAAGAAACTTCCCAGATGACAGGTTGTTTAGAGTATATGTCACTACAGGTCAGGATAGTGACTGCCTCCTGTTTATCCTGACATTTCCCTCTGTATGAAAGTCCTCTAATCGTTCTTTTTTTGAAAACTCACTTTTATTATCAGTTTGTCAGACAAAACACTGATATTACCATATATTAATCAGAGAACATCTTCTGCCAACAATACACTATCATACCTGTGATTGAGACTGAGTACATCTTTCTCCCCCCTCCACCCTCCTCTCCATCTGCCTTGTCAGCTGTTTCTGGGTCATCTCCCACAATTAGTTATTTGCAGTTCATATACTATTCCATTCGAAGTTAATCAAATATGTGTAGCACACTGAGTCCTCGAGGATTTGTGATTTCTCTACTGATTACCACCAGCATTCAGGCTGAGAGAAGTCTTTACTTTTACCAAGTGCCTGGATAAAGTCTATATTGCCATAGATTTGTTTATGCCAAGAGTACAATGTTGGCACCGCTATATGTTTTCAGTGTCCGGCTCTAACTTTTTTCTCCGAAACTAAAATGTAAAACATTTAGGGCCATTCTTTGTTCTGGGTGACCTCCTGCGTTTCTGGTTTCAAATCTAAAACCGCTACCCTCGGAATCCAGGGGATCAGGAAGCCCATTGTTTTCTTTATGGGTGCTAGAACTTTTTTCCAAGAAAAAGGGGAACGTTTTGGGCAGCTACACCACACATGGATTGGATTGCCTTCTTTTGTTTTTTTTTGTTCCAATATCTTTATTATTATTAAAAAAGAAAGTTAATTCATTAATAATATAATGCAATACAGTATAACTGATGAGATATACAATAGGTTAAAGTGGAATAAATACAGAATCATAAACAGAATTCAAATCAAGGAATAATGACCTACAAGAGATCAGAATACATAAGTTACATCAATTATATATTATGAATTGACTTAAAACAAAATATTGCAAAGTCCGGAGAGAGGAAAAATGAAAAATCAACAGTGCATACCACTTTTATATAAACACGTAGTCGTATTGCTCCAATAAAAGAAATTGTATAGCAAAAGAGAATATAAGGAAAGAAGAAAAGATAGAGAAGAAAAGTAGAGAAAGAAGAAAGAGAGGAAGAAAGAAGGAGAGGGGGACACCTGCTTCAACGAGGGAAACAACTTAAATAATAGAATCAAAAGGATACTGAGCTACCAACCCCTGAGAGCACAAGTTAATATAATTATCTAATGACCTCCAAATACTACTAGAAATGAAAGGGGTATAATGTTTCTCTTCAACAAAAGTATGTGCCCCACGCAGATATGATACCCATGCCCACCAAGTATGATAAGACAAAAAATTAAAAGATTTCCAGTCAGCCAGTATAACTTTAACAGCAATGGAAATAAGCAAATCTAATAATTGCATATCTATAGTATCAAGGAGTAAAGGAGTTGTTGCAGCCCATAGACCTAATAAAATCATAGGAATGGATAGCTCCAACGAAAGATTAAAGATTATCGAGAGATGTTTTCATACTAAACTCCAAAAGGGTTGTAATAATGAACATTCAAAAAACATATGCTGGTGAGTGCCTGAAACCAAATTACAATTCCAACAGAGATCATTATCTCTAAGCTTCAATTTGTGTAAGCGAGCAGGGGTCCAATGCAGGAGATTCAATGTAAAAAATGTATATTGAATAAGAGAAGGAGCAATTTTATTACGTAGAGAAAACTTCCCAATCAACTGCCAATTCTCCTGTGAGATATGATTAAAAATATCCTCTTCAAAATGACGAGACCACTTAACTTGTGTAATTGTAGGTTGTGAAGGAAGTGGAGCAGGTAAAAACTTATAAATTCTCGAAGCAGTATGCCCTGCACGAACCCACATAGAAAGAAGTGAAATAGTAGCCGAATCTGTAGAGAGGGATATTTTAGAAAGAGCCACCTTCAATTTCAAAAAGGAATAGAAATCCATATCATTAAGGTTATCTGTTCTAGCCAAAAAAGAAAAGGGAAGAGGGTCATGGTTAGAGTCATACAGATCTTTGACCAACGTAAGGCGTCCAGTAGCCCAGGAAGAAATCGTAGCAGAATCAATATCAACAACAATTTTAGGATTATACCATAGCGAGGACCATCTCGAATTATGAATGGGTTTGGATACTTTTTTATCTATATATTTTAGTGCATTAATCGTG
This sequence comes from Calotriton arnoldi, assembly GCA_963921515.1. Taxonomy (NCBI): domain Eukaryota; kingdom Metazoa; phylum Chordata; class Amphibia; order Caudata; family Salamandridae; genus Calotriton; species Calotriton arnoldi. Next base: position 1,370,812 of record CAWUFW010000016.1, read on the forward strand.
TCTAGTATAATATGATAGGAATGACCAGGAACAAGTTTAGAAGCAGTAAGAAAGGAGGAAGTGGAGAGAGGAGAACATAACTCACGCTCAATATAAATCCATGGGGGAGAATGTTGGGAATCTGGTAAGAACCAAAGAGAACCTTGAGAAGCTAAGAAGGCAACTTGATGCAAGTTCCAATCTGGAAGATTACATCCACCCAGAACCGAAGGCTTTCTAAGATGTTTATACGCAATTCTAGGATGTTTATCACTCCACAAAAATTTCGAAGTGAGTAAATCAATTTAATGGAAAAAGGACGAGGAAAGCTTTATAGGTAGCATGGAGGATAAAAAAGATTAGGAATATGACCCTCTAATCGTTTAGCCAGGATTTTGGCAAAAAAATTTGCTTCCATACTTAATAGTGAAATTGGACGAAAATTTTTAGGATCAGAATGATCCTTACCCTCTTTCGGAATTACAACAATAGTGGCCTCAGCTGCTGAACCGGATACCTTGCCAGAGAGGATAAAATTATCAAAAACCTGTTGAAGATATTTAATTATTGAGGAGGAAAAGGTTTTATAAAAAGCAATCGGGAAGCTATCAGGTCCCGGAGCCTTCCCGGACCGAGTAGCTTTAATGGCTTGGATTAGCTCTTCAGAGACAATCGGTTTCCCCAAATCAAACATATCAGAATGTAAAAAAGTATTCGTAGGAATTGATTTTAGAAACTTCTGACACTCAGATATGTTGCATTGATCCTTGGGAGTGTAAAGCTTCTCATAATAGTCCCGAAAAACTTCAAGTATTTCTGGAGTATGAAATTTCTTAGAACCATTCTTGTCATTAATATAAGAAATCTGGACAGGTCTGACATTTGTATTCTGATATTTTAAAGTGGTAGCCAACAGCTTCCCGGCTCTATTTCGTAGTAACAAATGTCGAGATTTCTGAGCATGTACCCCAATATAAGCTCTTTTAGTAACTATAGAATTGAAAGAGTATTTTAGATTTTTAATATCTTGTAGGAGAGACTTATCATTCGAACTTCTATATAGCACCTCTTTATGTTTAATCTCATCACCCAACGACTGCAACGATTTTCTAATATCACTATTTCTTTTTGACATTTTTTTGATAATATGCCCCCGAATAGTACATTTAAATGCATCCCATAAAACTATTGGAGAGTTCACTGAAGCTACATTATCTTGAAAGAAGTTATCAATTTCCTCAATAAGTTCTTTAACTTCATCCTTATCATCCAAAATCTCTGTATTAAGGCGCCAAGTGCGAGAGCCTCTCGTATCAGCAAAATTAAGGAGAGACATGGAGACCGCAGCATGATCAGAAACAACTATTGGATGAATCACAACATTAGTGATATGTTTTAAAAGGGCAGCATCAACAAGGAGATAGTCGATACGAGAAAAGCTAGAATGTGGAGAGGAAAAAAAAGTGAAATCGCTACCCGTAGGATTATGCATTCTCCATGTGTCAATAAGGTGGTGAGCAGAGCACATACTGAGCAAATGTTTATGCGACCTAGGGGGACGAAATTTAAAAGCAGACTGTCTATCTAGAATAGGGTCTAAGGGCAAATTAAAATCACCGCCAACAATTGTTCTGGCAGTCTGAGGAAGTTCAGAGAGCTTCCTATTTACGGAACTCCAAAAGAGAGGATCGTCAGCGTTAGGGGCATATATATTCATGACATATAAATCATCTGAACCGTTGGACAGACGAGAAAGCAACCATCTCCCATTAGTATCATGCTCAGCAGTATTAATAGACAGACCTGAATTTTTGGAAATCAAAGTCACAACCCCATTCTTTTTACCAGAGGCTTCAGAACAAGTGACATCAAGAACCCACTCCTTCCGTAATAGCAAAGCTTCCTTAAAGGCTATCTTAGTCTCCTGAAGTAGAACAATATCACTAGACAAACTTTTGCAATAATCAAGGATCTTGGCCCTCTTAACAGGGTGGTTCAATCCACGAACATTAAGAGAGATTACATTTAAGCCACTTATAGAGACACAGAGAACAACATCAATAAGGATATCTGATAAAGAAAAAAAGGACGAAGTTTCAACAGGTCATCAAATATAGGGGTAAAAGAAGGACAAAAAAATTGTAAAAAATATATCAAACCAGGAGTCCCCAGAGAAAGAAAGATAGGACGAGGGAGGAAAAAGTTAGAAAGAAGAAAAGAAAGAGGAAAAGAACTCCAAAGAAAAAAGGAGCATAAAAAAAGAAAAGCCCCACCAGGGGAAGTCTATAATAGACGCTTTGGATGGGGGGAAAAAACGTGGCGGAGCAACCACAGAGGCCAATAAGCACAATGCAGACCGTTCAACAATAAATATTACATAAAGCGACGGAACAAATAGATAAGTTAATATGTGTTATACAATAAAACAGTCAATAGGAATAAATACTGTATGAACCAAACCAATATTCATTTCATCATTAAAAAGAATGACCAACATATTTCATGAGTTGAATAGAAATATGTGACAAAAATACCAGATAAATAACAAATAAGAGCCTTATAAATATCAGCATTAAATAAACGGCATACTAAAAATTAGTGTGAGAAAAAATAACAGTATAAGATAATATAAATACTATATAAACCATTATAGATATATCATATTTCATGAGTAACCAACCTGTTATCATATCCTAAGTAAAATGTTGTAGATAAATAGCTACTTAAGGCATTATAAATAGTAATATTAGACAGTATAAGTAACAGCCTATGGTATAATAAATACTAAAGAGAGGTGAAATTAATGACAATTTAAGCTATTATAAATCTCAACCCAAAAGCGCGACAACCACTACAAACTAGATATTATCTAGGAATCAATACTAGAGTATAAAGATAAGAAAATAAGAAGAGAAAAGAGAAAAGGAACATGGACAGTAGGAAAAGAGATATTTACTTTGTCATAAAAAATATTAAAAAAGAAAGAATCCAGATAAAACCATTTATCAGAGAGATTTCATCATCATGAAATAAGGAGAAAGCCCAAAAGAGAAAGAAACTACAAGTAAAAAGTAAAAAGCAGGAGCAATGTAGAAAAAAGGTCCGAGATATAGAAAGATATGAAGAAAGAAAAAAGAAAGAAGTAGATAAAGACATAGTGACATCCAATAGTAAACAAGAGAGCACCGAAAGAGTACCAACATATTGAATGTAATTACAAGAAAAGCATTCATACAAATATGGTAAATCATACAACCTGTGAAGGAAAAAACCAGTTAAGAGATAATAACGAATATATAGCATCAATTTAACAATGCATAGTTATCATATCAAAAAGGAGCATAGAGGCTCAAAAATAGCCCTATACTTATTGCAAGGCACTTAAAGCATGTAATAAACTTATCAACACAGAGAGACATTAAAGATGAGACGTGCCAGGAAGAGACTCAGAGTCCATCTGTGATTCCGACTGATTATCCAAAAAAGTAGAAAGCTCTGAGGGTTCATAAAAAATCTGTGGACGACCTCTGAATGTTATTCTGAATCGTGAGGGACCTGCAAAGGAAAATGGAATATTCATAACAATGAGCCTTCTACGGAGATTCAAAAAACCTTTACGACGAATGACGGTCTCTCTGGCAAAATCTTGTGATATAGATATTCTATGGCCTTCCCATTGTAATGTTTTAATCGTCCTCATTTGCGCCAGGATTTGCTCAGTGTGTTGGTGACGCAGAGGTTTAAAAATCACTGGTCTCGGAGAAGACAAAGATTTAGGCTTAAAGGTGGGTACTCTATGAGCACGTTCTATTTCAAAGTCTTTTTGAAATGAAATGTTCAGAACCGAAGGGATCCAAGTAAGCAAAAAATCCAATACTGAAGGAGCAGATTTCTCACAGTCCTCCGGTAAACCAAAAATTCGAAGGTTACTTCTACGATTCCTGTCCTCTTGTTCAGTTAGATCTCTCCTCAAAGAAGCCAAGGAGCGTTCCATGCCTTGAACATGTTTAGCTTGCTTGTTGGTGAAGTCTTCCACAGTGCCTATTCGTGTTTCCACATTGGAAACGCATAGAGAGAGATTTTTGAGGTCATTTCGAATTGCCGCTACCTCAACTTGAAGCAAATCAGTGTTCGTTTTGGTACTTTGTGCAATGTCATGGACTGAATTAAGTTTGAGTAAAATAGTGTCTAATGTTGAAGCAGAATCCATATTACCTTTCGTTGGAATATCAGGGGTGGGAGAATTTTGTTTAGACCTCTTCATATTCCCCTTAGAATCTCTATCCTTGGGGGTGACACCCATGCCATCTGCCATTGGAATGACGCACAAAAAACACACAAAACGACTGGAAGAAAATATATGTATCGCTGAGCAGAGTAAAGTAGTGGTTGAGATACTGAAGAACACCACAGCTGAAGAATACAGCAGAACAGATCAAACACTGAGGAAGGCACCTTCGTACCCTGCTTGTTCCACCCTGAGGAATGCTTATATACAGACAGATGACCACCTAGAAAATAGTGAGCATCCACTTGTTTAAAGAAATGGTGATGGATAGATTCTGCACAACCAGCAAAAATCAATATGCTCTTCAGAGGCTTAAAATTGCAGACGAACTGTTGAATGTGGGATAAATGACCCCCACAAAATTAGAACCAACTGAGTATCAGGCCGCAAATAAGGCACTAAGAACTCCGATAAGAATTCTGTCAGCGGCCGCCATTTTGTACCAGAGCTTATCTCCTCAGAATAATGTCTCTTCAAGAAAAAGCAGCGCATGACAAACAGAGGTATAAAAAATCATCATAACAATACCTCATACATCCAGGGAAATGAGCTCAGAGACTCAATATACAGGTCAAATCGCTTTACTTGCTCAGACCTTGTATCGGCAAAACTTCCACCACTGCCGCCATTTTGGTGTTCCAGCCCGATGAGAAAGTCATCGTGGCGAAAGCCTCAGAAGGAGCAGACCAAAACACCTGAAATTTGCCCACAGGACTCTCGAGCCGTTCCGCCGCCTAATGCTGCTACGTTGAGAACAAAAATCACCCGTACAGCATGTTTCAGCAAGCGTCCGCACCGGACGTCCAACGGAGCTCAGAAACGCGCGGCCATCTTGGTTGCGCGTCAAACCACGCCCCTTGGATTGCCTTTTTACCCGCATTATCTCCAACAATGATCAATGGTGCCAGAGAACATCTTACACAGCTTGTCAGGGGTCAAGTGCCAACATATTTTAACCTTAATGGAAGATTCCATTTGGAAACCTGATTTATTATTTGTGTGTAATTTCACCCATGACTGTTCAGGAACATCTCTACCCAACACAGTGTCACACAGGCCCATATAATTCCATCTTGCATGAACATTGTGCTTGAGGGGGGGGGGGTAACAGTATCTTGAATATTTCTGAAATTGGCCTTTTCATATTCCCTAGTGATATCACCAATTGTTCGAAAGGAGTATGTGGCTTAGTCCCTGCATCTCTAATTGTCAATTTGTCGCCCAATGTTTTAGTTGGTAGTAGATAAATCACTCTTGTTGAGTCACTTTATACACACTTTAACAATTCTCATATGATCTAATTTGCCCTCCCACATTCATCTGCCTCTGTTATGTTGTGTGTCACCTACGCAAGCCTTGTTTCACTTTGTCAATTAGTTGTTCTATGCTAGGCAAAAAAGGTCCGATATCTTAGCTGTTATATATATGCCACGCTAGCACACTGAGTGTTGCTTGACCATAAAAGAGCACATTCTCCAACACGGTCAAGGTATGCCCTCTTCATTTATAACACCAACAACTCTTATTTATCTGCGTTAATTTGCATCAAGAGGCTTTCCCATACTGTACCAAGAGTCTCAGATGAGGTAATGATCGCACTGGGTCAGATAGATAAAGCAAGATGTTATCTGCAAAGACTGAAATCTTTAGCTCGGCACCTTTAACCCTAGACAGTGCTGAACGTTCTAGCGCCACTGCGAAAAGAAGTGGAGACATGGGCATCCCTGTCTCGTGCCTTTCTATAGCCGACATAGTGGGCTATACTGCACAGTAAAGGCCCGCCCCAGTATTAAAAACCCATGGCAAGGGCCTTTAAAAAGGGAGCAGGCCTTTAACGCCCTGTATAGCCTGCTACGATGGGCTATAAGGTCATTAGAACATTTCGCCCCTTGAGGGCAGAATGTCCTAATCACAAAAACAACGGTGTGGAGTCCAATCAAATCAATAAAAATAAGATGAGAAGAAGTACAATGCAGAAGTTTATTTGTTCTGAAGGAGAAACTCCAACTACTCCCCAGCAGCGCTGTGCACACTAGACAACTGTCTTCACAGCTTCACTTCAAGCCCAAACATTCCAATAGTCTATCTGTAGCATACCAATACAGGAAAGGTATGTCTCACATAAACAAATACAAAAAGAAACAATTAAAACAACACAATGCCACAAAAGGCTTCTCACAGCTGGAGGGGTTTGAAATCCCAGAGGTTCCAAAGCCTTTGTTTCACAGCTGTTGCTGTGATTGTTCAACAGCTAATAGCCACTCATAGGGCCACAGCTGTTGGCTGTTAAACATTCACAGCAATAGCTGTAAAAGGGGGCTGAAGTCAGCCCTTGTTTCTCCTTGGGCTCGGTCAAACTGCTTTTTCTCATTTAGTCAAGCTAGAGAGGCCCATGAGATGGGCAGCTTTACCCTCCCTCCTCCTAGTGACTCTCTGAGCTATGGGTGGAGGGAGAGGGAAGGCTCCAGTGTTCCCTAGAGCACAGCCTCTGCCTTTCGCTTTCCCCTGCCCGGTTTATATACTTTGGAGAGACAGTGGAAAGAGAAATGCAGAGGCCGGGTATTAGAACCTTCAAATGTTGAGAGCAGCAGGCCTATGCCAGTTTATATAGGCTGCTGCTGCTCAGTTGTCTTCAATGGAGCTCTCAACATTCCAATGTTCTAATATATATTAAAACTATCTGAGAAGATCCCCCCACCCATAATCATAGCTCTTGGTTGTGCACATGGTACCAAAATCACACTGATCCTTTCCACCCCAAATCAAAACGTCCTCATCACAGATTTTAAGGACCAGCTCACCTTGTCAAACACCTTTTTAGTGACTAGTGCCAAAAGAGGTAAAGGTATCTTTATTTCATTAGACTTTTCAATAAGGCGAGCCATTCTCCTAACATTATCAAACATCTGTCTCATGCAGATTAAGTCTAACCAGCCTTCATGGATTAGGTCTGTTAGGAATTCCAGCAGTCTCTTGGCTCGAATCTTCATGTTGGCCATAATAATACACATAGATGTGCAATCAGTCCATTAGGTGCACACATTGTAAGTTCCTTCCCCAGTTTGAGAAATAGCACCACATCTGCGTCACTCATAGATTCAGTCACGCCTGCCTTGTCTGCACCGGTGAAACATTTGCGTGACAATTGGCATCAGGTAGTTCACAAATGTTTTGAAAAAATTCACTTGTAAACTTATCAGTCGGGTGACTGGCAAGATTTAATTAATTTGATGGCCAACATTACCTCATCCATTGAGATGGGCTCAGTAAGTCTTTATTTTTGTTCTTCTGTCAATGTCAGGAATCACAGTCCCTCCAGCATTAAGAACTGATTCTCAGAGGATTCCCCCCACCTGTCTACAAAGAGCTGCTTTTAATACTCGTGTAAGATAGCTCCCTACTCCCTGTTCCCAAAGACTCATTCCAAGCCTTGTCTCTTAGTGCACTACATGATCTCCCTTTTCCATGTCACTTGGAGGGTTCATACCAACAACGTCTAGGCTTTATTGCAGAATATGTTTGTTTCCCTTCTCAAGGATGGCCAAGCTTTTTCCTACTTAGTCACTAATAAAGTACTCAGTTGGTCTCTGGGGATAATAACTTGTCTCATGTCAGATAAATTCTCTGACATTTTGTGCTTCTTTGTGCTCTTTTTCTAATTTGGGTAAACAATCTATTCCTCTTGTGTATAGGTGCTAGTGCTCTGAGTCTTCCTCAGAGCCCCACCTTTAATGCATTCCATAGGATGCACCAGAATATCCCTGGAGAGTTGTGCCTAAAGACCTGGGCAATTTCTGCCCTATGTGCGAAATCCTGTAAAGAAAGATATCTCCCCAGTTTCCACATTCTATCTGATGGAGCTCTATCTAGCGGCTTCATTTCTACTCCCAGCGGGGCATGGTCTGGATTTACAGTTATACTTATGTCACCAATTTCAGCAGTCCAGAAGAGACTTAGACCACATAAATACTAGAGTAGGTGTGGTGGACATGTAAATAGTGAGTGAATTTTCTTCCTTGTGGGTGTAAGACTTGCCATACATCAACTAACCTCATTACCTGCAAGGTATGTTTGGTTTCAGGTGATATCAAACTAGCTGTCCTATTGAACAACCCAGACCTGTCCATTTCTCCACCCATCCCTCAGTTAAAGTCACCTCAAATTCTCACTTCTTCTCTGCAAACCCCAGAGTTTCCTCAAGGTTTCTTGAAGGAATCCACTTTGCCCTTCATTGAGGATGTAGATTGAGACCACCGTTAGAATTTCAGTCCCCAACCTTCATCTGACCAATGCTTGCCAGCCCTGCCAGGCAATTAGTGTTTCACTGCTTATACTGAAACCAATTAATACTCCACTAGTTTTTTGTCTCCTGTAGCAAGTAGCTGTGTAGTCCAGTGCTTTGATTTGAACCTCCCAGAGTCTCCTCTTTGTAGATGTGTTTCTTACAGACCCACTATGTCTGCTTTGTATTCTTCAAGTTCAGAGTATACCTTTGATATTTTTTTGGTAGGGGTCAACCCCCACACATTAAAAGTTTGAATTGTGTTTGTTAAACTTCCTTCATTTAGCATTACTTTACTCTGTTGACCTTGTAGACCTTTGATCCGAACTCCACCTTTTTAGAGTTGGCATCTCTTTCCACTTACCCCCTCTCTTTTCTCTTGCACCCATTCACCACTGAAATCAAAATTAACAACCAAAACAAGTATTAAACAATAAATAATGAAAACAAAATCAGTTCCATGTTTGGAAGCTTTAACCTACAGGTCGTATCTGTGGCCTACTGCATCCTCGAGACCTCACTCAGTCATCCAATTCATGACAATAAAATCTCCTTGGGGGCTGTTGTCAAGGACTAGACACTGAGAACGCCTGTTGAGTTGCTGTTCTTGATTGCATGAGGAAAGGACAGCTCATGCCAGTAGCCACAGTGCTACCTTGCACAGATTAATAGATGTGAACGGGGTGACAAGTGTCTCCTTAAGAGGGTCCCAGGTAGAAGGAAAAAACACAAGGGGTAAAAAACCTCCTTGGCAATCTTGAAAGTTTTGATTGAAGATGAAGATTACTCCTGAAGAGATTAACTAGGCACCGTACTCCTACTGACATCAGGAAGGAAAACAAACCGGACTAAAGTTATCCAGAAGTAGAATCTAGAGGAAAGTTCCAACAGCAAGGAGCAAGCATCAATGTAGCAGAGTGGTGATAAGTGAAGCAACAAATAAGGAAACAAATATGTTGCGATTCACCTTTCGCTTGGAATGCCTCCTTATATATGGTACTACAACTTCTGCTAATATTCTATGTGCATATCACCATCTTGAAGAGGGTTGGTTATAATGCTTCTCCATGGTCCTTTTCTGAAAATCATGGTAGCCTCATGGTGAACCAAAAATTTGACATCTTTAGAGCAGCGTTTCATTCCATTATCCTGCCACCACCATCCATGCCTCTTATGCCCGGCAGCTATTGGAGCACCCCTCCAAGTGGCAGCAAGCGCAAAGACATCAGGGAGGTTTAGGTGGCGCAAGCACTCAGCTATTTGCTAAGTGTGGCATCTCAGAACAAATCACCTAGCAATTCGACGAGCACTTACTACTCCTCAGCCCTTGCTGGGCCTCCTGTACTTCTTTGCTCAGTTCTCAACCAAAATAGAACAGCCAGCTGCTGATGGCCAATGCTACTTTTTAGTTATGTAGCTTGACTGTGTATCTGGTGTTAGAAATTCAGTGACCCCATGTTTCTCTTCCCTTCTTGTTTCCTGGAGTATGGGATATGTTATCATCGATTAGTCTTTAGATGTGCTTATCCATCCCGGTCTCTGTCTCTGGGTTCACCATCATTTTCTCTCCATTCATTGTGTCTATATCTAGTTCCAAAAGGAAACGTCCAACACAAACGCACGCCCCTTTTTTCCAACTCTGCTGTACTTGGTCGGTTACATCTCCATTCAAGCAATGTGGTCTGGGCAAGCTCCTGCTTCAAAAGCTCATTGTCTCCCTGGAAGCTGAAAGGGCTCCTCTTCCAGCATTTTTTAGTGAGCAAGACTTTTTGATACAAAATACGTCACTTTAGTGACTGGGGGCCAGATTTAGACCCTGACTGACATAGTACCATCTGTCAGGCTAGTGGAGGACATAATATGTGATGTGTGGTTGCTCTTCTTATTTAGAAGTTGCTGCAGGCCCAGTGGTCACGTCTGTTAAAAGGACCCTCCATCACAGCAGTTCTCTTTAAAGTACAAAAAGTTTGGTAAATGGCCGTTGTCAGTTTTCACAGCTGTCATCCGAACTGTTAACATTTTTTGTTTTTCAAAAACAAACTCCTAAAGTGTAAGCTTGATATCAAAAAACAAAAAGACCAATGACTTCCACAACCTTGGAGTTTTCTTTGTCCCTCACCACCAGTTTTTCCTTTACTTTGGCGTACAGAAAATACAACAAAAATAAATCAAGACTGTCAACTCTAAAAAAGAACTGGCGATATAATGGCTTTTCTCTGACAGCCCCTACTTTGTTAGACCTTCAGAGGTAGCTTTCCATTGATGGACCTAATGCGGGTCCATTGATGGAAAATTGGTGGTCCTCCTGACTCTAAATAGGGCAGTTAGTTTGACAGACAGGGTATCTTCTCACGTTTGCAACGGAGTACCTTGTCTGGTAAACTCTAAACCACCCCCTATGTCTCTTGGTCTTTTGTAATTCCATGTTTTTTGGGGCGCATTCTGTACACTCTTTAGATCAGGAATTTTTCTTATCCTTTTAGATTGAGCATCTCTGTGAACAGCCGATTCATGATCCATGAAGTTGAGGCCCTCTGCATCTTCCAACACATTGTGCTCCTTAATATTGTCACATAGGACATGATTTTCAAAACACTGATATTTCATATGAAGGGATTCAATTTGTTTTTCCATCTTCTTGAACTTCTGTTTTGTGTCGGACTGAGGTAGTTCGTTCGAGGTAGTTCGTTCTTCCAGGTCCAACACACGCTAGCTCATTTGGTCCACTGTGGTGGTATGGGCGCTGAGATTCCTCTGTGGATTCCTTCCAGTTTCTGTTTCAAATCGGTCTTCCATTCCTTGTGCAAGTGGGTCCAGATCTTCCCGAACATTTTGGCCTTCTTCTGCTGCGATCCAGGTTTTCGAAGTGGTACATTTCTTGCTGAGGTGGGTCTACAGTAGTCACCAATGTCATTTTGGTAAATCTTTTAACAAATATAACTCTTTCTCAGGGGGTGTAAAGCTCACCCGGTGCTCCTAAGTCCATGTGGTAAGGCCAGGGCTTCAGTTCTTTTTCTGTATTGTCTTAAAATCAAAACATCTGAGCAACCAACCTCCTCTCAGGTTGCACAAACAGCCTCCAGTTTCGTGGTGACCATCAATTTGCAGACCACGTTTTTGTTTGCTTTATGTCGCTGCTTCCTCTTATCCAGGGCTATTTCCTCTATTCACTTAATTTAAATTTGGAAGGAGGCACTGTGAATTAATTGTTATCTGTTATCATCTACCCTGCTCTTGGGATCTTGAACCATGGGGTATTGGTACAAGAGCCCCTGACAAGAAGCAGCTGCGTACCAACCCGCACAATGCTTTAATGGGGTGGGCTTGTAAATCCCCAGGTTTGGGTGATTTCCCATCCTCCTATGGGGCCTTCTGTGCCATGCTTACCTTGTACACATAGACGCTGTTGTGTTCCTCAGCCTGTATTCTCATTAGCCAACAGACCGTCTTCGGACTCAGATCAGTGCCACCCCATCCATTTGTGTAGGTGCGTTTCTAAAAGCCTCTGTGTAAGGCCCCAGGAGTCCCACAGCGATACTCTCTCTGTCACTAAAATCCTCCACGTTCTCTGGACCCCATGTCAGGGTTAGCAAGGGAATAGCCACAGAACTCTAGCAGGCTGCGTGTCCCATCTTGGTATCCGCCTCTTTCCTTTCTGATGGTCTTTTTCACCGACTGCTTGTATGGAACATCAGAGCAGGCTTCCACTCGCTCACCCATAGTGACTGCCCATGGCATTGTTTGGTTGACAAACTCAAATAAATCCTCTTCTAGCACTACAGATGTTTCTTTTTATCATGTTGATGTCTCAATAGAGTCATCTAGATTGTTTGTCTCTGGCCACTGTGCAAAGTTGAAATGCAAGTCTTGTAGTATACCAAAATCATTCCAACATGGCCGCTGATGTACGCAAATGTGTGGGCGCACATGGTAACCATCTTGTAATTATTTTGTTGTTATACTTTATAATTAGTTTATTGTTCCAAGATGATGGACAACCATTTTGGAAGTAACTTAAGAAATAACGCATATGCATGGATGTGCAGCAACTGGTCAGTTGCAAAAATAATTAAACACATTTTTTAAACTAAATTACACAGGGGTATAGGATGAAGAGGGGAATGGGGAAAATAGCGAAGCAGGGGAGAGAATGCTGCTGTGACAAAGTGCAGCTACTAGATCCTTGCACAAGCAATTTCATTTTGTTTTTGCAAAACAATGAAGTGGGGACCAGGACCGGAGGTACTGAAGCAGCAAGAGGAGAGCAGATGGCAAGAGAGAGGAAAGCCATGCACTTCCATAGAGTGCTAAAACACAAATGTAAAATATAGTTTCCTTGTTCGGCAGTGGAAGGATACAACCCATCCAGTTAAAAAAATGTTTTAAAAAACATATGCTCCAATGGTGGGTTAGAAACAAGAATAGGGAGAAAAGCCATCAAATTGGGGGAATCAGACAGACATAGTAAAGTAAAAAAAAGGCATCCAATCGAAAGCAAGGGTCTGACACAAAGCCTACTTTGTGTATTGCATTGCAGAGAATCTAAAATAGGTCCTGAATAAGCACAGCTAAAGCTATAGCTATAGCTATAGCTGTAGGCAAGCCCTAAAAAAACTCCTCTCCGGGACTACCTGTGCAGCACCGAGTGACTGATGCTTCACACCACCTTTGGTTTGAGCATCCACACATCATTCTTCCTCTAAGATGGTGAAGGAGTTCTTGCAATGTGTAAGATATGGTGTATCCCACTTTGCAGGCATCCAGTGAGCTACTTCATATCCTGTGCCCAGTTTAAGAAATAAATACATTGGCATAGTGATATTGTACTGCAGGAAGGGTGTGGGGACACAAAAGTATACTCAAACCTGTTGAGAGGGCAGGGTAGTGAGCACTGAGGGTAGGAAAGGACAAATAAAAAGAAGATTAATGGAGAAAGATGAGAAGGACATATCCAGCCATCATTTTACATACTTCATCCGCTCAGGCAATTATGTTGTGAGTTGCTCGATTGTTCCCTCCCCATCCAATGCAAATGGCTGTCAATGGCCATTGTATAGCTGCCCTCTTTTCGTAAAATCAAGAATCTGTTGCATATATCCATCTTTCCAGAGTATAGATTCACATGGCTATGTAAACACCCAGGGTACTGTACTGATGGCAACTTGTTTATTCCCTCTGTCGTCAATTGTGTATTTATGAGTTTTCAGGCAGATGAAAGTGGTGGAGATAAAGGAGACAGCAGCTCAGATGGTAGCGATGACGACAGTGAATCAGACGACGACAGTGACGATGACAGCAATGACAACGAGGAAGAGGAGGTGCTGGAGGAAGAACCAGATGAACCATTGTCCCTGGAGTGGCCAGACACCAAGAGAAAACAAATAACCTACCTATTCCTCCTGCCCATTGTATTCCCTCTCTGGCTAACAGTGCCAGATGTGCGTAGCCCGGTAAGTGACCCGAAACCATAATACCTTTCATGCATAACATGGAAGGTCCTGCATGTGCTCACATTGCCTGTCATGAACAGTCCGGTAAGTGGCCCATGCACACAATGATAAACATGTTGTGCAGACTAGTAAGAGACTTGTGTACTAGCGTCAAGAGTTCCTTTTTAGTTCACAGTCCGGGGAGTGGCCTGTAGTGTGCCACCCGGCCACACTGCACACGTAGTGAGTCACACGCATCCTGAGGTATTAAATAAAGGACACCTGATCCCTCAGGGTCAGTGTGGTAGTACCCTAGTCAACTGGAGGGGGGCTCCATGTGCTGGGGTCCCCAGGAATCCTCCGAGGCTTTGACACATGGTCGGCCCGGGATCTTACACTGCAGACGAGGCGGGTCTCACCAGTCACGTGTGCAGAGACGATCCGTAGGAGGTGGTGTGCGCTGCTCTGTTGCCTGCGGCTGGCTGCTACGTGGGTGGTGGCGCCGTGGTATGAGCGCTGGCTGAGACACCAAGAGAGGATTGGTGTACAGCGCAGACTTTCACCAGCTGCTGTCGCGGAGAGGCCGCCGCGCAACCCCATGACGCTGCCCCACAACGAGGGCAGGGGCAAGGCGTCCGAAGCGCAAGGCAGCGATGGACAAAAAAAAAACAAGTAGACCAAAAGAAGGAAAATAAGAGATAAGAATACGGCAAATATAACTGAAGTGTGTCAGTGGCCAGATGGAGGAACAGTGAGGGAAGGTGCGAGCAACCATTCAACACCGAAGGTGAGGCACAGAAATGAACTACGACATCCGTGGCCATCGCCGAAGTGACTGAGGAAGGAACAGTCGGTTGGGGGGAACCGAAAGTTCCGGAGGTGCCATTTCCGGTGGAAATCAAAACTTAAACCGAAACTACACAGATATATTTAACAAAGAAGGCTACATAATACAACCACTGAGTACCACACGTGGTCAAGGGGAGTGGAGTAGGTCAAATACAGACACAGCGAAGAATCGGTGCAGTGATCATCCAGAAATGTCGGCACCAGATAGAGGTGCAGGGGCAGCAGGCCTGGATCTGCCCGTGCAAAACAAGAGTGTGCAAGCGCCAGTGGCAGCTCTCCTGCCATTTAGCCAGCTGGAGGACCCAGCGACTGCAACAGTGGCGCCATTGGGTTGGGAGGCTCAACCATTTCTTCAGGGCCACGTGGGAGACAGATGGCGCCATCGAACGGTCTCTCATGCTCCACATGGGCAGTGGTGAACTGTATGACCTATTTGAGAACTTGTCGAACACAGGAGGCAATGACAATTTTGATGCAGCAGTGACTTCGCTTAATCGTCAGTTTAACCCACAATTGAATCTGGATTATGAATGACAGGCACGCCAGCTTGAGAGTGAATCAGTTGACATGTTCTTTGCGTGGCTACGCAAGTTGGTCAGCTCATGCTCTGGCATTGAGAAACAGGATGAAATCAGGGCGCAACTAATACAAGGGTGTAAATCCTCCAATCTCTGAAAACTCATACTACCCCATCCAGGCATTAAACTGGACGACATACTCATACTGACGAGATCTTATGAACTGGCAGACAGCTGCGCCGGAGCTACGGATGAGGCATTTGCCTGAAATTCAACGCCACCTGCGGGGCCTGGCATGATCAAGATCAAGGAGGAACAAGTGGAAGCTCTACGATGGCATCCGGGGAAGGCAAGAGGTGTTGCTATTCCCACTCTGTATGAAAAGCCACAGTGGATGAAAAGCCACGTGGGAATTGTGGGATGGTCCACCACCCGTGTACCAAGCATATGGCAAAGAGTGCCTCAAATGCGGAGGATCCAATCCCTTCGCTAAAGTCTGTCGCACATCTAAGGCACGAGGCACTGCAGGTGTGAGAGGGAGGAGACCCATGAACGGGAGGTGTCTCTCCCTGGAAGAATGCGAAGAGGACCCTGGCCCCCCTCCAAAGGACGAAGAGGGCCAGTTTGAGGATAAAGAAGATGAGGTGTTCACCATTTCTTTCACAGGACGGAACAACCAGAAACGCAGGTCACCACCGATGTGCCACATCATTGTAAATGAGATGTTCATAACAGCCCTCATCGATACAGGAGCATCAGTCAATGTCATCGATCCTCTCAATGAAGGCAAGAATAAATACATATGGAGGCATAGATCTGATTCCATTGCGAGGGGTCATTGAGGTCGAAGTATCCAGTGGCGTGGTGAGGACCCGGGCCAAATTTCATGTGACTCAAGACAGCACTGGAACCCTACTAGGGTGTCACAATGCCAAGGACCTTGGGCTGGTGTTCTTCATCAAGCAAGTCCATCAATCTCATGCGGACAACCTACTGCCTAAATTACTGCAGCTATTTCAAGGGCTGGGGTGCTTGAAGGAGGTGCAAGTGAAACTTCACATTGATGAAACGGTGAGGCCTGTAGCCCTACGGCACTGATGGGTGCTAGTTCACCTGAGGCCATCCTAGAAAAGCAGGGGTTGATTGAAAAGGTCACAGGGTTGACAGTATGGGTATCGCCGATGGTCATCGCCCCAAAGCCGAAACAGCCGGGGTCGATAAGGCTGTGCATTGACATGAGACTGCCCAACAAGGCCATTCGCCACAAGAGACATATAACTCCCACCATAGATGAAATAGTGGCAGATTTAAATGGCGCAAAATGGTTCTCCAAACTAGATTTGAACTCTGGTTATCACCAGCTCTCATTGGAAGAATCAAGCAGATACATAACAACGTTTTCCATGCATGTGGGGCTGTGCAGGTTCAAACGACTCAGCTTTGGAGTCTCCTCAGCAGCTGTGGTATTTCAGGACACAATTAGAGAGGCCTTTTCGGGTCTGATGGGTGTGCTATACTGATCTTGCTGGACCTGTCTGCCGCTTTCGACACAGTCAACCATAATGTCCTTCTGGCGCGGCTGGAGGGAGCTGGGGTGGCGGGTGTGGCGTTGAAGTGGCTTCAATCTTATCTGTCCGGCAGACGTCAGGCAGTAGCCCTACCCCCCTTTCAGTCACAGTTCACCGGGATTCGACATGGGGTCCCTCAGGGATCTGCAATTAGCCCTATATTGTTTAATGCATATATGCGCCCCTTGTTGGCTGTCATTAAGTCCTACGATATAGGCTTGGTGAATTATGCTGATGATACTCAGCTTATTCTATCCCTGGAGGGGGATCAGTCAACCACTTTAGGTAATTTCCATGCCTGTATGCAGGACGTGGTTCACTGGCTGAAAAATAATTCTCTGCACTTGAATGCAGATAAAACTGAGATTTTATGCTGTGCTAGTGGGAAAGTGCCATACTCTCTTCCTACCGACTTCTGGCCCATCCCCTCTGATACACCTCTGGTACCCTCTGAGACGGTTCGTAACCTGGGAATCGGTTTCAATGAGAAATTGACCCTGGAAACTCAAGTTAACAAGATTGTTGGGAGTAGTTTCTCCCTTATCCGGGTACTTCGGAAGATTCTCCCTTTGCTACCAACACAGGCACGTGCATTGGTGGTAAGGAGTGTCATTATGAGCAGGCTGGACTATTGTAATGGTTTGCTGCTGGAGTCCTCCCAAGTATTTATTTGGAAGACTACAGAGAATTCAGACTGTGGCGGCCAAGCTGGCTCTGATGAGACCTCGGCGGGCCTCTGCATCCCAGGCCCTTGCGGAGCTCCACTGGCTCCCAATACTGCAGAGGATCCAATTTAAAGCACTCTGTATTGTATTCAAGGCTCTACACGGTATGGGGCCCAAACCGTTGCAGAACAAATTTGGTTGGTATGCTCCCATTCGTAACCTCCGTTCGTCCTCAGCCAACTGGGTGAAAGTACCCAGGATCAGAAGAGCAAAACTGGGAGGCCGTGTTTTTAGTGTTGCAGTTGCACGGCTCTGGAACTGTCTTCCTACGGAGCTGCGCCAGATGGAAGACCTATTACAGTTCAGAAAGAAATTAAAGACCTGGCTCTATCCTAGAGCATAACATCTGTCTTTCTCCTGTTCCTATTGCACCTTGGTCCCCCCCCCCTCTAGATTGATGCTGACAGGTCCCACGTCTCTCAGCGCCAGGATATCCGTTGGGTCACAGTGCGCTTTATAAGTAACGATTGCATTACATTACATTACTAAATGTCAGCAATGAAATACTTATATTTTCCGGCACTTTAGAAGCCCATCACACAAGACTCAGAGCTACCTTACAGCGGCTGTCGGACTGTGGATTAACTCTCCACAGGCATAAATGCCTATTCTACACCAATGAGATAGAATTCTTTGGCTACAAGTTCTCGGGGGAAGGGGTAAGGGTAGACCCCCGAAAGATCAAGGCCATCAAAATGGCAGCCATCCCAGGAAGTCAGTCGGAAGTGCGCAGTTTTCTGGGCATGGCCAATTATTCAATCAATCAATCAATCAGGGAATTGTAAGCGCGCTACTCACCCGTGAGGGTCTCAAGGCGCTGAGGGGGGGTCCGCAGATCTGTTTAGCCGAAGAGCCAGGTCTTGAGGGTCTTCCTGAAGGTGTTCAGGGAGGGGGCGCGTCTGATGTCTGCCGGTAGCTCGTTCCAAGTCTTGGCTGCAATGTGAGAGAAGGATCTTCCGCCTGCTCTGGCTCTGTGGATGCGCGGGGTTTCGGCCAGTGCGAGGTTGGAAGATCGGAGGTTTCTTTTGGGTACATGGAAGTTGATTCTGTCGTTGAGGTATTTGGGTCTGTTGTTGTGTAGGCATTTGTAGGCGTGAGTGAGGATTTTGAAAGTGACTCTTTTCTCCACGGGGAGCCAGTGGAGACTTCGTAGGTGTTGGCTGATGTGTTCGTGTCGGGGGATGCCGAGGACGAGTCTGGCGGCGGTGTTCTGTACTGTCTGGAGTTTGCGGAGTAGGGACTTGTAGATGCCGGCGTAGAGTGCGTTTCCATAGTCCAGTCTGCTGGTGATGAGTGCGTGGGTGACTGTCTTCCTTGACTCAGGGGGGATCCACTTGAAGGTCTTGCGGAGGATGCAGAGGGTGTTGAAGCAGCTGGAGGTGACGGCGTTGACCTGTCGGTTCATGGAGAGTGATGAGTCGAGTACGATGCCGAGGTTCTTGGCGTGGTCTGAGGGGGTAGGTGGGCTTCTGAGGGCGGTCGGCCACCAGGTGCTGTCCCATGCAGAAGGGGTGGTACCGAGGACGAGGACTTCTGTCTTCTCGGCGTTGAGCTTCAGGCAGCTGTTGGTCATCCAGACTGCGACATCTTGCATTCCTTTCTGGAAGTTGAGTTTGGCAGTGGTGGGGTCTTTGGTGAGGGAGAGGATGAGCTGGGTGTCGTCGGCGTAGGATACGATGTTGAGGCCGTGTTGTCGGACGATGGCTGCGAGGGGGGCCATGTAAATGTTGAAGAGGGTGGGGCTCAGTGATGAACCCTGTGGGACTCCGCAGGTGATTTTCGTGGGGTCGGAGAGGAAGGGTGGGAGTCTGATCCTTTGGCTTCTTCCGGTGAGGAATGATCGGATCCAGTCCAGGGCTGTTCCTTGTATGCCTGCGTCGTGTAGTCTGACGACTAGTGTGCGATGGGAGACGGTGTCGAAGGCCGCTGATAGGTCGAGTAGGATGAGGGCTGCGGAGTGGCCTTGGTCCAGGAGGGTGCGGATGTCGTCTGTGGCGGTGAGTAGGGCGGTCTCTGTGCTGTGGTTGCTTCGGAATCCGGATTGGGACGGGTCGAGGACGGCGTTCTCTTCAATGAATCGTGTCAGTTTCCTGTTGACTGTTTTCTCTGCAACTTTGGCTGCGAAGGGGAGGAGCGAGATGGGCCGATAGTTCTTGAGGTCGGTGGGGTCAGCTGTGGGCTTCTTGAGCAGGGGTCTGACTTCTGCGCGCTTCCAGTCATCTGGGAAGGTGCCTGTTTTGAAGGTGGTGTTGATGGTGCGTTGTAGTTCGGGTGCGATGGCGGCCACGGCTCTGTGGTAGATGTTTCAATCCCCAGCTAGCCACACTCTTGGAGATCCTGAGGGCACTGACAAAAAAAGATGTTCCATGAGAATGGAATAGTGTAGCTGCAAGGGCAGTTGGTGAAATCAGAGACGCTGTCTTACAGGACACCACCATGGCGTATTTTGATCCAGTTAGAAGAACGGAACTGGTTGTGGATGCGAGTACCATAGGGCTCGGTGAGGTCCAATTACAAATTAAAGAAGAAGGAGAATGGGCCTCAATAGCCTATGCGAGTAGGGCTTTGACTGATGTGGAAACGCACTAAGAGCAAAATGAAAGGGAGGCCCTAGCAATTCGATTGGCGTGCAAGCATTTCCATCTGTATCTGTGTGGGAAAAAATTTCAAGTTTTGACTGATCACAAACCCTTAGTGCCACTGTTTGCAGGAACTGCCCGCAATGGGGCGCCAAGGATAGAAAGGTGGGCGGTCCAATTATAACAATATTCGTTTGAGGTGACCTACTGTCCTTATCTGTCAAGACACCGGGTAATGATCAAAGCCAGTCACACACCTGAGGATGACCTAGGAACAGAAGACTTCATGAGAATGTCACAGAGAGCATGCCCTCAGGGCACTCTCATTGACAGAAATCGCTGAGCACACTAAAGCTGACTGGTGTCTACAGAAAGTGAAGGTAACTTTAGCAGGGCATCGGTGGAGAAATTTTCTAGATGGAGTCCGAGGATTAACCTCTGAGAACTAGGAGATACAAATGCAACTATGGTGCTATCGAGAATAGCTTAGTGAGAGTGAGGAAGGGCTTGTGCTACGTGGGCATCAAGTCGTCATACCCTGCCAGCTGTAGAAGAAGACGGTGGAGCTAGCGCATCAGGGACACCAAGGCAATGCGAAGACGAAGGCAAGACTCAGAAGAAAGGTATGGTTCCCAGGCATGGATAAAATGGTCGATGAGAGAGTCAGGAATTGCCATGCCTGCATCATTACAGTGAGTGGACCACCTGTTGCACCTATCATCACGGAGGAAGCCTGCACCCAGCCATGGTCATCACTCAGCATGGACTTCAGCAGTTTTCCCGATGACCTGATGACTCTGGTCATCATGGATAATTTTTCCAAGTTTCCGGCCATGGAAGTGGTGAGTTCAATGGTTTTCCATTGTGTGCGACCTGCCCTTGAGAAGATCTTTGCACTACTTGGTCTACTGGACAAAATCAAGACCCGACAATGGCCCGCCCTTCCAGGGTCAAAAATGTCATGAATAACTACACCAGTTCAACATCAAACATCACCACAAGCAAACGGTGAAGTGGAGCGGTTCATGAGAACTCTAAATAAAGCCTTGCGAACAGGGGTAGAGCGTGGTGAAAATCCAGGGTACAGCCTCCATCAATTTCTACGTGCCTATCGGCAGACACCACATTGTACTACAGTGTGTGTGCCCAGTGACCTACTGATGAAAAGTCCGGTACGAGACATCTTGCCTGCTGGGTTTCAATGGCAGCTCATTGTGCTCAAAGGAACATGTGGCTCAAGAGCGAAGAAGGACCAACAATGAGAGGGTGAGCCGTAACCGAGGAGCGGCGAGTCCTGCCTTACAGGTGGGCGATCTGGTGGTAATCAAGGACCGCCACCCTGTATGGAAGTTCAGGACTCCTTTTGAGAGAGAGGAATGGGAAGTCGTGAGAATAAAAGGAACCATGGTGACCGCCAGAAGGGGCAGCTTGAGGTCTCAAGAAACGTATCATGGTTCTGGAAGTTGCCAAGCTGCAGGTCTGTCAGATGCATTCTGGAACGACCGAAGTGTGATTTGGACAGAAGCACAGACACCACTGTGCAAGGGGGAGCCCTGAGCGCGGAAAGAGGAGACAGCCCGGGCCATGATGGAGGTATGGCAAATTATGAAAGGTGCTCAGCTGAGGGAGGCGACAGCAACTGGGGAAACCAAAATCAGATGATACAACTGGCAAAAGGAGCCATCCCTATGATCTCAGGGAAAATCCTTGCCCCAGCCAAAGGCTCCAGGACTATGTGTGCAGAATATCAGGGCCAAGAACAATCAAGGGCTGAAGAAGTCTGCTGTGCTGGATCCGTTTTGTATTGACACTTGTGCCATGCAATTTTATGTTTCATTGCTATAGGAGGTCAATTCATCATTACTTTGTTTTGGGTTGTTTGTTTTATCTGAAAAGTTATGAGGAATGTACTCAGCCACTTGGCCACACTTTGCATGTAGTGCATCACACACATCCGGAGGGCTGGGCACAGCCCGAGCGATTAAATAAAGGACACCTGACCGCTCGAGGTCAGTGTGGTAGTACCCCAGTCAACTGGTGTTGGGCTCCGTGTGTTGGGGGTCTCCAGGAATCATCTGAGGCCTTGACACGAAGTCGGCCTCGGATCTTACATGTCCCATGTCCACGTGCACTCATACTGATATGCGCTGCCCAGTAAATGATCCTAGATCAGCAAGAGTTTTAATATTTCCTTTCCTGGCAGAAATAACCATGCTCATGAAGACATTGTTTGATGTCCCCATTCTG
This sequence comes from Calotriton arnoldi, assembly GCA_963921515.1. Lineage (NCBI taxonomy): Eukaryota > Metazoa > Chordata > Amphibia > Caudata > Salamandridae > Calotriton > Calotriton arnoldi. The sequence continues at coordinate 1,393,276 of CAWUFW010000016.1, forward strand.
GTAAGTGATTGCAGTGACTCACCTGTCCACTACATGGGAATAAACCCTTATCTCAAGCACCACAAAGGCCGGATGCGGCCCAGCGGATAAAGTGGACTAAGACCACTCAGCGTCTTGTTCCAGCACCATCCAAGCGGTACTAGTCATTTGTGATTTGGAAGCGTCGCTCAGGCTGGAGCCATTTAGCTGGCCTGCTGCCCCTCGCTGCACTGGCAATGAAGATAGGCCAGATCATCAGCGCCGAACGCACACACAAGTAGAGGCCATTGCTAAAAAAGTACTCATGTAAGAGTTGCTCGCCATCTCAGAGGCAGCATCCATAGAGCTCCAACCTCCCCACACCCTGCAGCTCAGGCACTCACAGGCCTGGCATGTGCCGACGGCCTATGCCAGCAGATTTCTGTACCTTAGATGAGCCACAGCACGCTAACCTTTAAGGCACCGGAGGTGAGCGAGTACAGCAGGATTGGTGATCTGGAGAAGGTTGGCGGCCAGGGACGTCGCGGTCAGCTCTGATAGGGTGAACTGCAGATGGGAGGAGCAGCAACAGAGCACATTTGGTTAATCCCTAGCAACATGGACCACAACTGCAGCCATACAGCCACAGAGGCTGCAGCTACAATAAAATGATAGACCAAGGGCAGGGACGACAACTTTTACTGCCGAATGGGAGGCGTAGCCGATCCTAAAGGGAGGGCTGCTAACCCCCCACCACTCCCCCACCGTAGGGGGCAGACAAAGGGCATTGCAGCAGCAGGATGGGTCACTAGTTTAAACCTCAACAGGTGAGGGCGAGCGAGTAGAGTCAGTGGTGAAGTAATATGGCATAATGTTGACACCAAGGCTGTACACAATCCGAACCAAATGATCAGGAGCTACGTTGAGACACGTTTGGAGGAGCTCTTTCCTTGAGGAAGGGATAGGTGTAACAGATGTAAGCGGTGAGCAAGGTTGCTCACATTACCCGATAGAATAGAGACAAACCTGGGCAGCATCAGACAGCACCCTCTGGTCCGGATCACATGGGCATATTACGGTAGAGGCACAGGAATCACAATGGGGTACATCAGAGCAAGAGCCATAGCATAAACAAACCTGGGCCATGAGCCAATCCACAGGTAAAATAAGGACTCCCGATTGGGTTGTGGCATTGGGGTGAAGACACGAAACGGAAACAAGCTATGCCCGGAAAAAGATGCGGGCGCAGATTGGTCAGCTTGGTTTGCAGCGGCCATTCGGCAGGGGACCCTGGGTGTGCCACAAGGTTAAAAGGGAGTGGGGGCTTACCCCCAAAGAGTCATGTGCCTTCCCCTCTGGTTGTTTCCCCAGGAATTACACAGTTGATAGGGTTAATCTGTGCAGCGGACCTTAGATAGCAGTGGTCTTTTAGATAGCACTGCTGTTTGTACTTAATACATTAAAAAGATGTATATAAAAAATAACTGTAAATAAGGCATTTATTCTCATTTTCCAAAAAATAGCATTCAACAGTATTGGCAGTTGAAATGTTTTTAGATATGTCTTATACAGCTAAGGTTTAAGTGCACAGTTGTTAAATAAGTTAGAATTTTAGAAATGTTAATTTATTTTCACTTGCCTCAATTTGCTATATGGTTTCTCTAATAAACTGTATAGCTATATATTATTGCAGTGTTACACCTAAAGTTGTGGCTAATTGAGTTAGGTCAGATGAGGCCAGACTGACTACTCTGGTCCGCCTATCCATCTCGCATTTCTGTCTTGGTGTATAACAAAAACAAGAGCACTCTATGGTTCAAAGTGTCCTTATGGTACCTGAGAGACAGAAAAGAACAGTGCTACCTCTTTTCCAAAGTTTTTACAACTCCTTCCTTAACGATTCTTGACTTCCTTATCACAACGTTTCCCCTCCACCTGCCAGCCTCTACCAGAAGCTCTCTCTGCGACATCTCTCTCACTCGTTTGCTCTATGCTTTTGAAGGGTTCATGTAAAACGGAGCAGCTAGACAGAGGTAAGTCTGGCGAGGAGTGAGGCAGTGTTAACTTTGCGGAGGAGGATGAGAAAGGGAAATGATTTGGGGCCATATGTATCAAAAAAGAGTTTTGCGATTCTCAAATTGCGATTTTTAGCGAATCGGAAATAGAGAATCACAAAATGCAATGTATGTAGGATTTGCTAAAAATTTTGCGAATCCTACATATTCCTTATTTGCGAATCACAAATTGAGATTCGCAAATAAGGAATACCTTCCCATTCATTCCTATGGGCTAGAAGGCCAATTCGCAAACGGGCCGATTCTGAGAATCTGCCCGTTTGCAAACGGGAAAAAGGCTTGATACATATGGCCCTTGACATAACTGTTTAGGGCTTGTAAAAGATAGTTTACTGGTTGAATTTCTCCAGCACACAGTACCTGATGGGTCCTTCTGGATATGTGATAGTGTATCTTTGGTGACAAATGCAAAAACAACAGTTGATGGACAGAATGCAGAACAATGTCATACATTCACCCCAGTACAGAGATCTGGGCCTAAATCCATCGTTTTTGCTCACCATGCCATTCCAGTTTGGACCCAGCCATATGCAAATCAGTCTTGACCCTGTGCCTCATGGGAACAGTCCAGCCCGAACTGCCAAGCCAGGTCCTCCCTGGACTGGAAACAAGCATCCTAGGACCGGTTTCGGGTTTCACCCTCTTCAGCCAGGATAGCTTGATTCCAGTGGCATGGAGAGCACGGGACCCACGTCTGGGCATACCCGTTCCACTCGGGTGACAAATGCAAAAACAACAGTTGATGGACAGAATGCAGAACAATGTCATACATTCACCCCAGTACAGAGATCTGGGCCTAAATCCATCGTTTTTTTGCTCACCATGCCATTCCAGTTTGGACCCAGCCATATGCAAATCAGTCTTGACCCTGTGCCTCATGGGAACAGTCCAGCCCGAACTGCCAAGCCAGGTCCTCCCTGGATTGGAAACAAGCATCCTAGGACCGGTTTCGGGGTTTCACCCCTCTTCAGCCAGGATAGCTTGATTCCAGTGGCATGGAGAGCACGGGACCCACGTCTGGGCATACCCGATCCACTCGGGTGACAAATGCAAAAACAACAGTTGATGGACAGAATGCAGAACAATGTCATACATTCACCCCAGTACAGAGATCTGGGCCTAAATCCATCGTTTGTTTGCTCACCATGCCATTCCAGTTTGGACCCAGCCATATGCAAATCAGTCTTGACCCTGTGCCTCATGGGAACAGTCCAGCCCGAACTGCCAAGCCAGGTCCTCCCTGGACTGGAAACAAGCATCCTAGGACCGGTTTCGGGGTTTCACCCCTCTTCAGCCAGGATAGCTTGATTCCAGTGGCATGGAGAGCACGGGACCCACGTCTGGGCATACCCGTTCCACTCGGGTGACAAATGCAAAAACAACAGTTGATGGACAGAATGCAGAACAATGTCATACATTCACCCCAGTACAGAGATCTGGGCCTAAATCCATCGTTTTTTTGCTCACCATGCCATTCCAGTTTGGACCCAGCCATATGCAAATCAGTCTTGACCCTGTGCCTCATGGGAATAGTCCAGCCCGAACTGCCAAGCCAGGTCCTCCCTGGACTGGAAACAAGCATCCTAGGACCGGTTTCGGAGTTTCACCCCTCTTCAGCCAGGATAGCTTGATTCCAGTGGCATGGAGAGCACGGGACCCACGTCTGGGCATACCCGTTCCACTCGGGTGACAAATGCAAAAACAACAGTTGATGGACAGAATGCAGAACAATGTCATACATTCACCCCAGTACAGAGATCTGGGCAGTTCGGGCTGAACTGTTCCCATGAGGCACAGGGTCAAGACTGATTTGCATATGGCCATGTCTGAACTGGGGTGGCGTGGTGAGCAAAATAACGATGGATTAAACCCAGATCTGTGACTGGGGGTGAATGTTTTGCCAATGTGCAACATTCCGTCCATCATCTTGTGTGTTTTGTTGTTCGCCCTATGTGGGAAGGGTATGCCCAGACGTGGGTCCCGTGCTCACTACGCCACTGGAGTCAAGCTATCCTGGCTGATGACGGCTGATAGCCAGAAACCGGTCCTATGATGCTTGATTCCGGTCCAGGGAAGACATGGCTTGGCAGTTCGGGCTGGACTGTTCCCATGAGGCACAGGGTCAAGACTGATTTGCATATGGCCATGTCTGAACTGGGGTGGCGTGGTGAGCAAAATAACGATGGATTAAACCCAGATCTGTGACTGGGGGTGAATGTTTTGCCAATGTGCAACATTCCGTCCATCATCTTGTGTGTTTTGCTGTTCGCCCTATGTGGGAAGGGTATGCCCAGCCGTGGGTCCCGTGCTCACTACGCCACTGGAGTCAAGCTATCCTGGCTGATGACGGCTGATAGCCAGAAACCGGTACTAGGATGCTTGATTCCGGTCCAGGGAAGACATGGCTTGGCAGTTCGGGCTGGACTGTTCCCATGAGGCACAGGGTCAAGACTGATTTGCATATGGCCATGTCTGAACTGGGGTGGTGTGGTGAGCAAAATAACGATGGATTAAACCCAGATCTGTGACTGGGGGTGAATGTTTTGCCAATGTGCAACATTCCGTCCATCATCTTGTGTGTTTTGCTGTTCGCCCTATGTGGGAAGGGTATACCCAGACGTGGGTCCCGTGCTCACTACGCCACTGGAGTCAAGCTATCCTGGCTGATGACGGCTGATAGCCAGAAACCGGTCCTAGGATGCTTGATTCCGGTCCAGGGAAGACATGGCTTGGCAGTTCGGGCTGGACTGTTCCCATGAGGCACAGGGTCAAGACTGATTTGCATATGGCCATGTCTGAACTGGGGGGCGTGGTGAGCAAAATAACGATGGATTAAACCCAGATCTGTGACTGGGGTGAATGTTTTGCCAATGTGCAACATTCCGTCCATCATCTTGTGTGTTTTGCTGTTCGTCCTATGTGGGAAGGGTATGCCCAGACGTGGGTCCCGTGCTCACTACGCCACTGGAGTCAAGCTATCCTGGCTGATGACGGCTGATAGCCAGAAACCGGTCCTAGGATGCTTGATTCCGGTCCAGGGAAGACATGGCTTGGCAGTTCGGGCTGCACTGTTCCGATGAGGCACAGGGTCAAGACTGATTTGCATATGGCCATGTCTGAACTGGGGGGGCGTGGTGAGCAAAATAACGATGGATTAAACCCAGATCTGTGACTGGGGGTGAATGTTTTGCCAATGTGCAACATTCCGTCCATCATCTTGTGTGTTATAGTGTATCTTTGGCCACACAGGCCCTGATTACGACCAATGTGGTTCAGAATTCCTACATGGAATTCCGTTTCACACTATTACATGCTGAATGTGGCAGCACTGGACCCAAGTTTACTGGCTGAAAATTGTAATGCTTGTCCACGGCTAAGTGACAGTTTTCTTTCCTTTCCCCACCATTCCAAACCCTATTACTCCTACCCGCCCCACTGAAGAGCCTGGCAGATTTTCACCACCTGCTGTGAGCATGTGGTAAAGGTCTGCATTAAACCTCGCAAAATCATGTAATTCTTTGCTAAATACTAGCTGGAAAAACCAGTTCCACACAGCTATTCCCGTTCTGTGACGTCAAGCCCGTAACTGCAGGAATTCCATGCGCAGATTCTGACCGGTATTGGTAATACCTAGTCCCTGAAATCTGAGTAGTGAATCCCGTATTACATGTAATTGAGGTGCAAGTGTCTGATGAACTTGGAAAAGCGGTGGTCACTTTGGCACATGGTAATGACAGCATCCTACATTTTAGCGCACAGTTCCATGACCCTACTCCATCAATTGCATTTCTGATTTTTGAAGGCCCCCCTTTAAGACAGAATATGTGGTAGGTCTGAATCATATCGGAGAAGTCCACCAACATTAATCACCTTTTCTCTCTAACTTGCTTCCAACAGAAATACAAGAAGTACTTTGCTCTGACATTTCTGGGCTCTATCCTGTGGATTGCTATTTTCTCCTACCTCATGGTGTGGTGGGCTCACCAGGTAAGGCATCACTTGTAGCAACTGTGCACCATTCTTTGGGCCTTACATGGTTTAGAAGCACTTTGACTGTCTAGAAGCCAGACTTTAAGGCAGCATGCAATGCATGTTACAATCACAGAGGACAAGTCACAGATTCATAGAGTGACTTTAGAAAAAGACCTCAGTCTGCCTAGCCTCCCTAATTCCACCTATTGCATCATCAGATGCTTCCATCACATTGCCAACTTTACACTGATTCTCCCACAGCTATGGTGCCTTATGCCACTAAGAGCCTTTTTCAATTTCTTTTTTTTTGCCACATACTACACGTATCATCTGAATTACTACTGCCACTTTCCAAGTTGAAGCCAGTTCAGGGGGGTTTGAGCTCTGATCTTCCTTTGTACATATTAGGCATCAGCTCGCACACCAGTGCTTAGAAATAAAATGTGTCTTACAGATAGAAAGTACTGTAGAAGCTCTGGTTTGCAGTGAATTTCTTTATTTCAGACTTCAGACCAGTGTAATGGTTCCAGTCAACGTGCCAACCCAAATAAAGCTTCCAGCTAACATTTTTCATATTGTGGGTATTTTAGCCCGCCACTCCATAAGGGCAAGCAATCAAGATGGCAAACTCAGAGTAAGCATTGCAGCCAGCTGCCGAGGGCTTGACCGGTTGTTAAATGACCCGAACCAGAGTTATAAGCCCGAGCCACAGACTAGGACCTATAACAAGGGAGAGGGTGTTTAACAATCAGTATAGCCCGAGACAGATGGTCTATTAAGCTATTACAACATACCACCCACTGAGAATAGAATGTTCTAAAGTAAAAAGGGAGAAAAAGAAAGACAACCATTGGAATATTGGAGAAGAAGGCTTTTATCAGCCATTATTAGCCCTCAGCCACTTCATTGTCTTCAATGGAGCTCCCAACATTCCAGTGTTCTAATTATGTGCAAGTTTGGACTTAAAATAAGAAAATTCCAGTAACAGCGTCTTCCAATAGATTAACATGGGAGTCCATTGAGGAATGGTATCCCTCAGCGGACCTGGAGCGTACACTTTATAATTGATTTTATTTCAGAGGACTGATGTGTGGGCTAATGCTTAAGTAGAATATGGAACCTTGGTGTTCTGACTTGGAGGGTATTGTGGTGGCTGCTCTCCCTCTCACCACCCAGGTGCTGGACTTTTGTTTAAATATATGTTGACTTTTGTTGTAAATGAGTTGAGGTGGGCACAGCTTATCCTCTTGCTATCCTTACTTACTCTCCTCCATACATCATTGGTTTTCATCCCTTGCTCTACCTATGGTGGAACTTGGAAAACACAAGGGGCAGCTGGAGGAAACTGGTTCACCTCTAAGCTAGTGAAAGGGCTGACCATGACTGTCTCTGACTGACCCGAGGTTCCTTAAAATGAGAGCACTACAAAGCTTAAATTCCGCCAGCACAGTTGTGAGAACTTGTGAAGTTTGTGAACTTTGCTGGCAAGTGTATAGTTCCTGCAAAAAGTTTTTTAAGAGATACTTTTCCAAAGAATATTTTATTTTAACTCCAGTCTTCCTTAGTCCTCTACAATTCCAAAACATTTCTGTTTCCAAAACACTCACAGCATCTTTTGAATGATTTGGGACCACAGGCCCCTTTGTCTGGCTTACCCCCATGCCATATCAGTTTCAGGGCTGGATGGAAAAGTAAACTTCAGAGAAAGAGCACAGTTGCAGTTTGGCTGTGGTCAATGGCATGCCATTGGGACTCACCATGCTTCCATTATTGCTGAATGGAGTTAGACCCAACATTGAGGCGTCAGGTATGGGAGAATTGTGATTTTTCATTTGTCATTGCTAAACTAACTCTGTCCCGGAGACCACAACTTTTTCAAAGGAGTGTAAATTAATGTTCCTGGCCCTTTTGAGGAGCACCTACACACGTTTTTCTGTAAGGTAGATATATATTTCTTCTGACCACCCCTACAACAATCAAACCGTTGTGCTTTTTAGCCAGAGATTGTCCTCTCTTAGAATGGGAGCTTCTAGCTTTTGTGGCATATTGCATATTTTCATTAAGGAACGCTTGAGTTTTTTTCATTACGTTATTTGAAACAATAGCGACTTAAAAATGGTCTTTCTGCCTCCTTTTTGTGCTTATTGTTAAAATTGAACAAGCTGATATTGTACTCCGAAAGACACATCCTTTCTAGAGATCTGACGTTTTTAACGTGAATTAAGTAACTTCTTAGCAATGCATAACATCAGAAAACTGTAAATACAAATGTCTAAAATGAAAGTGAAAAATGATAAGATAACCTTAGCAAATAACTGAGATACCCTTACCCCTAATCCCTCCGGAATTTACATAAGCTATATTAACGTATCGTAAAAGTATTTAACATGCAAATACAGTGAGGCGGACGTTAATTTGTTACACATATATTTTAATTAAAATGTTTTTTTGTATAAAATACATTGAAATGGCCAAGTTAGTTGCAGTGAATAATGTAAGCAATAGAGCCAATGAACATAACATGGAATGTTTAAGATTTTTCATATATGTTTAGGCTTTACTATGGGCACATCTAAAGAAGTAATACCCACAGACCCACCAGAAACACTAGGCAAATCGGAATTATTGTGCCAATTAATATGCCAGTCCTCTTTTGTGTCAGTGATCACCAAGCTCCTTAAGGGAGAAAAGTGACAGTAATCTTTCCCTATCAGCCAGCTATTCAACCAGTAGCCAATCCGCTTCAGATAGTCAATATCAATTAATCTCTCCATCAGCAGAATTAATAACATAGCAGCCAGTGTTCTGTACATGTAATGTCCTCCTGAGCAGCTAGAATTGTGCTAAATCAACGACTCTGCTGGCCACTACTCATTAGCAGGACTGACTGTAATGAATGTGGCTGCTCACCATCAAGCCACACCCAAAACCCCAACACTCCCTTAAGACAGAGGTAAGACACAACACTCACTTAAGGCGAGGAAAATAAACCAATCCAAATGTATGGAATATAACACACAGATGTAATGAATGTGGCTGCTCACCATCAAGCCACGCCCAAAACCACAACAGTCCCTTAAGACAGAGGTAAGACACAACACTCACTTAAGGCGAGGTAAATAAACCAATCCAAATATATGGAATAAGTTTATTAATGCAATGTTCAAAACGGTAGGCCAAATATATCAGTAAATGCAGATTCTCAAATGCCAATTACCTACAATAAACAATTAGAATAAAATGCAATATATACAGGTAGCAGAGAGTAGAAAATATATATATATAAGAGAGAGAGAAAGAATGATAGAAAGAGAGTGGTTAGGAACACCTCACCGACTGATTCCGCAACATCCTTGCCCGTTTTCTAGCTGGGGAAGCCCTTTCACAGCACAGGTAGGAGTATCAGTCAGGACTCAAATTCCATCACCAAGCCACAGCAATACGTCTATTCTGTGGTGAACTTCCACTTGGCCTGCGAAAGCTTCCAGCTTAAATATCATATCCAGTTCACTCTGGTCAGTGAGGAGCGAAAAACAAGTGAAGAGCAGAAAGACCTTGAATATGAATCGCAAGCACTGCTGTGCACGCAGGAGCAAGGCAAAGTCAGAAATTAGGCCATGTCAAAGCCAATAGTAAGAACTCATAATTCTGTGCACGCAGAAGCAAGGCAAAGTCAGAAAGCAAGATGATATGAAGCCATGTTAAAGCCAATAGTAAGCACTTATAATATAAATGTACTGTTCTACTCCATGACAACTCCCACTAAAAGACAGTAAGATTACAGAACAGAAGGGAAGCAGGCATATGTAGGACCATCCCACATTAAGGCTAGGGTAAAATAACACACTGAAGTCAGTTAAAATGGTGGCAGTCGAGGGTCATCATAGGGTGCCAAATCAACAAGAGCGCCTCTTTTATTACATTCCACCCCATGACCCTCGACTATCATCATTCACATATATCAAAAACGGAATCTCTCAACTAAAGACACCACCACTAGTGAAAAATTGCAATTCTTAACTGAAAGCACAAAAACTGCATTTCTTAATTGAAAGACACAAAAACTGTTGAAAAACTACATTTCTTAATTGAAAACACAACTACAAGCGAAAATCCTCATTTCATAACTGAAAGACACAAATATAAAACTATGAAATCAAAAAAAGCATGTGATAATCACTTCACAGAAAAACACAACTATGAGTAAAGAACTACATTTCCTAAATACATGTTGAAGCAACAACTCATGTGCTGAACTGAAAGCACAGAAATAGCTCATGCATATCTGGATACATGTTCGATGGATACACAAAATAAATGAATCAAGCTTTTGAATTCAATAATGCTCCTAATGTCTCAAACAGCTAATACTGGAACTTCTACTGTTGAAGCAGCCAAACCTATATATGTTGTGCTAAAAAACAAAGGCAACTCCTTCACTCAAAAAAAACATTTCTGCTGTTCTCCAATTTAAATCTCCCAACATCTTTGTTGTTCTGTTTTCTCTTTTAAAAACACAGTCCTTATGTGTGAAAGACACACAGCCTTCTCACAGTTTGTTTCACGTCCACTAAACAGTTCATTGGTCTCGGCAAATGAAGTCCCCATCTGGTCCGTTCAGCCACAGGATGCCAGCTTCCACCGTCCGGTGATCACTCCAGGCTTGAGGGGGGGTGGGGGTAGGGGGAGGGGAGGAAGAGGGAGAGGGAAGGGTCCCACGCATACGGGGACAGGGGCACCAAGCACACCAACACGTCGCAGTATGAGGACCTGAAAAAGAAACAAGCATCACTCTTCTTGCAAGAAACATTTTTCAAAAAGCGCACGTTGTTCCTGTCCCTGTTTTGCATTTCTGAAAGTACAATAAAATCATTCCTGACTGCACGCTTCACTGCTAGCTCTGGGGAATTGTCTGAAAATTCTACCCTCGCTTTAGCCTCTGAATTCTTGGTATGAGAGTGAAACTCTCTTTTTCCCTGCACAGTAAGAAGGGCTGTGGCAGTCTCCTTCCTGACTATTTCTCCACTCACTGCAGAATACGTGCTTCCTTTATCAATTGGAAGAAGCCCAAGGCACTCCATCTTCCTTGTCTGCTCTGGTAATTTTCCTTTCCTCAACTCGCCCTTCACCTTCTGTGGGACTGGTCTGGCTTGTGCATTCTGACAAACAGGACACTGCAAAATCATAGTTTTAATCAAATCTAGGGGAATTTGTATCCCTCTATTCTCTGTCCACCTGCTAGTAATCTGTTTTCCAAAGTGTCCGCACTTCTGATGTGCCCACTTCGCAATCCCAACCAAGTCAGAATCCTGCGTTGTCACCTCAGCCTCTGAAATCTTAACTTTTTCATCTGTGAGAGAATTAAACCAGCGGTCAAGTGAGTTAGTAGAGCAATGAGCATCTACATGATACACAGTAACTGTACTTTGTGTCAACATGGTCCAGATCTCTTTCCGCAATTCCTTGCCCCACACTTCCTTTGCATTTATCCTCCAATTATGAGCATGCCACGTGGGAAGCCAAGTTGCTAACCCATTGGCAGTGGACCATGAATCAGTGTAAATATGACATTTTCCTGGCAATTCTTGTTTCAAAGCTTGATATACAGCATATAGTTCTGCAAACTGACTGCTCTTTCCTTCTCCAGTAGTGGTCAACAATTTCTGGGTCACAGGATTGTATGACACCGCCTTCCAGTGCCTCTTTGCCCCTACATACCTGGCTGCACCATCAGTAAACCACACATGCTTCTTGTCCTCCACGGACAATTCGCTAAATGGCTTACACCACTTTACAGGAGACTCCTGTATTTCAGGTACATCATGCAACACCTCTGTCTCTTCCATTGGCACCTGCGCCACCTGCTCATGCAACACCACGGTGCCTTTGGGACCTACTCGGGCCCTATCCTGTATATACCACTTCCATTTGATTATGCTGGCTTCCTGTGCATGTCCAATTCTGTGAGTCTTGGGGGAACTCATCACCCACTGCATTATTGGAATTTCAGGTCTCAAAATCACATCATGCCCTAGGGTCATTTGCTCAGTATCCACCAGAGCCCAATAGCATGCAAGCAACTGTTTTTCAAAGGGGGTGTATCTCTCTCCAGCATCTGGCAATCTCTTTGTCCAAAACCTTAAAGGTACTTTCATTCTTCCCTGCTTCTGCCACAAACTCCAGTTAGCGTATGGTCCTTGCACTGTCACATTCAGCTCAACATCCCCCTCCTGCACTGGCCTCAAATCCAAAGCGTATTGTATAGCCTCTTTTGCCAATTCAAATGCAATCTGCTTCTGCTCTCCCCATTCAAATGCATTTTTCTTTCGCGTAACTTTGTACAAAGGAGCCAAAATCTGACTCAAGTGAGGAATGTGCTGTCTCCAAAAACCAAACAAACCAATGAACCTCTGGGCTTCCTTTCTGTTTCGGGGCACTGCAAATTCTCTGATCTTTTGTTTCACTTTCTGGCACCACCTCTCTGTGTACCTGATGCCACTGAATACCCAAAAACTTCACACTCTGAGAGGGTCCTTGTAATTTGGCGGGATTTATTTCCCATCCCTTGCTCTGCAAATGCTCCACAATCCTGTCTAACTGAGTCTGCACTTGTGCATCCTGACACATAGAAATCATAGTTCTGAGTAAATCTAGGGGGATATGGATCCCTTCATTTTCTGCCCACCTGTTTATATGGTCTTTATCTCCTAGGTGCTCGAATTTAATCATGTACACCAAATCTGAATCGTGTCTCACCACCTCTTTCTCCAAGATTTTAGCCTTTTCATCTGTAAGGAAATTAAATGTTCTGTCATGAACAGTAGCTGTAGCTGCGCTTTGCAGTACCATCTGCCACTTCACTGGGAAATTCTATGTCTCAATCTCCACCCCTGGACTTTCTATTGAGACCTGCGTAAACTGTGCATGCAAAACTGCAGTTTCTGTCTGTATATACCATTTAATAACCATTGCTTCCTCCCATTGGCAAATCACATTGTATTTCACCATCATCTGTCCAGTGTCTTTCAATGCGCAAAAGCATCTGTATTTGTCCAGCATCTGGATTTAAAAGTATCCTCTTTTTTCCCTGCACTTCCCTGTAACTAAAAAGAGCACACTGCTCTTGGACTGACACACAAGATACACTGTCACATTTCTGAACTGACCACATGTCTGAAATATTTTGCACAATCTGTTGTGCAGATTCAAATATACATTGCTGCATTTCTTCTTTGAAAATAGCATTTTTCCATGTAAAATAAGATTTATCGTTCACTGTCATGTCTGAACTATACCTGGAACCAACGATCGCTAAGTCTAAAAAACTGGTCTGTTTATTTCCCTGCACATTCCTTTCTGGCTGAGCAACATCCTCAAAAGAATTAATTAAGACCGTCTGTGAAGCCTGCAGATTAACTGGCACGTTCTCTAAGCTCACATTCTCCACATATGACTCATCGCCGGTCAAAGCAAACGGCTTCAGAGCCTGGCACATGCTTAATTCTGTTTTCAAAGACGTATTTTCAAACTGAACATCAGACAATTCTTTTTTTAACTCACTACATTCTTGTTCTAAATGCTCAAATTTTTGATACATGCTAAGCAACATATTCAAAATGACACCATTGTTTTTGTCTGAAATACCATTAATCTCCTGCTGAGTAAGATCCTTCATACTGTTCATCGCAACCCCCTGCCTGCCAGCTTGAACACACTTTTCTCTGACGTCTGCTTCAACAAACTGTTTCTCTAATGTCTCACATCCACGCTGCAACTGAACATATTTTGTATGCATTTCTAAATAAACACTTAAGGGAATCCAGCCCCTTTCTGCCTAATGTAGCTAAACACACACTCCAATTCTCACTTAAACCAGCACAATTAGCCCACTCTTGGGCTAGCGCACCATATGGGACTACCTCCCATCCAAATATATCAATTGGTATCTGTGAATCTGCTTTCAATTTCTAAAAAACATGTTTCTTCCCATTTTTAAATCGAGGTTCGAATCCTGTGAGAATGACGCCAAGATGTAATGAATGTGCTTTTCACAAAATGAACACACCCAACCCCTGCACTCCCTTTCTGGGAGGCAAATATACTACTGCACCGCTAAATAATGCACTTTGAGCAGCACCCCCTAAGGCGGGGAAAAGTCGCAGCACCCCCTTAGACGAGGCAAGAAAACAAATTTAGATGCACTTAGAACATATACTTTGAGCAGCACCCCCTAAGGTGAGGAAAAGTCACAGCACCCCCTTAGGCGAGGCAAGAAACCAAATTCAAGTGAATTTAAAATAACACACACAAGTTTATTAATGAAACAATTTGAAACGGTTGGCCAAATATATCAGTAAATGCAGATTCTCAAATACCAACTAAGTAAAATAAACAATTAGAATAAAATGCAGTATATACAAAAAGCAAAGAGTAGAAAATATATACAAGAGAGAGAGAGAGTGGTTAGGAACACCTCACCGACTGATTCTGCAACATCCTTGCCCGCTCTTTAGCTGGGGAAGCCCTTTCACAGCCCAGGTAGGAGTGTCAGTCAGGACTCAAATTCCATCACCAATCCACAGCAATACGTCTATTCTGTGGTGAACTTCCACCTGACCTACGAAAGCTTCCAGCTTAAATATCATTATTCAACGTGAGGCGAAGTTTCTAGAAAACCCTGCCCCTTTCTCATTGGAAAAAACCGAGCAGGCTGTACCAGTCTGCGTCAAGGCCAAGACAGTGGCTGGCCAAGCCTCTGTATTTTGACTCCGAGACAGAGTTGTACATTCCACAGATAATATCCAGTTCACTCTGGTCAGTGAGGTGCGAAAAACAAGTGAAGAGCAGAAAGACCTTGAATATGAATCGTAAGCACTACTGTGCATGCAGGAGCAAGGCAAAGTCAGAAATGAGGCCATGGCAAAGCCAATAGTAAAAACTCATAATTCTGTGCACGCAGAAGCAAGGCAAAGTCAGAAAGCAAGATGATATGAAGCCATGTTAAAGCCAATAGTAAGCACTTATAATATAAATGTACTGTTCTACTCCATGACAACTCCCACAAAAAGACAGTAAGATTACAGAACAGAAGGGAAGCAGGCATATGTAGGACCATCCCACATTAAGGCTAGGGTAAAATAACACACTGAAGTCCGTTAAAATGGTGGCAGTCGAGGGTCATCATAGGGTGCGAAATCACAAGAGCGCCTCTTTTATTACACTGACGACCATGTTGGCAACTATCACAGTTAGTATCGTGCATAACTGACATCTTTCAATGACCTGTATTGTGCAGTAGATAGTAATTACCTACTTGTCATTGTTGTGGAATAGTAATTAGGCATCTTGGGTATTTTACGGTGTTAATCCCCGCTTGCATTTTTCTGCAGTAGTAATTACACATCCATCAGTATTCTGCATAAAACAATGTCTGGTGTGCATTTTTTCTGTGTAAAATCAAAATCACTAGTCTGAGCAATGGGAAGGTGTATTTATTTGAAAGGTTTTATATAGCGCTGGCTAGACCCGGAGGTATCAGAGCGCTTTACATGAACAGAAGCAATCAATAAGAGAAGTAGTTCAGGGTAAACAAAAACAGGCAATTACATCTCACAATAAGTTAAAAGGGGGCACAAATAAATTAGGCAATTTTTCCAGGAAACAAAACACGCAGGTACATCTCAGATTATGAATAGGGAGGGCAAAAATTCTGGGTGGTTAGCGGGGAATAAACATATAAAAAATATAAAGGGGGGTAACAATTTAGGGCAGAGAAGAGAGGAAGATATGTAAAGAGGGAGAGTGAAGTGAGGGTTAGGAAAAGATAACCAATGCAGGGGAAGCAGAAAGCAAGGTCAAAGGAGAGATTAAGGACCCCAGTATATGTTGAGAAGGTGAAATTTAAGGTCTTTTTTAAAGCTGAGGTAGGAAGGGTTACAACGCAGGTCCTTCGGGAGGGCATTCCAGATGTTCAGGGCGTTACCGGAGAAGGAGCGAGATTGGGTGGATTTCTTTTTTAAAAGCGGGGGGACGAGGAGGAGCGCATTGGTGCTTCTCATCATTCTGGTGCTGCCCGCAGTGTATGGCAGTAGTTTCTTCAGACTAAGAATTAAATAGTATAAGAAGTGATACTGATATTTCTAATGACACCTCTTTGTTCTATGTGGTGAGCTGCCCAATGAACCATAAGTGAATAAAAATGATTGTGGCCCCAAGTGAATTTGTGCTGTGCTGGATGTCAGGCTTATTTTTCCCTGCATCAGGGCTGCTCTAAAACATGTATAAACCCTGAAATGCACCTCAAATGACAGGATCGTATATTAGAAAGGTTGTGTTTTAAAGTGCTGTCCCGCACCAAGACATTCTGACTGTTTCCCAAAATAAAATGGCGCCTGAAGTGGAAGAGTAGAGTGCAGGGACGGCACCAGCAAACTTCCAATGTGCAAAATTTTCACCTCCGGTCCTGACATAGAATCAGTGGCGTAGCTAGGCACTCTGCCGCCCATGGCGGTCCCTGCCTTTTGCCGCCGCCGCCGAGCGCCTAAGAGCCGGGGGGGGGGGTGCTGGCGATAAATTTACCTGCCGCCCCGAATTCTCGTGCCGCCCGGGGCGTACCGCCCCCTCCGCCCCCCCCTTGCTACGCCAGTGCATAGAATTATGTCGAAGCTGTGAATACAGGCCATGTTACCAGAACTTGTATCATAGAAATTGAAATAGGACAAACTCAGCACTACTCCGGAAACAAAAAGAAAAGGCTATTGTAAGCAAACCCAGCAATACTTAAACAGTGCAGATAGACTTCCTAAAGTGACAAAGACTGTCAGGCACCCAGTACAAGCAAATAATCTAGCTCACTGAAAGAAAAAAGTGAATTGTTAGTTACCCACACTACTAGATAAACATATTGATTATATACTATTATAAAAGGACGTGTTCTTGAAGTTCCTTGCTACTCTGAGGACTCAAGATGTGGTCCACAACTCTCCTTTGGTTTAAAGACTGAAATGTTCAAATTCCTTTGTCAGTTACAAGGGGAATGCAGTTAAGTCTATCAGATGATAATATCTCTAAAATCCACCTACTACTTTGACAGGCTTTTCTACGCTCTGCCTCTGAGCCATCCCCAAAACAGCAGTGTTACGATGCCATAGAAACACCATCTAAACGTATACCAGGAGAATGGATGAAGAAGAGAGAGGAACAGGCCAGGATTGAAGTAGTTATTCCTGGCTTCACCTCACTGTAGGCAATAAATATATGTAAATCAAATGAGAGAGAGAGGAAAAAATATAAAGGGGGGGTGATGTGTGGGCTAGTTCACTTCCCCTGGAAAATACAATGAATATCAATGAGAACTAGCTCACACTCTAGAAGCTAGACGTTCATGTGTGGGAAAACCATTTGTTTTTTATAAAAACCCTCACCCACCAACCTAGTTGGTGGCATGCTTCATCATCGGGTCCCACCCAAGGTGCCGAGTGCACCTCGGGTGTGCTTCAACGCCTGATTTACAGCGGAGCTGGTTTTGTGTGTGAGGAGTGCAAAGTGGTGCTGTAGTGGTGAAGTTTTAAAAACTGTCCATTGGGTCCCTTTAAGTTAAAGGTGAGTATTTTAATGGTGGGCCCTCTGGCACTATCAAAAATGGAAGCGGATATGGGTAGAGATTAATTTAAGTCTCTCATATCCTTAGAATATCAGGTCAGGTCTACATGTTTCAGCCAGGCAGCTACGTTTGCTGGCTTTCTTCAGGACCTATGTGTAAGTGTTTTTAAGTGCAAGAACGTGATGGCCAGGTGTGATTTACGTGGCCACTAGAGATGCCGCACACGCTAAGGTGCGGTGCTGGGGGAGGATGCATCCTCCTAAAGTTGCTTAAAGCCTGTGGAGAGAAAGAAACAGACAGTACAAACAAACATGAACATATAATACTTTTTGCTTCTGATATTCGCACATCTATGTTGTGACATGCTCGGCGCCGTGTTTGGTCATTATGCGAAGCAATGCGCTAGTGAAGCAGCAGGTGGCGCTTCTGCATAGCCGCTTATTAATACCGTTTTCTATGCGCTACTGTGAGAATAACCATAGCTAAAGCGGTCATTTTAAATTATGAGGCGGAATGCTTATGATGAAATTGTCATCACGAGCAACATGAACCCCGTGAGGAGGCAGGACCTGTAGTCACACACAGAGTGTGACGGGAAAGAGAAAACAACTCATTACCGAAGGCGTTCCCAAACCCACTGGGATCCTCCGTGTTTGAATCGGGTTGCCGGACCCAAGTACCCTACTTACTTCTTCAAGGTTGTCTGTCCGCTTCCCATACCTGCTTCGGCCTGCTGCTCGGAATACGGTTGATGCGGATGAGGTCGGGAGAGCCGGCTTTTATGTCCGTATTCTCCCGCCAAGTAGCAGCCGTAATTGGCAATCTACCCGTCATGGCGCAGGGCGGCATGTCGTCATCCGGGGGTGTGATATAGGCAGAGAAGGCAGACTATTTGGTTCCTGTATTGTGATGAGACTGGAGGCCCCTGAGTGTATATGACTAGTATGTTGTGTACCCCGTTCTAGAAAAGGAAAAAAGAAAGTGTAGAACACATGTGCGGGGTAATATGTGGGAAACACATGTATTAATTCAGAAATGGTCTGTTGTGACGATGGGGCCTCGCTATTAAACCTTCTCGCAGAGGAGGGCCGAGAATATGCATTCCCAGGGAACCCTATGCTGAAAGAAAAACTCGTAGTCAACGTTGTTGATGAGGCTCAAGTGTGAGCGAGGTAAGCATATGGAAACGAACATTCCGGATGTCTTTCCCAGGCTAGTTTGTTCCAAGGTAGTATGGCTACATACTGAGTGTATTCAGGTGTATTTATGTACGGGATAGCCATATGAATGATGTAGATTCAGTGTGTGAATGAAGGTTTTTTTTTGTTGGAATGGCGTGTGGCCCTTTGTTAGTGGGGGTAATGTGTGTTCGTAAATCTCACGCCATATGCAGAATTAGCGGTTGTTCAGGGCATTCCAAGGAATGTTGTCATTTAACCCAGTTTTATGGGTTGATAAGCGATAAATCCAACGCTGCTCTTTTTGCAATAGGAGATTCTCATCTGTCGTGATGGATATTTCGATTTGTTCTATCACGACCCATCTCAGGTCATTGGGTGTGTGTCCATTAAGGATGTAGTGCTCCGTCTTCCTTGTGGTGTTCCTTTTGCAACGTATGTTGCTCCGGTTCTCTCCGATCCTGGTCTTAATCTTCCTGCTGGTCATACCGATGTAGCGGAGGCCACACGGGCACTCAATCAGGTAAACAACGTGTGTGGAGTTACAGTTAGTGTGCTTTCTGAGGTGCCATGTTTTGCCTTCTTCTAACTCACAAGTTTTTATGGTTAGGGTGAGGTGGCAAACGCAGCAGTTCCCACATGGGTAATGGCCCACTATGTTGGGAAGGCCCCATGCGTTGAGGACAGTGTTGTCCCTCGGGGTGTGTGGCTGTTTTGGGCGTGTAGAGACCAATCGGTTCTTCAGACTGCCTGCTCTTTTATAGGAGAAAAGGGGTTGCTCTCATTTCAGTCTTCCTGTGTTGAGGATCCGCCAGTTCTTTCGGATGATTTTTGTTACTCTATTGGAGACCGAATTGTATGTGGTGACACACGTGAGGGGGATAGTGTTATCCACTCTATGGGTGTCTTATAGTAGTGCCTCCCCATTCTGGTTTCGCGCTCTCTTCTTGGTAGAGCGTATGATTCTGTCCGGGTAACCTCTTTGGTTGAGTTTTGTAGCTAGATCAGTTGATTGTTTTTGAAAGTCCCACCAATCTGACTAGCATTGAGGCAAGCCTAGGGTGTGAAGGTGCCAGACAGGAAGGCAACATGAATGAGCTGCTATAAACTTAGGAAACTTCAAAGGGAAAAAGCCTCCAATCCATGCAGGAAGCCCGCGGAGCAGGCTGTGAGACTTTTTCTTCTGACCATTTTCTTTCTCCAAAAGTGATTTTAAACTGTTGCTCAATAAACTGAAAGCTCACTAGAGAATTCTCTAAATATCTAAGATCAGCATTGATGTCCTTGCGCACAGGGGAAAAGACTACTGTAGTTGAGATTCTTGAATAAATAAGCTAGAGCTTTATACAAAATATAAAGGATCAGATTCAGATTTCATGAGACAAGCAGGAAGACCAGGAGAACATGTCTTGAAGGAATAATGTATGGGTGTAGGGTATCATATAGAAATGAAGGAAAATAACTAGATCACTTATGAGAACTCTTCCAAGAAGTTGTTCATGATCCGAGAAAGATTTCCATGGCAATCTGTCTCATAGGGATTTCCTCAAGCAATTTAAAAAAGAAAACTTTGTACCCATATTTTTATGAAAATGTCGTCTGTGAGATTAAGACAAGCCTGAGAGAGTTCCTCAGTCAAGTTTGAAGACTTGAAGATCTAGATTTTTCAAAACCGTGCATAAACAATGCTAAACAAACACATTTATATGTATATATTGAATCACATCCTTTCTTGCACAGACAGGCAGATACACAGCGAAGCAGCAGAAAGGAAGATGTTTATTTCATTTACAAGTCTGAGGCAACGCGTTTTGGCTGCATACACGGCCTCGATCACACAGAGTATGGCATGAAATTCATTACATATGTACGCGCTCCCGTAACAACTACATCATAGAACTAGAAAACATGCTAAATTCCTTCACAATGCATACAACCCATAACATGCAGAGTGTAATTAGAGAAGTAAAGAATGGGAAATAATTGCAGATAATATGTAACTCCCTATAACTAAACAAAATAAACATCATGACATGTTCTATGTCATCATTTATGACATCACTGATTACATCATCCAAGGTTCTTTTGTGCACATTTCTCTTTAAAGGAGTATACCATTAGAGCTATGAAAGTGCAAAATAGCTTAGAATAATATGAAGCATCTTTACTGCTATCATACATACAACCCACAGAGGTAAAGAAAGGTTGTGCTATTTGCAACATTGACCCCATACCATACACTACATAGGTAGCCGAGTTCATGTTGACTATGCACCACAGATGAAAGGGTAAACTATCCTGTACACGGTGTTCAATCTGTATACAATTGTGCAGGCAAAACCAAGTTCCTCCAGATACTCAATCCCTGTCACATAACTAACTAACGCCCTACTATGAACACTCTTTACCTGTATCAAACCCCTGACAGTCACTGGACCTACATTGAGAAATGAAGTGGATATAAGTAGAAAAGTGGGTACTGTAAACTGTGTTTACTCTACAGAGAGAATTTACTCTGCATCACACTGTTTGCAGACAGTGAAAGTCTCATGAAAACTACACCACAGAGCATTGAACGGTGTCTACTAAACACAGTATACACTGCAAAACTTGTCCAAAGAGTGACTATTCACTTAAAATAACCAAGGTCTGAAGGTGCTACAGGTCATACTACCTGCAGCCTTCATACTGTGGTGAAAACTTTACAGATAGCCCATCTTCTGAAGCAAAACAAGCACATGTACATAGGTTAGTACCTGCTGCACACAATCTTCCATGTTAAGTGAAAATTGTCATGCTGAAATGATTCTGTCTAATAACTCAAGGCTGCTTACAATACTTAGTATGTAGTACATAGAATCTTTGCCCTGCTGGAAACCTTTATTGCAGTACCAAAAAACTTGTGTGGAACATAATGGACACAAGTCAACTGTCACTTGCAAACAGAGTTACTCTACAAAACAAAGACTTATTATGCGTTCAATACCTCTACACACCTATGGTGCATAAGAAGCTTATGCATTTTGTAAACACATATCGAATAGCTGGACACAGGCTGTGCAAAAATTAGGTAGACAAGTAATCTGGTGGTTACCTGCCACTATGTAAACTATAAAACAAACTTACACATTCATTGGGTGATGTCATCAGTGATGTCATTTGAGATGTCATCAGTGATGTCATAGAACATGTTATGAATGATGTAATATGTAAGGTCATAAGCAGTGCATGGAGGGAGTGCAAGTTATAGTTAGAGCTCCTAACTATAACTGGTGAATTTCTGTGTTTTTTTGGTAGTTCAAAACGTTAATGTTGTCACTGACAAATTCACCTAACTATGACATTACTTTAACCTTTGTTTTTTTCAGTGGATTTATAAAGTAAAAAAAAAAACAGATCTTTTTATCACATCTAACTATAATGTTCGTTTTTTCAGTGAATTTCTAGTTTTTTTTAAACGTATACTAATATTTAATTACCGTACATAAATACAACACCCCACCGCGCACGGCCAATATCTGCGGCCAACCCCATGCTGTGCATGGCCAAAGAGAGGGGGGCACAAAGCCTGGGAACCCCATCCCCAGGGCCTTTTTTTTTTTTTTTTAAAGGGGAGGGGGCTATATGGCACCTGTCCTTGAGCCTCATTAGGCCCTGGGGACCCCATCCCCCAGGGCCTTTATTTTTTATGAACGGGAAGGAGGACACGTGGCCAATGTCCTTGAGCCTTAACAAGTAGCCATCCCCCAGGGCCAATCTTTTTAAATAAAGGGGAGTGGACACGTGTGGCTTCCCTTCCAAGGCCGATTTTGGCCCCGGGGACCCCATCCCCTGGGGCCTGGCATGATTATCAGGGAGGGCAAGTGGCCCCCCTCCCGGTCCAATTTAGGCCTCGGGACCTCATCCCCCAGGGCCCGGCATGATAATCAGGGAAAGGGGAGGCACGTGGCCTCCTACCCCAGGCAAATTTCTGCCCCGGGGTCCCCAGACCTGGGCCCTCACACTTTAATGGTGGATGCCCTGGGCTCACCCAGGGCACCCACCATACATTTATTGGGGGACACGGGGGAGCCCCAAGTCCCCGTGGCCCCACCCGGCTCCCGCATACAGCGGGAGCCAGCATTGCTTCCGCCCACAGGGAGCAGCTACTAATGCTACTCCCTGCGGGCGGGAGCAATATTTTGATCTGTTCTCTGCCCGTATCACCGCAGGCAGGGAAATGCATCAAAATTCTGCTCCCAGTGGGCGGGAGCATTTCTGAAGCTCCCACCCACTGGGAATTGACTTGGTATTTGCTACCGCTTGGCTGGAGTTTGGAAAATGCTCCCACCAAGTTAGAGCAAACACGTTTTCCTGCCTGTGCTGCTGAGGGCAGGGAAACCGCTATGCCGCGGGGGTGGGTTCTCCTGGACATAGCATCTGAGCTGGCACTGGGGATGGGGTCCCCGGGCCTTTAATGGAGCAGGGAGGGGTGCTGGACGACCACCCTCCCTTAAAGAAATCAGCACCGAGGATGGGATCCCCGGGGCCGTTAGAGGCTGGGGAAGGAGAGGCCAGATATCAGATGGAGCTTTGCCCTGAGGAGACCCATTGAAATTAGCTTGTGGGTCGAAACCTTAACATTGGAGTGGGGCTTATCGAATATTGAATTAGTTTTTAGTTCTGTATCAGTATCTATACTAGGCTGAATATTTGAAAGCATGAACTCCCATGATATATATGTGTATCGGATTTTAATTGCCTCACTATTGCACTTATGAGCACTGCGCCGTCTGCACTTTACTGATTTTTTTGGTTAGCACCTTTCTGGAAGAATAGTAAATTGTGATTTTTGTTGCTTAAGATTGGGATGTATTTCAAACTCATGGGTAATCTTGATTGAGACCCACGGAACCATGTGTTCTATGTTACAGTATACCCAGGTTCCGTTGTTTGGGGAGACTGGGATTGGTCCTGTGTACTTATCTACATTTACTACTGAAACATATACCTCAATGTGCAAAAACCTTTGCCACTGTGGCCGAGATCTCTGCACAGATAGATAGGAGAGGCGTAGGCCTCCGTCCATAGGTGTGTCAGTGGCATTTTGCAGTAGGTGAGTAGTACTACTGCATTCTAATTGCATTTATATAGTATTTAATGCCCCTGATGAGGTGTTGAAGCTTTGTGGCGAGTAGTAAACTACTTCGGAATGAAATGTTAGTGGTTAAAGAGGTGGATATTGGTTACTGCTGGTTCTTGAATTTAGTTATGCTTTCAGAAAACCATTCCATGGATTTACTCGTTTCTCTGTGGTAGATTAAATTAATAGGAGCTTGGTATAATCATTAGTGTGGGCTATGTGGGTTCATGGAAATGGCTGATGAGATGAATAGATAGGCTGGCAGAGATTAGGAATCGGTAGGTTGCAGGCACAGAGTTTTAAAGAGGGAGAGTTTGTGTTTTACTTTGCAGAAACACAATAGCAGAGATTAGGTTAGACAGGCATGTGAGTCAGGGAAGGTTATTCTCAGAAAGAGGTGGCATGCAGAGGATAAGGAGAGGGTCACTCTGAGGAAAGGAAGGACAGGTCTCAATCAAGAGTGATAATTCTACATCAATTCTCAGGATGTGAAGCTGTAGAAAGAAATTAATGTTAGGTTGTCCTCTATATAAAGATGAGCTTGTTAAACATGCATGTCTGAGCAGTGGCGGCCGGCTCCAATCGGGGGCGAGGGGCGGTGGTGGGGGTGAGGGGCTGTAAATAAGAAATGAAAAGCGGGGATGGGGGTTGAGAGGATGCAAAAAAAAAACGTACCTGATTGCCGCGTCTCTCCTCTGTCGTCCTTCCGTTGTCTCTCCCGGCCAGAACAGGAAACAGGAAGCGCCAGGCTCCCCATAGCCAATCACAACACTGCAATGCAACGTTGCGATTGGTCTGAGCGCCATGGTTTGGCCCTCAGACAGGCAGTGGGAGCCTAGGCATGTTCTCTCCCGCAGGCTGTAATGCAGCCTGGGTGGAGAACATGCAAAGTGCGCGTAAATGTTTGGCCTGCCAGAGATGGCCGGCCAAACATTAATGCGAACTTGGAGTGGGCAAACCCCTCCTCCCCCTGCTACTGTGTGAGCAGCCCGGCACCACCTGCAAAGCTGCCGCAGCAGGAAAACATAACATGATAATAACAGAGTTATTATCATTTTATGTTTCCTTTATTTCACTGCTACAAAGCAGTGGAGCGATGCTCCACCGCCTTAATGGAGCAGCCGCCACTGTGTCCGAGTATGCAGATCATTTAAACATTAAGACCCCGCAACTTTTTTGTGCTAAGCTTAAGGCAGCCCTTTTAAATAGTCTGGACTATTCAACGCTTAGCATAGGGTCTGAGTACTGCTCAATGGGAGATTGTGCAGTCTTCTTTAGGGAAAAGTCTTGTTTAATGAACTTCTCTCATTGGTCTCACAGCACTGCACTAAAAGTTCGTTTTACTCACTAAAAGGAGCTATTTGGTACTGGCTGGGAGCAAATCTCTTCAACACACAGCAGATATATACTCCTTGTTATTTAATCTCATACTAGGTTGTTCTACAGAAGAGGACCCGCAGATACAAATAAACCTAGTGTTAACATCCCCATTGTAGGTGTTTGTAGCCTATGTGGTACATGTATTGTGTATATGAGTGACCCAGAGTAATGGAGGCCTATGGGTTCCACGTGGAAGCCCCTGACCTGTTCCTGTGCACAAGGTGGAGGTGAGATTTATTTCCCCAAACAGTGGAAGTTTATTGCTGACATTTCTGAGCTGGAGGAAGCAGACCTAGACACTGAAGTGAGAGCAGAGGAGACAAGGCTTCTTTAAAAGTTCAAATTTACCTTTAACTGAGAAGAGCTACTGATTAGTCTTCTGCTAGCACCGCCATTTGGTGGAGGGGTGAAGTGTGAGACTGTAGTTCATGTTGTCAGGGCGTGAAGAGTCCTTTAGAATAGGTCAGTCTTTTGTCTCTTTCCTGGTCACTGTCAGAGAGATTGTTGATAGCTAGATACTGATCATTCACATTTATTTGTGCTTCTGCTGAGGGTGTTCTAGGCTAGAGGCTACCCTGCTGTGTGTAGCATCACTCTATACAAAGGTTATTTCTGGAGAACAGTGTGGACCTGATGCAACACCAGCTTCCTTAATTCAAACATGTAGACCACTTTTGAAAACTCATCACTGGCACTGTAATGTTTTGAGTTTTTCAACTATAGTACTACAAAATGCAGTTTCTAAATAGGGCCCCAAGGAATAACTATAATTGGAATCTTAAACATAAAAAAGAAATACAGTTGGCATCATCTATTTCAATTTGTACTTCAGCCATGGACACTTAACATTTGTGCCCATGAAGCTTAAAGAAGCAGACCGAATCATAGACACAGGTGTAGTTTTCTTGATACACATGCAATAAAGCACATCTTGTGTAAGCAGGTCCTAACACTGGAAACACTATTTCGCAAATTATTTATCCAGACTTCCTTTTATGTAAATAAGTCTCCCACTTCAAAAATTGTATCATGAGCTGCCGAAAGGCAACTTCGGCATGTGATATGAAGGATTCATGACATTTTGTTCAGATGTTTTTACTAAATTAGATAACAAGTTGGGATGGTTGTTGTTTTTAGGTAGAGAATAGGTTTTGGGTAAAGAGTAACCCGAGGGGGAGGCTGTTAGAACCGACAGCCTTAGGGTGGTCTTCCCTCAAACTTTTTTGTCTGCCACCGCCACCCCAGTTTGGACCCAACCGTTCAGGCTGGACTGTTCCCATGAGGAGCAGGGTCAAGACTGATTTGCATATGGCTGGGTCTAAACTGGGGTGGCGTAGTGAGCAAAATAATTATGGATTAAACCCAGATCCTTGTGACTGGGGGTGAATGATGCCATCATTTTTTATTTCTACTTTTGTTGCCCTAGGTGGGAAGGGTATGCCCAGACGTGGGTCCTGTGCTCACTGCACCAGTGGATTCAAGCTGGGCTGGCTGATGAGGGGTGATACCCTGAAACCAGTCCCAGGATGTTTGTTTCCAGTCCAGGAAGGACCTTGCTTGGCAGTTCGGGCTGCACTGTTCCCATGAGGAGCAGGGTCAAGACTGATATCCACATAGCTGGGTCTAACCTGGGGTGGAGTGGTGAGCAAAACAATGATGGATTAAACCCAGATCCTTGTGATTAGAGGTGAATGTTTGCATTGTTCAGCATTCCGTCCATCATTTGTTCTTTTTACTTTTAGAAAGATGCCATTTCTTTGCTCCTAACCCTGTGTGGCTGCAGCCTGTCACCAATGCACATCTGGGGTGGGTAACAGTTGAACTTTGTGCATTCCCTCAAGTCAGCCACACACAAAGGGAGCTTAAGTGTGACTGATGGGCCATCCACATCCTGGTGGGTCATTCTGGGCAGGATAGGAGGAAGGAGCTGACACACATGTATACGCTGTGTCCTGTTGTCCTGTCCCCACACAAAGGGCTGCATACCCCCTGGTAGTGAGTCTGAAGCCAGAGCGGGGAGGGAGGACCTCTGTTCACCTCAAAGCCCCTCTTTGAAGTCACCTCCACTTCAAAGGCACAACTGGGTATAAGTACTGGCTCTCTGACTCCACCAAATCAGACACTACTGGACCTGTGGAGAAACTCTGCCAGGAGCAAGGACTGTTGTGCTGCTACAAAGACTGCTGCTCTGCTGGACTGCTGCTCTAGAAGAACTGCCTTTCTGCTGTTCTGCCCTGCTGCCTGCTCCCCTCTGCCTGGCTGAGGAAGGACTGTACCCATCTCACTTGAACCCAGAGTGACTCCAAGGGCATGCTGAATTGCCCCCTCTTCCAAGTCTCAGGGACATCAAAGACTTCTCATCCACCTACAACATCACCTGAAGTTTGCTTGCTGCAAGGCTTGCCCTGCCAAGTGGTGCCAATTCAGTCCTGGACCCTTGTGAGTATAAAGTTCTGCAACTGCTAAAAATCCACGCATCAACAATGCTGCACCGATCAAAACCGGCACATCTCCCTAGACACATCGCCGCTGCTGCACAGACCGCAGACCTCGCGAGTGCGCGGCACATCGCCTACATCCTGTGGCTCAATGCCAACGCATCTCTGATTTGCACAGCTCAATGATGACGCATCGCCTTCGATCCAGCGGTTCGATGCCGACGCATCGCCTCTTTACTTCTCGCATCTCAACTCAGTCGACGACGTATTCCAGGTACTTTTCAGTGGACCAAGGTTGGTCCCTGTATTCGACCTGCGCTCCATCATGGTCGGCCTGAACTTTTACATCTACCCCGGTCAAGCGTGACCAGATGTTCCCGGTTGGTGCTTTAAGCTTTTAAGCACTATATTTTCATTTATTTTTTTAAACATTCATAAATCTATGGTGTGTATCTGACTTACCCTGACTAGGATTGTGGTTCCTGTTTGGACAGGGTGCATACCTCTGCCAACCAGAAACCCAATTTCTAACACAGGCCTAAGGTATATTTCAGTACAGCAAGAAAAGCCTGATTACTGTTTAGAGGGCAAGATAAT
The DNA here is from genome assembly GCA_963921515.1 of Calotriton arnoldi. Lineage (NCBI taxonomy): Eukaryota > Metazoa > Chordata > Amphibia > Caudata > Salamandridae > Calotriton > Calotriton arnoldi. The sequence continues at coordinate 1,421,598 of CAWUFW010000016.1, forward strand.
GCGTGTGGCTCAATACTAAAGCTACATTTGTAATGAGAAAAGCAATACTTCACTTATGATTTAGTCGCTCTAGTTAGGCTATAAAAGAGTTTTAGCTCTCTTGAATTATGTGCGTTTGCCTGTCGTGTGTTGTTTGCTTCAGTCTTGCGTTAGCCAAGACCTTATGTTTTTAATAAACACATATATATACAATACATTCTTACCACAGGGGCTTTCAGTCAGCGCTCTTCATCCATTGGTCTGCTGTAGTGTCATTCCCATTTTGCATCTGCCCACCACAGCATTCCGCTTGGGCCAGTGGGTCATTCCACTTCATCCAATGGCTTACCTGCCTGTGAGTGATGGTATTCTTTTCTCACACAATTTGCACATATGCATCATAAGTAGTCTCCTTCAGTGACAGGGACTCCTGGTATAATGTGCTTTTAAATATATATTGGCATACAGGGCATACCTTCATACAAACCATTTTACAAAGAGAATAAGCATTGGCAAAGCCAAAGTGGCAGCAATCAACGCCAGACCTATTTGCTTTGTAAATGCTTGTCCTATTTGGTTCACAAAGACATCTTGCCATTGACTCATTACTTTTGCTTTATATAAAGGAAGGAAAAAATCTTAAATTACCTTATAATTGAACTGCGTCTTGGAATAATGACCTTGGAGAAGCCACTGCAATACTGATTTCCCTGTTCTTCCACCTAGTTGACAAATTTCTCTGAGGAGGGTTAGAATATTGCCAATGACTTAGTCTGTGGTATGAGGTGGGGAATTCACCTTCCCAGTATATTATAGAAGAGTTTGCTTTTGCATTTTGCTTTACCACAATTGAAGGTCAAAGTCAACTCAGATGTGGATATTTTTAATTGCACGCCTTAAACTGGAAGTTGCCATTTCTATATTTCATTCTGGTCCTAGCTGAGTTTGGAAATTGGCCACACCTGGCTGCTACGATGTGACTACAGTACCTGCCTCTAGTAATTTGCCACAGTAATCCCAAATCAATGTTAATGCAGTGCTCAATAAATGGCTATCTGCCTGTCTGAGTGCTGCCACTGGTCATGCCAAGCCAAATTCGGCACGAGGACTGTTACACTTTCCTCCGAAGGACACAGCCTAGAGAACATGTATGTTCATGAAGCAACCTTCCTCAATTAATGACCAACCACTTCGTGTTTTCCTTGGCACATGAAAGTGACACCAAAGTTTGATTAGCCGTGTGCCTGGAACTGTGCGAACAGCTGCATGACAATCAGGTTACAGTGTCATTCTTGTTATATGTATCATTGATATTTTTGGCCTTTCTAAAACGGTGACCCCCATTTTTTTCACCACAGTTCCTTACTTTTAGCATACGTGGACACGATAAAACTGTCATAAAGACATACATTTCTAAAAGCATGTTTATGCTACATTCGAGCAAAATCACAATATAGCTATCCTTCCAAAGAGTATTGGTATCCGGATTTTAGAAATGCCTCCAAGGAAATATGGTCAGCTCTGAGAAAATCCCAGAAGCTTCCAGTCTTCTTGTTCTTTCTCAATTAAAATTATTTCTCTTTTGGGTGAGAGCTAATTCATTTAAATGACCCGCAACATACTTTGTTTGCAGTCTTTCAAACTGGATTTAAGTACTAGCCCCTAAAAATTGGAAAATGGTTATGGCGATACTGATGTCCATTCCTTCTTATATCTGTTTGCATATTTTGACAAACTGTTGTCTTTGTAATTTTAACATTAAAGCCTATGAATAAATGACAGTACATGATTTTATGTTTCTGTCTTTTTATTCAGAGGTTTTACAGCTAAAAATACACAGATTGTTTTAACATAGGTTTTTATTGATTTTCAAAGGGAAACAAGGATTTGTACAGCCAGTACATCACGCATAGTAGAAATACATATAATAGTTGTGGTCTCCAGTGCGGTAGTCTTGTCAAATCAGATGCATAAGATATCATCAGGAACATAGTCTTTGCAGTACAAATATGAGACATTTCGGCAGTAAAGGAGACAGTCAAAATCGTATGGCATATACCTGAATCTAAAAGTAACAACTTTCCCCTGCCCCTCCCCCCAATAACCTTGACATCATGCTAAAAATGCACAGATAACCGTGGAAATGATTTGGGTCAATAGAGAAAGAGCCCCTTGCTTCATTGGCTAAACTTGAAAGCAGAAAAAGCCCTGCACTCGAGAAAACTACAAGAATGGCAAACTGTTGAGATACCAGGCGGAAGCAGTAGGTTGAATTGAAGGCTTTTATTTAGGAATATCAAATGCACCCACGACCATGGCGTCCGGCAGCTGCAGATCCCCGGCACAGCTGAACGTAGCGGGGGAATCCACAGTTGACGATCCGCTGTAGAGTGTGGAACTCAAGTTAAGACATTACTTGTTTGTCCCCGAGGAGGCTGCATGCGCCCGCAAGTAGAGGCTGCGTGCGCTTGCCTCGTGGACAGTAAATACAGCAACATATCTCAACATTTCCCCCCATAACAAGCGAAAGCAATAAATAAGAAGTGAGGAAATAAAGTTAAGTTTACAACACACGGGTGAACAAAAGGCAAATTGAGAAGACGTAAAGAATTTGTGCCACAACCTGTAAATAAGGCAAAATGTTTAGTTCAGAACATAATCCTTGAGTTTGTCGGGCAATTTTCTCAAGCGAATGCTTACTTTGTCACTTGTCGCTCTACATAAAGAAGTAACAGGGAAGGAAGTCCTTTGTGAGGAGGAAGGAACAGAGCTGGGCAAAGTGGAGGCAACAGGTGGATTGGAAGCAACAGTATCCTGCAACCAACTAAAAGACTGCATACAATCTGCATTTAGAGCAGCACGATTCATGATGATGTCAGCTTGAGCATTAGTGAGAAGGACCAAATTCCGCTTATTCCACCATCCCCTGTTTGCTAAAAGAGCTGAACCTCTGCTCACTTGACTGACCTGGGCAGGTGATGAAAATCTGGAAATGCCTTTCATTACTTTCTTTGGGTTTTTAATTAAAACCCAATCACTAGGTTTGAGCGCTTCACAGTTAAAATGTTTGTCAGAATCAAAATGACGCTTCATGGCATCTTGATTAGTTTTGACCCTAGCTTTGATGACATCCAAAGATTCCATTTTACGATCAACCTTGCTGGAACGTTGGGCATAAGTTAGAGTTTGCTTTCCTTCCTCTGAGTAAGGTGAAGGGTGCAACTCCAGTGGTACAATGGGGAGTGACGTTGTAAAACCAAACCTTATCCTTCAAGTAGTCTAGAACATTTAACCCTGAGGAAATTGCATTTTGCACACCCTCCTTGATCAATCTGTTACCCCTCTCCACTAAACCATAGGAAGAGGGTGAGCAAAGGGGTACTTTGAGGTGTTAGATATCATGATGTTCTAAGAATTTGCACATGCGTTGGGAAACAAAATGAGTTCCATTGTCTGTGACAAGTGATTTGGGTGGTCCCTCCACTTTGAAAATGTGCTCTAAGAATCTAATAGCATTATCAGTGGTGGGACCATCACAAAACCAATAGAACATCCAATTCGAAAAGTAGTCTACCATCAGGATTAAGAATTTGTTGTGGGTAACATCTCACAAGGGGCAGAAAAATCCAGACCAACTTTATCCCAAGGGCTACTAGGAAACGGCACCGGGTGTAAAGGAGTTTCCATGGTCTTTTGTCAGACAGTAGGCACTCTGCACAACTCTCAATGGTTGATTTGACCTGGCACTCCATAGAAGGCCACCAATAAAATTCCTTAAGGCACTGACAAGTTTTAATGATACCAAGGTGACCCTGATGAGCTGTCTGTATGACCTTCTTGCATAAACTTTCTGGAGTAATGAACAAATCATGGCGCATAACCATCTCATCAGCATTTGACAACTCATTGGACACAAAAGCAAAATTCCTCATTTCACCAGAAAGTGTCCTACTTTCTGGCCAACCCTTAATGATAAATTCTTTAACTTTATTAAGGTTATGTTCCTTGGCGCATTCTTCTTTCCAGGTAATCTCAGAAATAGGGGCACACTCCTTGACAGCAGCTACAGCTGCCACCACACATTCAGAAATTCCTGTGTCATTCTCTTCACATTCTAGGGACATGCATGATAAGCAGTCTGCTCTAAAATTCCTACCACCAGGAAGATGCTTGATTACAAAATGATACTCTTGTAGGGTAGAAAGCAAACGTACTAGCCTTGCAGATGCCTTATTGGAACCAGCACCGTTGAGAATGTACACCACTAACTGCAAATTGTAATCTCCGAATCATCCATTTCAAATATTTGCATCAACTCTATTATACCCCGCTTCAGCGACGACGTTTTGGGCTCAGAGAAAGTGCGCGCTGTGTGCGCTGTGGACATGATGACGCAGATTTCCTACACCTAGCCTGGCACTGCGCAGGAATCGCTGAGTTTTGGGCAAGGGTCACGCAAGTGCTTACGGAAGTTGTAATGGAACCTGTTGGATGTTTACTCGTTGTGTGTCTGTTGGGGTGGGTTCGTAAGCTTAAACCTTGTAACAGGAGATTGGTTGCCATCTCCACATTGTTTGCTAAACGAGCGGTTGCGCAGAGGTGGGGGGGCTAAAGCTGTTCCCACAGTGAAACAGTGGATCCGTGACTTGTTGTACTGTAAAGACCTGTTGGACACCTATGCGGAGGAACTGCCGGAGGCATCTCGCCCCAAGGATTTCTGGGCTCCCCTTACAGGGTATTTGCTAAGCAGGCCAGACCTATGTTAAGTTACTGTACACAATGCTAGGCTGTATGTGGAGAGCGAAGAGACTGTTAGAACTTATGTTGCATGTCATTTTGAAAGACTATTCAGGACTTATTTTAATCCTATGCCAAGTGCCGTGGAGGGGGGTGGGGGGAGGGTGATGGGAGGAGGGTTTGTCTATGTTGGATTGTGTTTTATAACAGGAAAACGGCTTGTATTGATATCCTTTGTAGGGTGAAATGATACTGAAATACTACACCTCATGTTGGGGTGACTTCTATTGTGCTGCTTACAAGCTGATCAATAAAGATATTTAAAAAAAAGAGAATGTACACCTGTGGTTTGTGATCAGTAAATACATCAAACTCACGCCCCCAAATGTAAGATCTAAACTTATGTATAGCCCAAACGCACGCAAGTGCTTCTCTTTCGATGGTACTGTAGCATGTTTCCGCAGGTTGTAGTGTCCTGGAAGCTAAAGCAATTGTGTGCTCTTTGCCCCCCACCCATTGTCCAAGTACAGCACCCAAACCAGAAAGACTAGCGTCCATGTTCAAGAAACATTTACATTCATTCTGAAAGGTTGTAGTGCAGGAGCTCGATCAATGATGACTTTAACCTGGTCAAAAGTGCTTTGCAGCTCATCATTCCATATGAATTAAGCACCTTTTCTAAGCAATGCTCGCAAAGGTTCCACTATTTGAGCATAGCCATGTACAAAACGGGCATAGCACTCAGACAAACCAAGGAAAGAGTGTAATGCATCCCTGTCCTTGGGTGGTGATGCATCACGCACGGCCTTAATTAATGAAATTTTGGGCTTGATACCTTCTGGAGATAGTGTGTGTCCCAGATAATCCAGTTCTTGAACACCAAACTTAAATTTTTCATGTCTGATAGTCATACCTGCTGTGCTCAACTTGGCGACAACCTTGGACAAAGTGATGTTGTGTGCCTCGCGACTGCTAGCATGAACCAGGATATCATCCTAGTAGGCCTGAACTCCAGGGATATCTTTAAAGAGTGTGTCCATGAGCCTCTGGAACACGCTAGCTGCGGAGGCTAAGTCAAATGGGAGCCTGCAATAACTGAATGCCCCAAATGGGGTCACAAAAGTGGTGAGTTCCTGGGATTCGGTACTAAGGGGAATCTGATGATAGGCGGAGCACAGGTCAATAAGGGAAAAACACTTTGACCCACCAAGACCAGCCAAAAGGTCATGAATTCTGGGGAGGGGTTGACAGTCTACAATGATGTTCCTGTTCAAGGAGCGTAAGTAAGCACAGAGTCTCACCTCCCCAGTTTTTTTCGGACGACAATGGGAGAAACCCAAGAAGAAGATTCACATGGGACAATGATCCCCTCAGAGCAAAGGTTATCCAGGACTTTTTTTTAGATCATCCCGAGCACTAAGGGGTAGGGGTCGAACCTTGTGCACAACGGTTTGGGCATCAAGTTTGAGCCTAATTTGGTGCTCAAATCCCAGAACAGTGCCTTATTGGTGAAGATCATTGGAAATTGGTTGACAATATTCTCAATATCTGAAGAGATATCTGAAAAAGAAGAGTTGTTAACATCAGATATAGCATCCACATTGCATGTATAATCGGCTATATAGCCTTCAGGAAAGTCACCAAGCAGAACAGTATTGTCTGAACCTGGTTTTAGGTAAATTCCCATTCTTGCTAGATCCTGCCAGCCAACGATGTTGCTGCCTCTAACTGCAACATATATTTTGGTCAAAACATGACGCCCTAGGCAATATAACTTAGATTTAAAATAACCAAGCATGTCAATTTCGGTTTCCCCAAAAGCTTTAGCGTTAACATCAGTTGGGGTGAGTGGTATGATACCATGTCATTCCTCCTGAAATGTAATATCAGACAAGATCGTAATTGGTGAACCAGAGTTAGCCATGACTTTAAGTGGTACACCTGCTACCAAAACGTCACACCATGGACCCTTAGCTGTACCTATGTTGCTTATCATGTTGCACTCAATTGTCAATACAACATTGCTAAGTTTTTCTGAACATGCATGTAAGTTCTCAGTAACGTCAATGCTATTGATCTTCATTGGTCTTTTGGTGCTCCTGCATACAGCCTGGAAATGACCAATTTTTTGGATGCCATGCACATCTTGCCACCGGCTGGACAGTTAGGAGAGTTGCCAATGTGCGATTTAGATCCACACCTATAACATGTTAAAGTTTTCTTGAGGGCAATTCTTCCAAAAGTGCTACTAGTGGAAATTGCATTGATAGAAGCTTCAGGTTGCGAGACAAGTGAGTTGACAGATTGACCTTCATGAATGGCTTTTGAAGAGATTATGGCGCGTTCTATTGCTTTGGCTAGGTCGATGGTCTCCGATAGGTGGGATTCCTGCAACTCAATAGTCTCTCCTAAATTTTCTGGGAGAAACATGCAAAGACAAATTGATCTCTGATGGAAATGTCTACACTCGCTCCAAATTCGCATGTAGAAGCAAGGATTCTTAGTGCTGCTATGTATTCTTCCACAGTTTCATCAACATTCTGTTTTCTTTTGAAGAAATTATGACGCTCAAGCATGATGCTTGCTTCATCATCATATTGTTTTGTTAGGCTAGCTAATGCCTCCTTAACCCGTTTACCCAGTCATCACCTGAACCTACTTGGGGTGCATGAGGCAAATTGTCAAAAACCTGCTGCGCAGCAAGGACGATGCAACTATAAAGGACTGCTGTCTTACGTGCAGGTGAAAAGCATGTGGCATCAATTGCTACCAAATAATTATCAAAATGTTTTACCCATTAATGCCATTTGATGATTGGTTTGCCTGGAGACTGCAGAAAAGGTGGAGGAGCTGTAATCTGCTGCGTGGAAGCCATAGTTTGGAATCACATTAACAGGAAGAATGCAAGGTGCGCAATAAAATGACAGTCAAAATACCCTTAAAGAGTAAAATAAGTGATAGTACCTGATTTGAGTGCTTGCTCTGTGTGAAAATGATGCAAAGTGGAGAGCAAAAGTAAATGAGAAAGTAACAGTACCTGAGTGGATGATTGCCCAATGGTGAAAGCGTGAAGAAAATGCTGCTGGGGATTGAGGAGATGGGGCGATACAAAAGGGGATGATGGACGGAACGTTTGAGCCAATCAAACACTCACCCCCAGTCAACTGATCTGGGTTTAATCCATCATCATTCTTTAGCTCACTCCACCACCCCAGTTCAGACATGGCCATATGCAAATCAGTCTGACCCTGTGCCTCATGGGAACAGTCCAGCCCGAACTGCCAAGCCATGTCTTCCCTGGACCGGAAACAAGCATCCTAGGACCGGTTTCTGGCATTCCAGCCGTCATCAGCCAGGCTTGCTTGAATCCAGTGGCAAAGTGAGCAAGGGACCCACGTCTGGGCATACCCCCGCCAACTTAGGGCGAACAAAGCGATACAAAAGGGGATGATGGACGGAACGTTTGAGCCAATCAAACACTCACCCCCAGTCAACTGATCTGGGTTTAATCCATCATCATTCTTTAGCTCACTCCACCACCCCAGTTCAGACATGGCCATATGCAAATCAGTCTGACCCTGTGCCTCATGGGAACAGTCCAGCCCGAACTGCCAAGCCATGTCTTCCCTGGACCGGAAACAAGCATCCTAGGACCGGTTTCTGGCATTCCAGCCGTCATCAGCCAGGCTTGCTTGAATCCAGTGGCAAAGTGAGCAAGGGACCCACGTCTGGGCATACCCCCGCCAACTTAGGGCGAACAAAGCGATACAAAAGGGGATGATGGACGGAACGTTTGAGCCAATCAAACACTCACCCCCAGTCAACTGATCTGGGTTTAATCCATCATCATTCTTTAGCTCACTCCACCACCCCAGTTCAGACATGGCCATATGCAAATCAGTCTGACCCTGTGCCTCATGGGAACAGTCCAGCCCGAACTGCCAAGCCATGTCTTCCCTGGACCGGAAACAAGCATCCTAGGACCGGTTTCTGGCATTCCAGCCGTCATCAGCCAGGCTTGCTTGAATCCAGTGGCAAAGTGAGCAAGGGACCCACGTCTGGGCATACCCCCGCCAACTTAGGGCGAACAAAGCGATACAAAAGGGGATGATGGACGGAACGTTTGAGCCAATCAAACACTCACCCCCAGTCAACTGATCTGGGTTTAATCCATCATCATTCTTTAGCTCACTCCACCACCCCAGTTCAGACATGGCCATATGCAAATCAGTCTGACCCTGTGCCTCATGGGAACAGTCCAGCCCGAACTGCCAAGCCATGTCTTCCCTGGACCGGAAACAAGCATCCTAGGACCGGTTTCTGGCATTCCAGCCGTCATCAGCCAGGCTTGCTTGAATCCAGTGGCAAAGTGAGCAAGGGACCCACGTCTGGGCATACCCCCGCCAACTTAGGGCGAACAAAGCGATACAAAAGGGGATGATGGACGGAACGTTTGAGCCAATCAAACACTCACCCCCAGTCAACTGATCTGGGTTTAATCCATCATCATTCTTTAGCTCACTCCACCACCCCAGTTCAGACATGGCCATATGCAAATCAGTCTGACCCTGTGCCTCATGGGAACAGTCCAGCCCGAACTGCCAAGCCATGTCTTCCCTGGACCGGAAACAAGCATCCTAGGACCGGTTTCTGGCATTCCAGCCGTCATCAGCCAGGCTTGCTTGAATCCAGTGGCAAAGTGAGCAAGGGACCCACGTCTGGGCATACCCCGCCAACTTAGGGCGAACAAAGCGATACAAAAGGGGATGATGGACGGAACGTTTGAGCCAATCAAACACTCACCCCCAGTCAACTGATCTGGGTTTAATCCATCATCATTCTTTAGCTCACTCCACCACCCCAGTTCAGACATGGCCATATGCAAATCAGTCTGACCCTGTGCCTCATGGGAACAGTCCAGCCCGAACTGCCAAGCCATGTCTTCCCTGGACCGGAAACAAGCATCCTAGGACCGGTTTCTGGCATTCCAGCCGTCATCAGCCAGGCTTGCTTGAATCCAGTGGCAAAGTGAGCAAGGGACCCACGTCTGGGCATACCCCCGCCAACTTAGGGCGAACAAAGCGATACAAAAGGGGATGATGGACGGAACGTTTGAGCCAATCAAACACTCACCCCCAGTCAACTGATCTGGGTTTAATCCATCATCATTCTTTAGCTCACTCCACCACCCCAGTTCAGACATGGCCATATGCAAATCAGTCTGACCCTGTGCCTCATGGGAACAGTCCAGCCCGAACTGCCAAGCCATGTCTTCCCTGGACCGGAAACAAGCATCCTAGGACCGGTTTCTGGCATTCCAGCCGTCATCAGCCAGGCTTGCTTGAATCCAGTGGCAAAGTGAGCAAGGGACCCACGTCTGGGCATACCCCCGCCAACTTAGGGCGAACAAAGCGATACAAAAGGGGATGATGGACGGAACGTTTGAGCCAATCAAACACTCACCCCCAGTCAACTGATCTGGGTTTAATCCATCATCATTCTTTAGCTCACTCCACCACCCCAGTTCAGACATGGCCATATGCAAATCAGTCTGACCCTGTGCCTCATGGGAACAGTCCAGCCCGAACTGCCAAGCCATGTCTTCCCTGGACCGGAAACAAGCATCCTAGGACCGGTTTCTGGCATTCCAGCCGTCATCAGCCAGGCTTGCTTGAATCCAGTGGCAAAGTGAGCAAGGGACCCACGTCTGGGCATACCCCCGCCAACTTAGGGCGAACAAAGCGATACAAAAGGGGATGATGGACGGAACGTTTGAGCCAATCAAACACTCACCCCCAGTCAACTGATCTGGGTTTAATCCATCATCATTCTTTAGCTCACTCCACCACCCCAGTTCAGACATGGCCATATGCAAATCAGTCTGACCCTGTGCCTCATGGGAACAGTCCAGCCCGAACTGCCAAGCCATGTCTTCCCTGGACCGGAAACAAGCATCCTAGGACCGGTTTCTGGCATTCCAGCCGTCATCAGCCAGGCTTGCTTGAATCCAGTGGCAAAGTGAGCAAGGGACCCACGTCTGGGCATACCCCCGCCAACTTAGGGCGAACAAAGCGATACAAAAGGGGATGATGGACGGAACGTTTGAGCCAATCAAACACTCACCCCCAGTCAACTGATCTGGGTTTAATCCATCATCATTCTTTAGCTCACTCCACCACCCCAGTTCAGACATGGCCATATGCAAATCAGTCTGACCCTGTGCCTCATGGGAACAGTCCAGCCCGAACTGCCAAGCCATGTCTTCCCTGGACCGGAAACAAGCATCCTAGGACCGGTTTCTGGCATTCCAGCCGTCATCAGCCAGGCTTGCTTGAATCCAGTGGCAAAGTGAGCAAGGGACCCACGTCTGGGCATACCCCCGCCAACTTAGGGCGAACAAAGCGATACAAAAGGGGATGATGGACGGAACGTTTGAGCCAATCAAACACTCACCCCCAGTCAACTGATCTGGGTTTAATCCATCATCATTCTTTAGCTCACTCCACCACCCCAGTTCAGACATGGCCATATGCAAATCAGTCTGACCCTGTGCCTCATGGGAACAGTCCAGCCCGAACTGCCAAGCCATGTCTTCCCTGGACCGGAAACAAGCATCCTAGGACCGGTTTCTGGCATTTCAGCCGTCATCAGCCAGGCTTGCTTGAATCCAGTGGCAAAGTGAGCAAGGGACCCACGTCTGGGCATACCCCCGCCAACTTAGGGCGAACAAAGCGATACAAAAGGGGATTGAGGAGATGACATATGAAGCAACGGCACCCGGTGAACACACTGACATGAAGCGCTGGGCGGGCACACGGTAAGGTGAGGCTCCTGCCAAGACGTGTTGTGCATCCTCTCACAGCGTGATGCAGATAGTCGGCATGTCAGTATAAAGGCACCTGCAGTTGGGAGGGCATGCTGGAAACTTCCTACCGTAGCGTGAGCATCCCAAACTGCGTGCAACCGGAAGTGCGGGCTCTGACGGAAAGTCAAGAGCACAGCCAGCTGCGGATGACGGCCCCCGGGGGAAGTGAAGGTTGCAGACCAGTCTTCCCCCGGGGCTATTCGCGCAAGGCCGGAAGGACAAGGTGGGGGAGGGATTTAGAGGATTGGGGAAGGGGCGGGAGTTTAGGATTGTATATAAGGTGTCAGAGGAGGAGGATCCAGCCTCTTCCTGACACCTTAGCACCACCAGGGGGTTTAGAGTAAAAGTTTGTCCACCCACCCACCCTACAGGTTTTAGGAGGAGGACATGGTATTAGGATCAGTCTTAGCGTGCCAGTTTAGGGCAGGTTGCAGAGTAGCGACGTTACGGTACTTTGGAGGGGTGGTGAGTCACATACGGGTGGATCCACCCCTCGGGGGGGGGAGAACGGTACACGGGTGACTGATAGCGGGGCGCGGGAGGCAATGAAGGAAATTCAACAGAGGATGCTTGGAGGGCAAGTGAAGGTGAGAATGGGGAGAGGAAGGAGGTCACCGAGTGAATGGGGAACGAGTCAAACAGGTGAGATGGTTTTGAGAAGGATGAATGGAGAATGAGTCGGTATGGGATGGGAAAAGTATATTTATTGCATTTATGTACTGTTTAATAAAGTCTAAATGGTTGCAACCTTGTCCTAATAAAATGGCCTTTTACGCTTCAAGTAACAGCGTGGAGTGTAGTTATTGCGCGAGTGGTGGGCAGGCGAGGAGACATCAGAGCTCACCAAGCAAGATGAAGAGGTGAGCGGTAATCCGGAGAAAGAGGGCAACCAAGCTCGGTGTGGCCGCAAGAGGCAAAGGTGTCCTCCGCTTGAGGGAGGCAGCGAAGAACATTGCCAACCGTATCCTGGAGGTTGGGCAGGCAGCGGGAAGGAAAGCCTGATCGTCACCAATATGTTGAGATACCAGGCGGAAGCAGTAGGTTGAATTGAAGGCTTTTATTTAGGAACATCAAATGCGACCACGGCGTCCGGCAGCTGCAGATTCCCGGCACACCTGAACGTTGCTGGGGAATCCACAGTTGACGATCCGCCGTGGAGTGTGGAACTCAAGTTAATACATAAATTGTTTGTCCCCGAGGAGGCTGCATGCGCCCGCAAGAAGAGGCTGCATGCGCCTGCCTCATGGACAGAAAATACAGCAACATATCACACAAACCCACCTAAATGTCCAAGTTTCTCGATAGCTCTAATTCTTACGGGTAGAAAGTCTGGGGCCCCGATTACAAGTGGGTCCTTGTTTTCCAACCCCCTCGGTAAGCCCGTTTGCACAGGGATTGGAATTACAAGTAGGGTGTTGTTTACCATCCGGTATGTACTGGGTGCATTAAATATCTCATCCTTCATTAAATTTCGTCAGATCAAACCTTCTGGAATTTTACAAGGGAAAAGTGAATGGTATTCATGAAGTTTGAATAATGGCTTTAAACAAAAGATGTACAAACGTATTTCAACTTAAAAAACACGTACTGTGAAACATAAGAAAAAATATTTAAAAAATCACTGTGATTAAAAAAGAAACAACCACGAAAATGTCAAGTTACATCTCTAAACATATGAATCCAAATAATTTACCACCAGGGACCCATCATAGGCTTCTCAGGGAAGTAGTGTGGGGTGCTCTCAATCAACCAACAGACACAAAAGTTTCAATGTCCAGTCCAGTGTGTGTCTTTTCAGAAAAAGAAAGTACTTTTAATCAGACATTAGAACTAAATACCACACAATCCAATTTATTATAGCGTGTAGTGTCCCTGGGCGTTAACTTTCTTTGTGGCACAATACCCTTGATTCTCTTTTACCAGTCCTTTCTAGGTGGTCATCTCTGTTAGGTCCCCTCTTCTGAAAATCAGGTAAAGCATGATTCAGGATAAGGTACAGTCTCTTAGAGCTCCACATTCAAATGCGTATTCAGTTCAAGATTGTTTTGAGTCTTACCCCTTTGTGGTGTATCGAGTAATGGTCTGCGCCTCACTCCTCTAAAGCAGTTCAGACAGCCCCTCCGTGCATCTGATGCAGAGACTGCAGTGAGTGAGAAGTCCTCAAGGCCACCAGGGAAGCCGGTCCCTAAGCTCAGTCAGTTGTCTCTCGATGTCCCCCAGTACCTGGGGACAAACTGGACAGTCTCTTGTGCAAGGCCTGGCAGACCGCCTCCCTCTCTCAGCAGGCAGGTAGGCTTCTAGGTGCCTCCGGCAGCAGAAAGTGCAGACTTCAGGTGTTGTCCTCTCATCTCTGGGTGGGTGGCTGTCACACAGACGCCAGCCCTGGTTGTACAGCAGTCATTTGAGTACTCCAAGGAGCATTCACTTCCCTGGTCATAAACAACTAGGAACTGGAATAAAGTTTAAATTAAATAGCATATTTAAAGTGCTTACTACCCCTGAAGAGAAGTTGAGGGTGCTTTACGGTGAGTAGCACGCTATCCTGGAGCCCAAAGTTAGTGGTCAGTCCATTAGTTATTGAGGTTAGTTCTGCATACTCACTCCATGCATTTAGTCTATTTTTTTTGTGGTACACTATTGACATAGATGTGATAATTAGAGGCGGTTATGTGAGAAGCAATCGCGTGCTGGAATTAATAGATAGTTATGGTTTCCAAAAAGAACTTAAGAGGGATAGGCATGAGACTTAGAGTAATTTATACAGAGAAGAGGCATGCAGAAGGTAGAAGGGAAGCAGAGGTGTATTTAAAAAAATAAGGGATGGAAGTAAAACTTTCATTGAAGGTCATTTTTTCATGCAGGATTTTAAGGAGTAGCGGTTGAGAGTTTTTGCATGCAATTTGTAGATGTTAACCTGTTTAAAGCAAAAGTTGTAAGATTCTGCTTCTAAGGAATGTAGCTTACACAATCTTTCTGGAGACACTTAAGAGGTGACACGGACACTTCCCAAAGTGAAAAAGGAATCCAAGTGCTTGTTGAGACCCCTTTACTGTCAATCAGTGCAACAAATAAGCACTTTCCGTTACCCACAATTAAAATTTGAGAACCCCCAGAAAGACCCGTTTTATATACTTACTACAGCAGTATATTCAATACTATAAATTATTGTTACAGTTTATGCAAATCATATGCGCCATACATAAACTATACATATAATATAAAACATATGTTATGTAAACACCCACCAACTTAAAATACAACAAGGCAATTGATAAACACATTGCAGCAATCAGTATATTCAGTGAATGTTTGTGACCCATTAATACCTGGTTCGGAAGGTGCAGTCCACTACGTCCACCTGAAGAGTAACAACAGAACTGACACCATGTTCTACTTTGCCTGGTAGTGGTGCACACCTGGCCCGAAACAAGTGGGTGGTTTGTGTTACGCTTTTATACATACCTCCTAGACACGGGATGTAGAGCCACTGTCTCAAACTGTAAAACCAGTTTGGGGTGGTTCTTCTTTCACGTGTCCTCCTCAGCCTTCTCTCTAGGCACAACCTTTGGTCGGAGTGTACTCTGGGTTGGACTGGCCTACACCGCAATCTGACAGTGCCAAAAGGGCTGGTCTGGCAGGTCAGATTGGGAGCTGGCAGCTGGTTCTTTGGCTGTTTGTGGTCTTGTAGGCCGGTTTTTACTGTTAATTTCCATGACATTACCACAAATATTTCCTGCGGCAATCACACATGCATGCAGTTTCCCATACTTTGCAAAACACTTTTACAGCATACCTTTACAAGTTCAGAATTGCCTCGATTTGCCGACTGTGCAGAAAGTTCAAAGGTAGTAGAAAGGTGCTTGGCGCACATTCAAAATGATTGATCAGTCACGTTGATTGAAAATCAGGGGTATGTTGGCTCATGTTCAAGAAAGTACAGCAGGGTTCTATATTTTGTTGTGTCCTTCAGAACAGCATCACAGGGGCAGATATTCACCTTGCTTATTTCCAAAGACCCAGAGGGTAGTGACTTGCAGAATTCAAAATAATTTAAAGTGAAGGGTATTCATAGCGGAAGGGGAACTTTATGGTTAAGAAATATCTAAGAAAAAACACAGGGGAAACGTGCACAGATGCAGACGAGCACCTAAGGCTATGCAACAGGAATAAGCAAACACCCGAAGGGGTAAAGAGGCAGAGGGACTGGGGAGAAAAGTTAATGGAAACCAATCAGTAACTGGACAAAGTCACTGGATTACCAGTAAGGATGTACACACCTAAGACTCTGAACTTTACAGAAAAAAAGGAAGCACACTGAATCTATGCAGAACATTCTTAATGAAAATCAAGTCCCTCTACGACAACTTCAGCGAACAGACCCCAGACACCACCCCCCTCCCCACCACCGACAACCAGCCGACCATCACCACCTGGAAACCTGCTACTACTGAAGACACCACTGCGACCATGAAGAACACCCACTCAGGAGCCCCCACGAACCCCTGCCCGCCGCACATCTACCACAGAAGAGTTGTTAACATCAGATATAGCATCCACATTGCATGTATAATCGGCTATATAGTCTTCAGGAAAGTCACCAAGCAGAACAGTATTGTCTGAACCTGGTTTTAGGTAAATTCCCATTCTTGCTAGATCCTGCCAGCCAACGATGTTGCTGCCTCTAACTGCAACATATATTTTGGTCAAAACATGACGCCCTAGGCAATATAACTTAGATTTAAAATAACCGTCGCTGCCATAGCACCTGAACTAGGTCGGACCATCAACGCCTCCCTCGAATCCGGCATCTTCCCCAACGACTGGAAGCAGGCAGAGGTCAAACCCCTCCTCAAGAAACCCTCGGCTGACCCGACGGACGTCAAAAACTACTGGCCCATCTCTCTCCTTCCCTTCGCAGCCAAAGTCACCGAGAGATTCATCAACTCCCAGTTGACCACCTTCATCGAAGAGAATGCCATCCTCGACCCCTCGCAATCCGGATTTTGCAGCAACCACAGCACCGAGACCGCCCTCCTCGCTGCCACCGATGACATCCGAATGCTACTCGACCAGGGCCACACTGCGGCCCTCATCCTACTAGACCTCTCCGCAGCCTTCGACACCGTCTCTCACCGCACTCTCGCAGCCAGACTCCACGACGCCGGTATACGAGGAACCGCCCTCGACTGGATCCGCTCCTTCCTCTCCGGCATAACCCAAAGGATCAGACTCCCCCCCCCCCCCTTCCTCTCCGAACCTACAATGATAAACTGTGGAGTACCTCAAGGATCCTCGCTCAGCCCCACGCTCTTCAACATCTACATGGCCCCCCTTGCCGCCATCGTCAGACAGCATGGGCTCAGCATAGTGTCTTACGCCGACGACTCCCAACTCATCCTCTCTCTCACGAAGAACCCCGAAGACACCAGACTCGGATTCCAAGAAGGAATGAAAGACGTCGCAGCCTTGATGAGCGACAGCTGCCTAAAACTGAACTCGGAGAAGATGGAGGTCCTCGTCCTTGGACTCTTCCCCCACTGCGTGGGACAGCTCCTGGTGGGCCCCTGCGCTCGGAAACCCACCCACCCGACAGACCATGCCAGGAACCTCGGCATCATTCTAGACTCCTCCCTCACGATGACCCGCCAGACCAACGCCGTCGCCTCAACCTGCTTCAACTCCCTCCGCATCCTCCGTAAGACCTTCAAGTGGATCCCCCCCAAATGCAGAAAGGCCGTCACCCACGCACTCATAACCATCAGACTGGACTACGGTAACGCCCTCTATGCCGGAATCAACAAAACCCTGCTACACAAGCTCCAAACTATCCAGAACACTGCAGCCAGACTCGTCCTCGGAACCCCACGACACGAGCACATGACCCACCACCTACGAGACCTCCACAGGCTCCCCATCGAGAAGGGAGTAACATTCAAGCTTCTCACCCACGCCTACAAATCCCTCCACAACATTGGACCCAAATACCTCAACGAAAGAGTCTCCTTCCACGTACCCAAAAGGAACCTCCGCTCCGCCGACCTCGCCCTGGCAGAGACCCCTCGCATCCGCAGAACCAGAGCAGGCGGAAGAGCTTTCTCCTACGTCGCAGCAAAAACCTGGAACAAGCTCCCAGTCAACATCAGACGCTCCCCCACTCTGCACACCTTCAGGAGGAGCCTCAAGACCTGGCTCTTCCACGGATCCGGAGCTGCACCCCCACCACCCCCACACCCCCCCAGCGCCTTGAGACCCTCACGGGTGAGTAGCGCGCTTTATAAACACCTGATTGATTGATTGAATGAGGGTCACTCTGCAAGCCCCCATACAAAGGGGTCAGCATGAGTGATTCTGAGCCTGGGCACGAGGGTACAAACAGCGATAACACTTGCACACAAATGGCAATACCCAATGGGTCCAGCTCGAAATCCAATAACGGTGCCTCAGAAAATAGCAATATCACTTGGTAACAAATAAGGCACATAAATCAAATACAAACCAGATGCCAAACAGTACCGGTGAGGACAAATATAGTTCACTCTCCAGAACAGGAACAGCCCAACAGGAATTCACATCAAGCAGGAGAGGCAATATCGTGTAACATATTAGGCAGGAAAAACAGGAATGTAAAAAGAATTAGAAACACAGTAGGCAAAACTGCCAAAGACACACAGCAGGTGCAGGAAAACTAGCAACTGTAATAGCAGAGAGAGTTTGGCTGCAAGCAGAGTGGAGCCCACCCTAATCAGGGTGTACGTGGAGCTTAAAGAACACTGACAAGAAAGAGAGACTTAGAGAACACAAGACAAAGAGAGAAGAAACTGTAGCAATAGAATAATTAACAATAAGCAAATATACAGGGAATGGGGAGCAGATAGAAGAGTTGAGAACAGAAACACATTGAGTCAGAAGAAGGGACAAAGATCAGGAACCCGTGGAAACAAGACAGGAATCAAAGGCATATGGAATTAGGGAAAAAAATAAAGAGTGTTGAAAACAGAGTGAAACTGAGGGGCTGCAGTGGACTGCACACTAAATCACAGCAGTGAGAGAAAAGAGAAATGTAATGCAGGGCATGGAGAACATTTCAGCAAGCTGCACTGGCACAGGGCAAGGTCTCTAGCAGAAGCAAGACAGAAATCGCATCAGCAAGTAGGCGGGGTGGAGATAGAGAAGAATTCGGATTGACAGGGTTTCATTAAAATATACAGCAACAAGTAGGGTTAGCCACTGGCAACATATGAATTGTTCCAGACGGTTATTTGCTTGTGTTGCACACTAGTCACACGTGTCTGAGATCCAATTTTCACACAGGGTCTTCAAGGGACTATAGAGTGAAGAAGAACAGTAGCTTTCGTCCAGCAGAAAGCTTTGTAGAGTGATTTTCATATTTCATGGCTATCCAACACTGCATTGCGGGATCTGTAGTCGATGGAAACTAGGCTTACGTCTTCCTTTTGTTGGAGATTGGAGGGAAGTGAAGCCAGAAATCATGTGTATGGGGGTTACCAACGAGTTATGTTGATATCTAAAAGACCAGGATGGAATCATAACATGGCCAAAGTAAGGCATTTCCTTAGTAATATATTTCCAATAACGAGATAATTGGGAAGGGGAAAGTAATTGTAATTAATTATTAATCAATACAATTAATTAAAATTAGAGAAATCCGGTGACTACAACTGTACAAGAAAAGATTGATGTAACTCAGTTGTGTATGTGGTGACAATATGAACATGGATGTGCACCATGAGTGTACCACAAAGAGATAATGTCAGAAAAATTGACATATAAATATCATGAAATTTCCAGCAATGTAATATGCAACAATAAAGCCAATTTTCCTGTGAAAAGTTGCTAGAAAACGTATGGTGGCCTTAAGGTCTCATGTTGTTAACACCTTAAAACCTTTAAAACAACTTGGGTTGAATGATATACCTTATGACCCATACTAATGGAGGGATAGATTAGTACATTAATGTAGAATTTGTTTTTTTTATAATTACACATAGGAAAATGTCCTTCTTACATTTATAAACCATATTTGAGGTTAAATCATCAGAATGGTCTACATAGCATTGGAAATAAAACATCTTAACTGCTTAAGGAATAGATTCCTTACAACAAACAGTATCACAGGAAAGCCACAGTCAGTTCCTGACTCAAGAAAAATAATATGGACACAAAGCCTTAATATACTTTTACCCTTGACTGGAACCCAGCCTCACTACCATCACTGTGCAGCTCCCACCAACCAAACTTTCACCACCAAAACTGAGAAATTCACTATCACTACTGCCCAGGCTGTAGAGCTCACTGCCACTCCTACCCTCTTTCCAAGCAACTGAACACCTTCTGCTGTTTAAGTACCTGCTGGTCACCTACCTCTTCAAATAGGAGTCTGCCAATTGACACTCTGGAAAAGTGCATGGAACTCCAATTGCATTTACAGCACAAGGTTATGGACCCCATGTTTGATTCAACAACATATAGCACATGTGATGCACACAAGACTTCAACTGAGGCTACGGTACCCACATTTAATGATGTGCAAGACACGCCTTCTGGGGCTGCAACACTGAATGCTCATGATGTGCATGAGCATTCCACGTCCAAACAGATGATGACCACAGGGCACCACCTAAATAACAAAACCAGATCCTCCCAATTTACATAAAACGAATCTGAGACTTCATCCGAACATGAATTTCCAACAAACGCTACAAAACCTAACATCAAATGTTACAACATACGACTATCATAATATACACCAAAATCTTAACATTCAACCTTCATGATATCCATAGGACACAATCTTAAGCTGCAACAAAAAAACACTCATTGTGCACTAGAGACTACAGCGAAGAATATAAACTATCTCTCGAGGATGTTAATGAGACTGCAGATAAGTCTTCACCATTCAACCTTTATGGTGTAAATAGATCTGCATCCGAGGCTGTGACACACACACCTTTTGATGTACATGTGACTCCATCTGAAGCCAAGAGGGACGAGGGCTATCCTCATGCTGAAAAGTAACTTGTACTCTGAAAATTTGTTGTTTCTGCAAATTTTGATGCTGTTTAGCGTGGCAGCAGTGCTAATTGATAATGTCATTATATGAAAACTAAATAATAAAACCCATAATTAACTAATGTCAAAATTCTGCTCATATGAACTCTTGTCAAAGAATCCAATCTCTTAAGATGAGACCAGTTCTGCATGCTGGCCCCAAGCCATGGGCAGGTATATCCAAACTACATAGCAAGTCAGTGGAAAAATGTCAATTTGTAGTTTGGTTGATTGTTTTACTTCAATCAATTGAGCTTTTTCTTTTACAGGTCGGTGAAACAGTGGGGATTTCAGAAGAAATTATGGGCTTGACCATCCTGGCAGCAGGTACCTCAATACCTGACCTTATCACTAGTGTGATCGTCGCCCGTAAAGGCTTGGGAGACATGGCGGTTTCCAGCTCTGTGGGTAGCAACATCTTTGATATCACAGTTGGGTGAGTATCAAGCATTGCTGCATAAAAATTGAGACGCATATAAAGTGTCTATCCACCCACGTATGTAATACATGTTTGTGCATCTAAAGGATGTTGTCCGTGTGTGAGTGCATCTTCCATTTTGTGTCATTGAACAAGTATTTTTGTAAGATTAGCATGTCCTACATGCCACCATTACCTTGTAGTTGAAACTGGAGTAATTGCTGAAAAGTCGCATATCTTTTTTCACCTCTGCGTTCTGGCCAGAAATCAGTCCTTAGAGAGCCTACAACTTTAATAGAAACATCACTGCAATTAACAGAAAGGTCATTTTCGGCACCACAGTTGAGTTGTAAAAGTCATTCTTTTTGGGTGTTGATTTCCGGTAGCAAACGGGGGGGCTCAGCATGCAGACAATGCCATTTTAATTTTGCTCATGTTCTCTGGTAATATGTCAAACTATGTGAACTGTGTTTAATACGTCCACTGTTTGCCATCAGACCATGATCTGACCAAATCCAAGAAAGTCTAATCAAAAAAATATAAAGTTCAAGTTGAAAGTATGACTTTAACACAAATGCTTGTTCACCTCAGAGACAGCAGGAAAGGACGCCTCCAAAGAAGAAGGATTGGAGTTCTCCTGGACCCTTCCAAAGAAGAAGGGTTGGAGTTCTCCCTTCTACAAGAACACCATGATAGGAAAAAAATGATAGGGATGCCTGCAGACTGTGATGAGCCCCCCCCCCACCCATTCCCCCAGAGTCTCCCCTACTCACTTGAGTTGCAGGGGCCTTGGCCTGAATGGACCAGAACCTCCCTTGAATGGTTGGAAGCCCGTCTGCGCCAGGGCTGCAGGGGCCTGCGTTGCGCCCTTGGCCCGGACTGAGGTAGGGTCACAAGACACCAAAAGAAGACATGTCCAAGAGGTGGTGAAACAGGAGAAAAAACAGATCAATACCTACATGCAGAGGAAGCTTTTCTTTGTATCTCTGGGATCCCCATATCATTAGCACTCACTTGTGCCACTTTTTCTGAGTCTTGCCACCAAAAGAATTGAAACACAGTCCAAAATAATAACCAAACAAAAATCTAGCTATTCTAAACACTTAAACTTCTAATCTACCTTTTAGCCTTTATTTCAGTCCCTGAAAGGTTCAAGTTCCGGCAGTCTGGTGTCTATGTCTCCAATTGCTAAACTCTGCTACCTGGGTGTCTTCTCAGTTTATAACACAAACAACCAGTGTCTCTGACGGTAAGGTGGGCTTTCCTCTTGCAGGAAGCTTAGTTCAATCTCTTACGAGGTTGCATCTTGATGCACTGAAGCCATTTGCCCTTGATGCACGTGAGTCCCAGGTGAGGCTGTACAGAAGGACACCACAGAGGAACACTGGCACCTCATTGCTTTCCCACCTCTTCCTCCCAATGGGTCAAAACTTGGGATGAGGAAAAACAACCAGTATCAGAGAAGAATTGGTTGACAGTTATAGTTATCTCTTAATTTTATTATTTATGCACCACTTATGCACTTATTTCTACATTATATACATGTAGTGCGGCGAGTGAGGTGATAAGACTGTGTATGGAAGTGTGCGAGTGATTACTTGAAAGATGGTGCTTAAGTATAAATACGAGTGAAAAGTATGACTTACAGTAATATAAAAACAGTGCGTAAATGATTATTTCAGCAGATAAGTATAAGTTATGATTGGTTATGGTTGTGTAGTTTAAGGTGTGTTTGGCACAAATAAGATAGAAATTAGTGCGTAAGTGGTGCATAAATAATAAAACTAAGAGATAACTAGAACTGCAGCATTTCTAAATATTGAGGAGCTTATTTTGGGTTTGTATACCAAACCTAAATAAAGTTTTCCTAACTATAACGGGCGTGTAACCTTTGCTTTGTTTGTGAATATGAATATATATGTGTATATATATATATATATATATATTGCTATGGCAGTGAAAAAAAGTGGTCCAATAACAAGTTATTTAGGGCCATTGTACTAATAATCACACATTTATTTCTACAAAGCAAAAGTCAAATTAGAGTTTATCATCACCGTGCTGCAAAAGTGACACTAGAAAAACAAGTTTTACTACCTCACAACTACTTTATACATGGAAACAACTCGCATATCTCTTGAGTGTGATTTTACTGCATATATGTGCAGAGTGCAAAATTCTATTTATTACCATTGTAAAAAGTGTGGGCATGACCAATGATAGGCGAAGCCTTGAAAGAGTCATTATTTCCCTCCCTCCCTCAACAATGTTAATGAACAAGAAACTTATCTTTGGTAACAATATATCTGTAAGAGACATATATTAGTTATAGATTCCTTACCTTAGAATTACCCCCAGGCGTCAGACTGGATCCGGAGAATTTTTTCTCAGCAGTACCCCTGCACGTTGGTAGGTGGCGTCGGTCGACTCCGTGTTCGTCATCGTGATCGCCGGTATGACGTCACAGTATCTACTTAGACGCCGCCCCCTCTATAATTAATATATGTCTCATAGATATATTGTTACCGAAGGTAAGTAAGTTGTTCATCTGAAAGAGACTATTAGTTATAGATTCCTTACCTTAGAATAGATACCCCAGCAATACCAACCCCGGAGGTGGGTCTGCGAACTAAGTTCACACCAGAAAGTCCTGGAGAACGGAACGGCCAAAGAAGCCGTCTCTCCGGACTTGACTATCCAGGAAGTAATGCTTAGTGAACGTGTGCAGTGATGCCCATGCGGCTGCCTGGCAGATGTCACTGAGGGGAACTCCACGTCCCAAAGCAGTTGTGGCTACCGTCGCCCTGGTGGAATGGGCGCGCAGTCCTACCTGAGGCTTCTTTTTCGCCAAGGAATAACAAATCTTAATGCAGAGGACGACCCATCGAGAGATGGTCCGTTTTTGTACGGCCCGACCTTTCTTGGCGCCCACATAGCCAACAAAGAGTTGATCGTCCACCCGGAATTGTTGTGTGCGATCTAGATAAAATGATAATGCACGTTTTGGATCCAGAGGGTGGAGTCTTTCCTCCTCCTTGGAAGGATGCGGGGGTGGGAAAAAGTTGGGCAAAGTGATGGTCTGTCCTATGTGGAAAGAGGTAACCACTTTGGGTAGAAAATAAGGCTGAGTTCGAAGGACAACCTTGTCCAGATGGACACCAAGGAAAGGAGGTTTAGAAGATAGCGCCTGAAGCTCACTCACTCTGCGAGCAGAGGTGATGGCAACCAGAAAAGCAGTTTTTAAAGTCAAGAGTCTGAGAGGACAATTATGTAGTGGCTCGAAAGGAGTGCACATAAGGTAAGTTAAGACAAGATTTAAGTCCCACCGGGGCATTACGAAAGGAATAGGAGGAAAGAGGTGAGTAAAGCCCTTAAGAAACCTATTTACAATAGGGGATTTGAAAAGAGAAGTCTGATCAGGAAGGCGAAGAAAGGCTAAAATGGCCGAAAGATGGCCTTTAAGGGTGCCCAGAGCAGAGCCCTGCTGGGCCAAAGAAAGAATGAAGAGCAGGACCTCAGAAAGAGGGTCGGAAAGGGGATCCACAGCCTTTGCTGCGCACCATGCCACAAATGTGTTCCATCTACAGGCGTATACTGTTTTAGTAGAGGGACGCCTGGCTGCCAAGATCACATTACAGACTTCGGGAGGGAGGTCGAAAGCTGTCAACTGTCACCGCTCAATCTCCATGCAAGGAGGTGGAGGCTGGACAGGTTCGGGTGGAGGACCGTCCCCTGCTGCTGCGTAAGAAGATCCTCCCGGAGAGGCAGTCTGATTGGAGAATCGATGGCCATGTTCAAGAGCTCAGGATACCAGACTCTTCGTGCCCAGTCCGGGGCCACAAGGATGACTTGGGCCCGGTCACGCTTGATCTTCTTCAGCACTCTGGGCAGAAGTGGTATAGGCGGAAAGGCGTATAGAAGACTGCAATTCCGCTCGTGACGAAAAGCGTCGCCGTGCGTGTGCCGCCTTGGAAATTCCAACGTGCATAACTGCTGATATTGCGCGTTTTCTTCGGTGGCAAACAGATATAGCCAAGGCTCTCCCCACTGCTGAAAGAGACCTTGCACCACCTCCGAGTGAAGACGCCATTCGTGATCCATCATGCACCGGCGGCTGAGTTCGTCCGCCCTGTCGTTCAGGAAACCTGCCAGGTGTTGAACCACTAGGGACATGCCCTGTTGTTCCAGCCATGTCCAAAGACGAAGAGCCTCTTGACATAGGGTCCACGACCCCACTCCGCCCTATTTGTTGCAGTACCACATGGCAGTGGTGTTGTCCGTGAACACCTGCACTACTCTTCCACTGACAGAAAGATGGAATGCCTTCAGTACAAGACGAATCGCCTGTAGCTCCAGAAGGTTGATGTGGAGCCCGGACTCCGCAGGAGACCAGAGGCCTCCGATCTCCGCCTCTCCCATGTTGCCGCCCCATCCCAGGAGTGACGCATCTGTCACCACTGTGAACTCTGGTTGGGGAAGGGGGAGGGATCTGCTGTTGACCCAATCCTGGTCCGTTAGCTACCACTGCAATTGGTGTGCAGTGCACTCCGAGATCTGGACGCAATCGGAAAGATTCCCCTGATGCTGCACCCACTGGAACTTCAGGTCCCACTGCAGAGCCCGCATATGCCACCTGGCATTATCCACCAGCAGGATGCAGGAGGCCATGAGGCCTAGCAGCCTCAGGGTCATTCTCAGCGAAATCTGGGATTGAGGCTGAAACATCGGTATCATAGCCCGAATATCCCTGACTCGCTGCTCGGGAGGATAGGCCCGAAACGGCGCTGTGTCCAGAACCGCTCCAATGAAAAGGAGTCTCTGAGAGGGAATCAGGTGTGACTTCGGCAGGTTGAGTGTGAACCCCAGCGAATGCAGGAGGTCTGCCGTAGTCTGGAGGTGGGAGACGACAGCCTGGGGCGAGCCCGCCTTCAACAGCTAGTCGTCGAGATAGGGGAAGACTGGAACTCCTAATCTGCGCAAATGAGCTGCGACCACCGCCATCACTTTCGTGAACACCCGAGGGGCGCTGGTAAGGCCAAAGGGGAGCACGGTAAACTGAAAATGCTCGTGGCCTACTGTGAACCGCAGGTAGCGCCGGTGGGCAGCCAAGACGGGGATGTGAAAATAAGCGTCCTGCAAGTCCAATGCTACCATCCAGTCTCCAGGGTCGAGGGCAGACAGGACCTGAGCCAAAGTCAACATTTTGAACATCTCCTTCCGGAGGAAGCGGTTGACGTCCCTGAGATCCAAGATAGGATGCAGGCCTTTGTCCTTCCTGGGTACCAGGAAGTAGTGGGAATAACAACCACGACCTACTTCTGGCACAGGGACTCGCTCAATAGCTCCCTTGGCCAAGTGAGCTGTAACTTCCTGACGGAGAAGGGCCAAGTGATCTTCCGACATGTGATTGAGTGTTGGTGGCATTGAAGGAGGGGTAGTCTCGAAGGGGAGGGAGTAGCCCCTTCGGACTATCTGCAAAACCCACCTGTCCAACGTGATGTTGTGCTAGTGGGGGAGGTGATGGCGGATCCTGCCGCCCACTGGCAACTGGTGGCCCTGAAGGGTCAGACTAGGAAGGTTTGGAGGCAGCTGCAGGGGGGGCATTGGTGGACTGACCCACCCTCTGGCCCCGGACCCATGACGCTGGGTCCCACGTCCCCGGCCGCGCAGAGGCTGGGTGGCTTGTGCGGCCCTGTGGCTCAGGGTGGAACATGGTAGGGAACCCCTTCGGTGTCACGAAAGGGGCAAAATCAATCAATCAGGGGAATTGTAAGTGCACTACTCACCCGTGAGGGTCTCAAGGCGCTGGGCGAAAGGCAGACTGTATGGGGCGAGAAGTTGCTGCAAGGCCCAAGGACCTGGTCGTAGCCCTAGAGTCCTTGAAGCGCTCGAGCGCGTTGTCTGCCTTGTCACCAAACAGGCGATGGCCATCAAAGGGCATGTCCAAAAGGGTATATTGGAGATCCCCCGAGAATCCAGAGGTCCTCAGCCAGGTGTAGCCCCTCAGGGCTACTGATTTGGAAATCGTCCTACCCAGCGAGTCAGCGGTATCCAGCTCACACCGGATGGTGAAATTTCCTGCGTCTCGACCCTCAGCAACAGCGCGGGCGAGCACGGCCTGGGCCTCCTTTGGGCACTATGGCAGCACTTCCGCAACCGTGTCCCACACCGACTGTGTGTAATGGCCCAAGAGACATGCGGTGTTCACCGACTGCAGTCCTAAGCTGGAGGAAGAAAACATCTTCTTCCCAAGATGGTCCATCTTCTTGGATTCCCTATCTTGAGGAGCTGTTGGGAAAGCACTTCCTTTTGAGGATGAGGCTTGGACCACCAAGCTCTCGGGGGTAGGGTGTTGGGAGAGGAAAAGTGGGTCGCCCGGAGCTGGGTGGTGGCGTCGGGCAATCATCCTATACACAGGAACCCCTGTGCTGGGCTTGGACCAGAAGCCCAGAAGGACGTCAGTGAGGGCATCATTGAAAGGCAGTAAAGGCTCCAAATAGGCTGCTGCTGGCTGAAGCACCTCAGTCAGGAGGTTAGTCCTGACTGCCACCGTAAGAAGCTCAAGGCCCAAGGCCTCAGCCACCCTACTCAACACCACAGCGTAGGAAGCTCCCTCCTCCATAGCCACAGTAAGGGGAGAAAGCATACCAAGGTCTGGGGAAGTATCCAGACCACTGGCATCACCCAACTCCTGTCTCTAGTCCGGCTCTTCAAGCTGGTCTGCAAGAGGGTCAACAGACCCTTCCCAGTACTCCTCACCCTCCTCTGGCTGTCACTCAGGGTGATAGGGAACGCCAGGGAAGAACAGTGGTACAAAAGTACCGGTCGGCGCCGGTACTGGCTTCGGTCGACGCCGGTCTGGCTAGGTGTCCAAGTCGAGAGGGAGGCTGGGGTCGACGCCGGCTGGGGGCGCAACCAGCGTCTGAGGCGTCGTTAGAGGAATCGGCGCCGGGGAAGGTACAGTGAGGTCGACCGGCGCCGATCCGGATCCAGCCTGGATCCTTGGGGGCCCACCGGCGCCGAGGCCGGAGCCGCTGGCATCGAGGGCCTAGAACCCCCAGCCGAGTCCGCGGGGCCAGAAGGCGCGCCGGCGGAGTAGGGCGGCCCAAAGATGGAGTGGAGGGCTTCGTAAAATGCACGAAGCTGGGCCGGGGACGCTCTGGCTCCCAGAAAGGGAGGAAAGCACGGAGCCGTCCCAACAGGCTCAGAGGGCAGAGCCGGAGAACGACGACCCTCCTTGTCCTGCGTTGCGTCGGCCAACTGACAGGGTGAAGGCGAAGAGCGACGATGCTTTTTCCCCTTCTTGTTGTGCTTCAACTTACCCTATGACGAAGACTTCGATGACGAATGGTGGTGGTGGCTCCGCGACCTTCCCCTCGACCGGGACCTGAAACGGCGCAGAGCTGACTGCCGGGCCTCCAAAAGCTTTCGGGATCGCTCCCGCAAAGACTTTGGGTTCAGGGCCCGGCAGTCGGAGCACGACTTCGGGTCGTGGTCGCGCTCCAGGCACCAAAGGCACACGAGGCGCGGATCGGTAACCTACATCAGCTGTTGACAGGAGTCACAAGGCTTGAAACTGGGTTGACGACTTGACATCCCTCGTGCACCAGGAGTCATTTAGACTTCAAAAAACATGTTGACAAAAGTCGAAAACGTTTAGTCAAAGAGTGACTAAGGGTACCGCTCTCTCCGGATCTGCGCTGGCTGGTGCGGAAAAAGAAAGAACTGACGTCAGTGAGCAGGGACGGCGTCTAAGTAGATACCGCGACATCATGTCCGCGATCACGACGCCGAACGCGGAGTTGACCGGTGCCACCTACTGACGCGCAGGGGTACTGCCGAGAAAAAATTCTCCGGATCCACTCTGACGCCTGGGGGTAATTGTAAGGGTAAGGAATCCATAACTAATAGTCTCTTTCAGATACATAGCATAATACACTCTTCACATCTGCATATATATTTATGCCATGGCATTTTTAATTTGTTTTAACAAATGAAAACTAGCATGAACTATGTTACATTTGTGCAGAGCATCAAGATTCAGACACATGATAACATGAGATTTAACCTCTGTTGTATGGTAATACATGTCTGAATCTAGTTTATTGCTGCACTTGCTCCAAATCAGATGTCTTTTTCAGTTATGTTTAGTTTCACTATATATGTGTATATATCTATATAGATCTCTCTCTCTCTCGATATATATATATATATATATATAATGTTCCCATTGAGCTTTAAAGAACTTGTGTACTTATATGTGTGCTATTAAGGGATAGATTAGTGCATTAATGTAGAATGTAGAAGTCCCTAATGTAGAAGGACTACTAATGGCACTGCATACTACAACTTCAGATGATATCCCCATCAGCCTTATGTAGAAGTTGAAGGCCATTGCTTTTAGAACACAATCTGCAGACCTGTAATTGCAGGAATAGCTGCCCAACAATGCAAATAATACATTCATCAACATTTTGCAGATCTTTTAAATGTCTTCGTGAAATAAATAAAACACACGATAAACTCTTTCTATTCATTGAACTTGCAGCTTGCCTGTTCCCTGGTTCCTGTTCTCCATGTTTAATGGATTCAGTCCGGTGGCGGTCAGCAGCAACGGCCTCTTCTGTGCCATTGTCCTCCTCTTCCTTATGCTCCTCTTTGTCATCTTCTCCATCGCCGCCTGCAAATGGAAGATGAACAAGTTCCTGGGGTTCACCATGTTTGCCCTGTACTTTATCTTCCTGATCGTCAGCGTAATGTTGGAGGATCGCATTATTAGCTGCCCAATATCGATATGAGGTATGATTACCAGTTTTGTCATTATTGTGGTACCTTGTATTTGAATTTTGGGACTGCCATAACATATGCTTTCAAACGTGGGCACTTGCCCTTGGATTGTACACCACTAGCTCGTGATGCATGAACTGATTTAACATGCAATTCGGCTTGTTATTTCACGACGACATATGCTCAGTGGCAATATTCACTATATCTATTATGTTTGTTGAAACAGTATAGTTTGACATAGGACAGATTACAGCTGTTTTGATTATGTCCGTTTCATTACATTGAATGGCTTATTATGTCCAATATCTGTTAGTGAGAGATAACGTAGTATTTTGTAATAACATATGAATGATTTCATTTCATTATTTATTATGGCATTTGACCTTTCCAATATGTCCGCTCATTGTCTATTTGTTTTACACTCACACGGAAGTCCGTTTTTTATGTTGGCACTCACGTATTGTTGAAACACTTTATTAAGTTCCCGGTGTTTGTGCATCTTTTCACGTGAACAAGGAGTCTTTACTCTGAAACGCGTAGTGAATAAACAACTTTGAATATTTGCTCGCTGTCGTGCCTCACTGAGAGCGTGCAGATCTTGGACTGTTTGCAATTCGACTACCGGCTTGCTCCGCCGGCATGCACGCCACCCCTCTTGGGTCTGTGTCAGCCAGAAGGAGTGTTTTCGCTGTGGAATATATATATATATATATATATATATATATATATATATATATATAATGTTCCCATTGAGCTTTAAAGAACTTGTGTACTTATATGTGTGCTATTAAGGGATAGATTAGTGCATTAATGTAGAATGTAGAAGTCCCTAATGTAGAAGGACTACTAATGGCACTGCATACTACAACTTCAGATGATATCCCCATCAGCCTTATGTAGAAGTTGAAGGCCATTGCTTTTAGAACACAATCTGCAGACCTGTAATTGCAGGAATAGCTGCCCAACAATGCAAATAATACATTCATCAACATTTTGCAGATCTTTTAAATGTCTTCGTGAAATAAATAAAACACACGATAAACTCTTTCTATTCATTGAACTTGCAGCTTGCCTGTTCCCTGGTTCCTGTTCTCCATGTTTAATGGATTCAGTCCGGTGGCGGTCAGCAGCAACGGCCTCTTCTGTGCCATTGTCCTCCTCTTCCTTATGCTCCTCTTTGTCATCTTCTCCATCGCCGCCTGCAAATGGAAGATGAACAAGTTCCTGGGGTTCACCATGTTTGCCCTGTACTTTATCTTCCTGATCGTCAGCGTAATGTTGGAGGATCGCATTATTAGCTGCCCAATATCGATATGAGGCTTCCAGCGAGAGTCTCTGAGTAAAGAGCAGACTGACCACCGTCCACTCTTTGCCCCAACCCCATTTCTTCTACAGCTGTAACACAAAGTCAACACCCACTTACGCACGGATGGAATCCAAGAACACAGGCATATGTCTTTGATAAATGCATCTCACCATACTGTCCAATGTCTTGGAATTTGCATCTTTTAAATCAACCCTCACGCATAGGACAATTGTGGTCGGATTCATCCAGTGCTGGATGCAACATAGCTAAGAATGCCATCCTTGGTGTGAAGTACATTGGTTTCATGGGCATCTGCAACATCCCATCTGAGAAGATGCAGATAGTGGTCAAAGGCTCCGTTACTGCAATCAGACCGGCCACATATGGACGGAGCTCTCCACAATCGTGCATTCTGGAAATGAACTGCAAGGTCAACCCGTAGCCCAGCAAGCACAAGTGGCAAGGAATTTTGCAGATTGACATTTCTTATTAAGGCTTCTGGGGGCCTGAGATGGCACAGTAGTGGTGGAAAGGACTATTGGAGCAGCATGACTCCATTGCTGAAGGGTTGCCTACCCACCTTACCCCATGTCTAGATATGAGCAAGAACAGCCCTAACTGTCTTTTGGAGGTGACAAGTCTCTCACCCTCTTGCAGTGACGCCAGGAGAAGAACACTTCAGTAAGGAAAGTAGGACCAAAAATAAAAGTGAATGGGTGTCTATTTACAGAGCAGGTGTAGATTGGCGGTTTCATATATTCTAACTTATAAATGACTGCTCCTCCGGGGGACAGCTGAGGTCTGCACAGGATGGAACCCAGTAGTGATGAGAGAAAGTAGACTGCCATAAGTATGAGTATAGATCAGCGCCCTCAAGAGTTTATCATACTGTCAATCATGGTATCGTTTTTAGAAAAGAAACAAAACAGTACGTTTATGCAAAGTTTACGGCACTCAAACTGTTTGCAGTGCTTCTGTGTATCGACGTGCATAGCTCCAGGCGCAGAGCGTACAGATTCCCCGAAGGGATAAGGGGCTGAATTAGCTAATGAATTGATGTGTGACCGACTCACAGTCAATAAAACGCAGTTTGAAAGGAGGCTAGCTGTGTTAGTATTTGACGACTTCATTTTGTTTTTAATACAATGTTCTGTTTGTTGTGGTCAAAGATCAGCCATAGTATGGCTGGCCTCCATAGGAAGACTTTGACTTCCATGGAAAATTGGGGGAAGAGTCAGTAATGTGTCCAGATTATGTGAATATCAGGAGATTTTCAAACAGGGAGGGGTGGGGACTTGGTCAGATGTCCGGGACCAACCTTTTGCAAAATCTCCCGAATATCTTATTGGTAAGTTCACCTGTGGACCTCAGGTGATATTCAATGAGGTGCGACAATGTACGAGACTGGGGTATAGCGCTCGTCGGTCTGTCAGTGCCTCCCAGGTAAAGATCCTCGACTGTGTGTTAATACACATACAGAAAGCAGAGAAACAGGTGTCTTCAAGTTATGTGAGATGCTGGCTCATGGCCTATATAATTGGAGGGGTGGGGGAGGGATGAAGATCTTGGGATTTTGGAGAAGTCTGTAAGACAAGGGCCCATCACAGACCCAGGGTTTGCTCCGACAGGGACGTAAGAGTGATACTTGGCCGACTTAACTGAGCAGAGGGCACCCACATATACTTGGCAAAATAATATCACAGTCCAAACTAACTGGCTCCTACATATCTGCATCATATAAAACACCCTAAATATACACAGGGTGGACTGGGTAACCCTCACAATCTGGGTGTATTAAATATTTAATTCCAGAATGATTCTGCTGTGAAAGTAACAAAAAGGATTTTTAACAACAAATTATTCAGTAAGGGGTCAAAAAATCCCCTTTAGCAGACTGAGGAGTGTCTTACAACACACCACTTATCCAAAACACACAATATGTGTGAATATATTGAATAAACTAACGTGCAAGATTTCTGCATTAAATGACACAGCCATCTTGTATAATATTATAATATGATTGCATGCTAACTTTTGTAGGGTATGATACGGCCTGTCGTATAGTATGGTATGGTCTTTCATTGTATATAATGGTACGGCCTGTCATTGTATGGTTTGGTCTGTCATTGTATAGCATGCTATCATATGACCTGTCATTGTATACTATATTGTATAGTATGGTAAGGTTTGGTTGTGGTATGGTATGGCCTGTCATTTTATAATATGGTATGGTATGGTTTGGCCTCTCATTGTGTAGTATGCTATTGTGCGACCTGTCATTGTATAGTAAGGTATGGTCGGTCATTTATATGGTCTTTCGTATATTATACGGTATGGCCTGTCGTAAAGTATAGTATGATATGGTATGGAATGGACTGTCAATGTATAGTCGGGTATGGTATGGTCTATCGTTGTGTGGTATGGCCTGCCATTGTATAGTATGATATTGAATGGTATGACTAGTCGCATGGCCTGTCATTGTATAGTATAGTATGTCATTGTACAGTATGGTATACTATGGCCTGTTATTGTATAGTATGGTAATCTTTTTCACATTAAGCTACGCGAGGAAGCACAATAGGAGAGTTCAAAAAAGAACTTCACAATATAATGTTATTTTCACACAAGAATGTTCTATCCAACCAGTAATCCTGCAAACAAACAAATTCAAAAGACACCTTTTTTTTGCATAAAACATTTTAATCATGCCCAAGACATCCTAAAAATCATAAAGCATGTATCAAAAAAGCTCTTTCTTACAAACTAAACGAATGATTAACTAATAGTGATAGCGTTAAGCCATTTATAAATTTTGAAATCATTGTTAAAAGCAACGCTAATAATTTGTGGTCTACCGATGTGGTTATGCTGCACCAAAAAGTAGAAACAGAGAGGATGAAAAGTAAAATGGAACGAACAAGGGAAATGAGCAGTGAAAGCAACAGCATGGAGCAAAACCAGGAGCAAGACAACTTACAAACACTCTTATGAAATGCTGCATGTAGAATAAAAAAGTATGCCAAGACAGAGAGCAGAAGCAGCGGAAATTCACTCCCAAAATAAATGGAAGCAGTACTTGGCCCACGCTCCAGGGATGAGTGAAACACACAGAGAGTGGAGCCAAAGTGAAGGCAGCATGCGAGGACCATATAGGTGCCAGCAAAAAACACTGACAATGAAGCCAATGAATGGTGGGCAATGAGCGGGCTCTCAGCCCCCTGTATGTAAACAAAATGTCTCGCAAGAAAACAGCGCATTCGCTGTCTCAGGTGAGACCTAAGAAGTAGCAGAGTGCTAGCTACACGCTTCTACTCTGGAAATAGATGCTTCAGATACTGTGGGAAAAGGCAAGAGAGAGCAGAAAGGCTTTCGAAGAGTGCTGCCCATATTGTGTCAAATGCAACAGAGCCCTGAGCCCAGCTGCAGGATTGTTGGGTGGCTGATAATGCCTGCACTACAGCTCAAATTCTCCAATCACGGTTGTCTGATAGAATATTGCAGCTAAAAATACTGCGTGGACAGATTATCGTGTCAAAAATATCGAGGACCAAAATATCAAGAAGGTAAGAGCAAATAGGTTAGTATAGATTTACTATTCTTAACTCCACATCTACGTACCTTGAGGGTATATTTATCGGCAAGGTACATATATGTAGAGTTAAGTATAGTAAAACTTTGCTTACCCATAGAAACCCAACTTCACAATATTTGTGTCCTTGATATTCTTGACACAATATTTTGTCTACACACCTCCAATCACATTATGTTTCTGCCCAGCAGTAGGTTGCAAGGCTAGTGCATAACTTGTAAACAATATTAATAAGTAATCATTAGATGCCTGTCTCTGGTGGTGCTGAATGTCTGGATCTCTGAATATCACGGGTGCCTAATCTTGATTCCCCACTTTACACTATCCTACACTTCCGGTCTTTTCAACTCACCCTTGCAGGGGCTTTTTTGTCCCGTTTCATTCGTCCATTTTTGTTTTCCTATCTTTCTCATCATCCATATGTTGCCTAACTCTTTCTTGTTTTGGGTCTGCTGATAAAAAATAGACCCATAAAATGAGATACAGTTCCCACTACATGTAACCACCTGCACAAATTAAGCACGGGCAATGCTAGACTCGATAGCATGTATTAAAGGCTCAGTCACTGGACAATTTGAACCTGCCATTGAAATGGGAAGAATTGCGATACTAACATGGCAAACTAATCTTAGATTGGGCACTGTTAACAAGGTGGGCAAGAAGTACTTACCTATGGTAAATTGGCGTTGCAACGTGCATCTAACTAGGCCACCGTTAACCTGGAACGGCAATGTGAAATGTAACATACAACACCTCGCTTGTGAAACACTTTCACTTCCTGAGGGCTCTAGTCCCTATGGCCAACTGCTTTCTCAATATTTAACAAAAGTCTAACTTGAAATGGCACTTACTGTATTCAGATTTGAAAATAATCCAAATTTTATTAATTCAGCTCTTAAAATAATATTTTGATTGTATATTATGAGATTAGGCATAAATAAAAAAATGTCAATGCGTTTCGGAGTCTTAAATCACGTCACCAGGAAACAATCCTCAATTTCAATTTCAGGAATTCACTTTTTTTTTTTTACATAAGCATATTGAATGAGCGCAATAAAACAGGAAACAATTTTTTTCTTGACATTTAGCCATAAAGATAATATATTGTCATGTATAAAACCAAGCCATTGCAGCCTAACCGAGTCAAAATCTCCAGTCCGATAAATCCGATTTAAGGAAATATTTTTAAAAATTGTAAATACAGTACATCGATGTCCCTCCTAACTCATAACACTGAAGAGCATTATCACGAATATTAAGTCTCTCTTACTCTCAAAGATCCATATTCTTGTCATACTTCTGATTCCTAGTGTTCCTATCTCATCCTCCACAATTTTGAAGGCTTTTGAACTTTTTTTAAATTTTTATTGGGCGTGCGTAATTTTAATTAAAAGCAACACACACCATCACACAGTCATTCATACATCTATCAAGGATCACATCACCAAATACCATCAGACATTCACATCATACTCTAACAAACTTCAAACAGATAAGCACTAACAGAAACTTCATGCATGCATAGCTGCACCTTTTGGTTGTATGTGAGAAAGTCTGACCTGCAGCTGCATGTGCTGTAACAGCCATGTGTATGTGAGAGAAGTCTGATGGTGCCGCCCATGCTGTACTTGTGTTTTAGAGCAGTTTGATAAAATCATTAACGAATGAATACTTGATAAATGTTACCAGTTTTTTAAGTGTTGCAGATCGCATGAAGATACATCTGTCTCCAGCAACTGTCAACCCACTCACCATTCTAGAACCCTACACTCCTGATAGTCCTGCGTGGCAGCAAGCGGACATTCCACACTTCTCCCCCCTTAACACTATAAAACATTATAATGGACAACATAGCTTGCCATACACATTGATAGTAAAGAAACAATTTGAAATTGCACATTCACAAAGAACAGCAGTGAAACTCCAGTATTTGTACTTGCAGTATAACTACGTATGTTAACCGGTTAACCCACAAGAAAGTCTTTCAGATTCCCAGGTTGAACAGCAGTTCTGCCGCACCTGGTGACTTTCAGTAGTTGATTAGGAGTGTGGTTATCATCTGCTCCAACCTCTTGCTGATCCAGACGCAAACTCTCTATTACATTCCATACAACTTCACTTCGACTACAATCCGTATCATCCCACAGCCATGACCTGTCGGGGAGGACACTAGAGGAATCACACTCCTCCTTCCACAAGATATTCTTACTACATATGGCTAAATTGCCAAAATGTCATACCTTCCCATCACTCAGCCTAGCAGTATTAGCGTAAAGCTTGGTGACAAGCATTGGCTTACTGAATTTACTCTGTCCTTTTTTGGTCTTGACAGCCCACTTGACACATACCCAGTCACCCAGCTCTAACTCCACATCTCGTCCACCATGTTTACGATCATAGTTCTCCTTGTAGATACGTTGTGCTTTCTCAATGTTATTTTTTTACCACAGTAGACAACCATTCCTTTCTTCAATCAGCAGACAGCCAGGCAATATCTTCTTTAGTGAAAGGTTCTCTACCCCTAAGTACCTTGAAAGAACTATAACCTGTAAGGGCAGGTGTACTTCTACCAGTCCATATCAGTTTACTAAGTTCATTTGATCAATTCTCACCACTACTAATGGCAATCTGTACACTGCTCATTATCAGCCTTGTGAACCATTCTAGAGCTCCATTACTGACAGGATGATACAGCGATGTCTTGCCTTGATACCATTCCTGGTCAAAAATGTCTTCATGCAATTGGAAACAAATCGCTCAGCAACACTCTTGCAATTCCTTCCCTTAAAAAGACTTTATCCCAAAAGGAAATGATAGCTTGGGATTCCACTTTTTTAAAAATCTCCTCCTCAGGCCACTTGGAAAATAAATCAACCAACACCATAACATACCAGGGAGTGACATCGAGATCTACTATAGGCCCCAGTATATCTATTTCTAAACCGTCTAGACATTCTACGGGACGAAGCGGTGGTCTCAGAGCTTTGTGAATTCTATCCACATTGGCATCTTGAATACAATTGCGAACATATATTGAACATATCTCTCCACTTCTGAGTTAATAGCAGGCCACCAATAACAAGCTCTGACCCTCATTTTGTATTTGATGATTCCCAGGTGACCTTCATGCATTAATCCCAAGATTTCTCCTCTTAAACTGCTTGGCGAAACAAATTTGTCTCCTCTCAGAAACAAAACAACAAACATCAGCCGATAGCTCACCCCTCGCTTCCCAAAAGCTCTTGTATTCCTCATCATGTACTTTTATTAGGCCAACCATCCTGAGCGCATGCCCTCATTGCATTCCTTATTGTACTCATCATTCCAAACTGGCACTCCAATGGCAATTTGTTCAACCACATCCACAGAAGCCACACAGTAATCATCCTACTCACTCTGCACACGTTCTTCCATATGTAAGGGTAACTTGCTTAGAAAATCAGCTAGTTCGTTC
Organism: Calotriton arnoldi; assembly: GCA_963921515.1. NCBI lineage: Eukaryota > Metazoa > Chordata > Amphibia > Caudata > Salamandridae > Calotriton > Calotriton arnoldi. The sequence goes on from CAWUFW010000016.1 coordinate 1,459,802, forward strand.
TGTGTTCCAGAAAGATATTCAACCACATTCATAATCTAGGTGCCTCAAGGACATCCTAGCAGTACGTAGAGTAGCTTTTAGTGTGCCCATGGGAGTCAATACTTTAATGAGAGGTTTACGATCCGTTTGAAGTACGACCTCTATAACCCAAATATACATCCTGAACTTCTCCATGGCCCACACATACGCAAGCATTACCCTCTCGATCACTGAAATTTTTTCTTTCAGAAGGAGGAAGGGAACATGAAGCAAAAGACACAGTACATTCATTAATCTTATAAGAAATTTGTGAAAGCACAACTCCCAACATCTTCCCACTAACATCAGTCGTGATCACATAACAGGCAGAGCGAATCAAACGCTTGCAAGGAAATTGTTTAACAAATGTCATTTTTGATAGCCTCAAACTCTTTCTTTAAGGCATCGTCCCAAAAGAACTCCTGTTGGTTCTTGAGCAATTGCTTCAACTCATATGTCTTAGATGCCTTTACAAGGTTTGAGTAGACTACCTCAAAAAGGATCGCGTTTTGTCCTTGCAAGTAGGTGGTGAAGCATTCCCGATAGAGTTTAACATTTCTTTCTTAGGTTTGATACCAAATTCACTAACGTCATGACCAAGGTAGGTAACTGACTTCACTGAAAACTTGCATTTTTTTTACCTCCACAGTCAATCCCCAATCAACCAGAATGCTCAGCACTTTCCTTAACTTACAATCATGATCTTTCCTGTCGTTCCCCATAAAAAATATGTCATCTTGAAAAAATATAGCACCTTTGATATACTTGAAAAGCTGACACATCAATCCTTGGAAAATTGCAGTTGCTGAGTCTAACCCAAAAGGCAACCGGACAAATCTGTAGCATGCAAAAGGGGTAATAAAAGCAGTAGGATTTCTTCTATCCAGATGATGAGGTACCCGATATGCTGAGTCTAGTGTAGAAAAGAACAAGTTACTTACCTTTGGTAATGATGTATCTGTAAGAGACATATGTTAGTTATAGATTCCTTACCTTAGGATTACCCCCAGGCGTCAGACTGGATCCGGAGAATTTTTTCTCAGCAGTACCCCTGCGCGTCGGTAGGTGGCGTAGGTCGACTCCACGTCTGTCATCGGCGTCCTGTTCGCCGGGATGACGTTGCAGTGTCTATTTAGACGCCGCCCCTGCGCGCTGACGTAAGTTCTGACACGACTTTCCATGCCAGAAGCGCATAGCCATGCAAGACACTAACCACTGGTGTGCTAAACTAGGGCCCTGCATGGGAGTCCCTGTCCCTAGAAGTCAGTTCGCAGAGCGGGGAAGATGGGTGGGGAAGGAATCTATAACTCACATATGCCTCTTACAGATACATAGCTACCGAAGGTAAGTAACTTGTTCATCTGAAAGAGACTGTTAGTTATAGATTCCTTACCTTAGAATAGATACCCAGCAATACCAACCCTGGAGGAGGGTCTGCGAACTAAGTTCACACCAGAAAGTCCTGGAGGAGAGAACGGGCAAAATAGCCGTCCCTCCGGACTTGGAGGTTCCTTCTTTGCCAAATCGTAGCATATTTTAATACAAAAGACAACCCATCTAGAGATGGTCCGCTTTTGAATGGCCTGACCTTTCTTGGCACCCACATAGCCAACGAAGAGTTGATTGTCCACCTGGAAATCTTTTGTGCGGTCAAGGTAGAAAGACAGCGTACGTTTGGGGTCAAGACGGTGGAGTCTCTCCTCCTCCTTGGAAGGGTGCAGAGGTGGGAAAGAGGTGGGTAAAGTAATGGTTTGTCCAATGTGAAAGGGTGAAAACACTTTGGGAAGGAACGAGGGCCTTGTCCTAAGCACCACTTTGTCCAGATGCACAGAGAAGAAAGGGGGCTTAGAAGAAAGAGCTTGTAGCTCACTCACTCTGCGATCAGAGGTGATGGCAACAAGGAAAGCGGTCTTCAGAGTGAAGAGCCTGAGGGGACAGTTGTGAAGAGGCTCGAAGGGAACGCACATCAGATAGGTTTAGATCAGGTTCAAGTCCCACTGGGCATTACGAAGGGAGAAGGAGGAAAGAGATGAGTAATGGCCTTGAAGAATCTATGTACAATAGGGGACTTGAACAAAGATGGCTGATCTGGTAGCCGAAGGAAGGCAGAGATGGCCGCAAGATAGCCTTTAAGAGTGCCCAGGGCAGAGCCCTGCTTGGCCAAAGAAAGTATATACAACAGGACCTCTGATAGAGGGGCAGAAAGGGGATCCACAGTCTTTGCTGTGCACCATGCCACAAACTTGTTCCATCGACAGGCGTATACCGTCTTAGTGGAGGGATGCCTAGCTGCCAAGATGATGTTACAGACTTCGGGAGGAAGGTCAAAAGCTGTCAACTGTCGCCGCTCAATCTGCATGCAAGGAGGTGGAGGCTGGACAGGTTCGGGTGAAGAACCCTCCCCTGCTGCTGCGACATAAGATCCTCCCGAAGAGGCAGTCTAAGTGGAGGATCAATGGCCAGACTCAGGAGCACTGGGTACCAGACTCTTCGTGCCCAGTCCGGAGCCAAAAGAATGTCTTGGGCCCGGTCGCGCTTGATCTTCTTCAGCACTTCGGGCAGAAGTGGTACAGGCGGAAAGGCGTACAGGAGACAGCAGTTCCACTTGCAACGAAAAGCGTCGCCGAGCGAGTGTCGCCTTGGAAATTCCAACACGCAGAATTGCTGACATTGCTCGTTCTCTTCGGCGGCGAACAGATCTAACCAAGGCTCTCCCCACTTCTGAAAGAGACCTTGCACCACCTCCAAGTGATCCACCAGGCACCGGCGGCTGAGTTCGTCCGCCCTCGCGTTCAGGGAACCTGCCAGGTGTTAAACCACCAGGGTCATGCCCTGATGTTCCAGCCATGTCCAGAGACGAAGAGCCTCTTGACATAGGGTCCACAACCCCACCCGCCCTGTTTGTTGCAGTACCACATGGCGGTGGTGTTTTCTGTGAACATCTGCACTACTTTCCTTTTGAGAGAGGGAAGGAATGCCTTCAGTGCCAGACGAATGGCCCGGAGCTCCAGCAGGTTGAAATGGAGCCCGGACTCCGCCGGAGACCAGACACCTCTGATCTCCGCCTCAACCAGATGGCCGCCCCATCCCAGGGGTGACGCATCTGTCACCACAGTGAGGTCTGGTTGGGGAAGGGAGAGGGATCTGCCTCTGACCCAAGTTGGGTTCGTTAACCACCACTACAGTTGTTGCACAGGCCCCTCTGAGATCTGGACGTAGTCGGGAAGATTGCCCTGATGCTGGGCCCACTGGAACTTCAGGTCCCACTGCAGAGCCCGCATATGTCATCTGGTATGATCCACCAGCAGGATGCAGGAGGTCCAGCAGCCTCATGGTCATTCTCACCGAAATCCGGGATAGAGACTGAAACATCGGCATCATAGCCCGAATATCCCGGACTCGCTGTTCGGGAGGATAGGCACGAAACTGCATGGTGTCCAGAACAGCTCTGATGAAAGGGAGCGTCTGAGAGGGAGTCAGGTGTGACTTCGGCACGTTGCTAGTGAACCCCAGCGAGTGCAGGAGGCTTGCCATAGTCTGGAGGTGGGAGTCGACAGCCTGGGGCGAGCCCGCCTTCAACAGCCAGTCGTCGAGATAGGGGGAAGACTGGAACTCCTGTTATGTTATGTTATGTTAATTGGGCATTTATAAAGCGCACGGCTACTCCCAGGAGTGTCCCGGCGCTAAGCAAAAACCACGTAAACAAACACAATAGAAGAAAGCCAGACGAAAAACCTGCCAAACGGGATTAAAGTTGGAAAAGCCACGTCTTAAGTTTTTTCCTGAAAGTGAGAAGGTCCTGAACCTGTCTGAGGGCCAAGGGGAGACTGTTCCATAGGTGGGAGGCGATCACTTGGAAAGATCGACCTCCGACCCGAGCAAGAGAAATTTTAGGAACAGGAATCAAGAGTTGAGATGAGGACCTCAGGGTATGTTGGGGAGTGTAATGAGGAAATCTTTGTCTGAGATAAGGGGCTCCTATCTGATTAAAAGCTTTAAAAACCAGAATCAGCGCTTTAAAGTGGATTCTTTTCTGAACAGGGAGCCAATGCAGGGATAACAAAAGAGGGGATGAATGAGTTCTAGGGCCAGCCAAAAAGATGGCCCTAGCAGCCGTGTTTTGAATCACCTGCAGACGGGTGATTAGATAACTGGGAAGTCCCAAGTACAGAGAGTTCACGTAGTCCAATCTCGAGATAACCAGAGCCTGGACAATGGTCTTTCTGTGAGGGACAGAGAGCAGGGGAAGAAAATTCTTCACCATTTTTAAAATCCCAAAACAAGTCCCAGCTACGGATTGAATCTGGGACTTCATAGAAAGCGTGGCATCCAGCCTGACACCAAGGTTCTCCTAATCTGCGCAGATGAGCTGCGACCACCGCCATCACTTTCGTGAACACTCGGGGGATGCTGGTAAGGCCAAAGGGGAGCATGGTGAACTGAAAATGCTCGTGGCCTACCGTGGCCCCCAGGTAGCGTCTGTGGGCTGGCAGGACGGGGATGTGAAAATAGGCGCCCTGCAAGTCCAGCGCCACCATCCAGTCTCCAGGGTCGAGGGCAGACAGGACCTGAGTCAGGGTTAGCATTTTGAACTTCTCCTTCCGGAGGAAACGGTTGAGGGCCCTGAGGTCTAGAATAGGAAGCAGGCCTTTGTCCTTCTTGGGCACCAGAAAGTAGCAGGAATAGCAACCACGACCTACTTCTGGCGTAGGAACACTCTCGATTGCTCCCTTGGCCAAGAGAGCCGAAACTTCAAGGCGGAGAAGCACCAAATGATCCTCCGACATACGATCGAAAGACGGTGGCATCGAGGGAGGGGTAGCCCCAAAGGGGAGGGAGTAGCCCCTTCGGACTATCTGCAAAACCCACCTGTCCGACATGATGGTGTGCTAGTGGGGGAGGTGATGGCGAATCCTGCTGCCCACTGGTTTTTGATGGCCCTGGAAGGTCGGACTAGGAAGGTTTGACGGCAGCTGCAGGGGTGGGAAGGGTGGTCTGGCCCACCCGCTGGCCCCCAGTCCCGCGTCGTTGAGTCCCGCGCTGTTGGGTCCCATGGCCACGCTGAGACTGGGTAGCTTGCGTGAACCAGTGGCTGGTCTGGACGTGTTGGGGTGCCCCTTCCATAGCCATGAATGGGACGAAAAGCAGACCGAGGTGGACGAGTCGTCGCTGTGAGGCCCAAGGATCTGGCCGTAGCTTGAGAATCCTTAAAGCGCTCCAGCGCTGAGTCTGCCTTGTCACCAAAAAGGTGACGGCCATCAAAGGGCATGTCCTACAAGGTTGCCCGGACATCCCCCGAAAAGCCGGACGTCCTCAACCAGGCGTAGCGCCGAAGGGCTACTGACGTGGCAATCGTTCTGCCCAGTAAGTCGGTGGTATCCAGTCCACATCGAATTGTGAATTTGGCTGCGTCTCTCCCATCTGCCACTGCCTGGGAGAGAACGGCCCGGGCCTCCTCCAGGCACTGAGGCAGCACCTGCACAACCGTATCCCAGATGGTATGGGAGTATCGGCCCAAGAGGCATGCAGTATTCACGGACCGCAGTGCCAAGCTGGAGGAAGAGAACATGCGCTTCCCAAGAAGATCCATCTTCTTGGATTCTCTATCTGGGGGAGCAGAAGGGAATGCACCCTTAGATGAAGAGGCTTGGACCACCAAGCTCTCTGGGGAAGGGTGTTGGGTGAGGAAAACTGGGTCGCCCGGAGCTGGGCAGTGGCGGCGGGCGATCGTCTGTTCCACAGGAGCATCTGTGCTGGGCTTGGACCAGGTGCCCAGAAGGACATCAGTGAGGGCTTCGTTGAACGGCAAAAGGGGCTCACATGAAGTTGCCGCCTTTTGAAGCACCTCCGTCAGGAGATTAGTCCTGACTGCCACCGCAGGGAGCTGCAGGCCCAAGGCGTTAGCTGCCCTTCTCACCACCACAGCATAGGACGCTCCCTCCTCCGTATCCATAGTAGGGGTAAAAAGCATGCCAAGGTCAGAAGTGTCCAGACCACTGGCATCACCCAGGTCCTCTCTCCAGTCCTCCCAGGTCCTCTTCTAGCTAGTCTGCTAAAGGGTCAGAAGACCCCTCCCAATCCTCATCACCACCACCTTCTGGGTGGTAGGGAACACCAGGGATGAACAGGGGAACAAAAGTACCCTCCAGCGTCGGATTTGACATCGGCTGACGTCGATCCGACTCTGGGTCCATCTCGGTGGTGAGGATGGGGACAGGGTTGGCCGGGGGCACGGCCGGCGCTGGGGGCGTCTTTGCCGGGATCGGCACTGGGGAAGGTCGAGTAAGGTCGACCGGCGTCGATCCAGGCCAGGATCCTCGGGGGCCCTCCAGCGCCAGGGCCGGAGCCGCCGGCATCGAAGGCCCAAGACCCCCGACCAGCTCCACGGGGCTCGAACGTGCGCCGGCGGAGTCGGGATGCCCAAAGATGGAGTGGAGGGCTTCGTAAAATGTACGGAGCTGGGCAGGGACGCTCCGGCTCCCGGAAAGGGAGGGAGGTGCAGAGTTGTCCCTGAAGGAGGCACAGAAGACTGAGCCTTTGAGCGACGACGCTCCATGTCCCGCGTCACGTCAGCCAACCGACGGGGAGAAGGCGAAGAGCGACGGTGCTTCTTCGCCTTCTTGTGCTGCGACTTACCTGAAGACTTGGACGACTTAGAGTGAGACGAGGTGTGGGGGCTCTGCGACCGGTCTTGGGACCTTCCTCTTGAGCGGGACCGGGAATTACACGGAGCCGACTGCCAGGCCTCCAAAAGCTTTCAGGACCTCTCCCGCAAAGACTTGGGATTCATGGCCCGACAGTCGGAGCACGACTTCAGGTCATGGTCGCGTTCCAGGCACCAGAGGCACACAATGTGCGGGTCCGTCACAGAGATCAGTTTGTGACAGGCCTCGCAGGGCTTGAAACCGGTCCGATGATGGGACATCCCTCACGCACCAGGAGTGGAAGACTCAGAACAAGAAGTCGACAAAAGTCGAAAAAAGCTTGGTCAAAAAGTGACTAAAGGGGTAACTCTCTCCAGATCTGCGCTAGGGCAGTGCGGAAAAAGAAAGAAGTGACAGCGCGCAGGGGTTGTGTCTACACCGCAACGTCATCCCGGCGAACACAACGCCGACGACGGACACTGAGTCGACCAATGCCACCTACCGACGTGTAGGGGTACTGCTGAGAAAAAATTCTCTGGATCCAGCCTGACGCCTGGGGGTAATTCTAAGGTAAGGAATCTATAACTAACAGTCTCTTTCAGATAAACTTTAAACCTCTGGCTTCTGCAAGTAACTCATTAATCTTAGGGAAGGGAAAGTTATCCACAACAATGTTTCCATTGACGTCCCTCAAATGAACACAAAATCTTATTTGAAAACTGGACTTACATGCTACCATAAAAGGGGACAGCCAGTATGTGCTGTTTACAGATTCTAAAATGCCCTTACTCAACAATTTGTCCAATCCTGATCAAAAGTCTTCGCTGTCACTAAAAGGTATGTTCCTTACCTTATCACAAACTGGCACTGCAGAATCTGTTAGAATTAGTTTGTGAGAGAACCTTTTCAGTCTGAATACCCATTTGCAAGATCATTATCAACTAACAGAACCAGTTCACAACTATTGGGATTCAGTGTTATTGCCAAAGCCTTCTGATCCATCCACCCTAAAACAGAAAGTCCATGTTCAGTCACATATAACTTACATGTAACTTTTCTGTTTTTAAATACAATAGTAATTCCCTGTAACCAAACATTAGAACTTCTTCACCTGTAAAACTCACCGGGTTAACATGTTTACATCAGGTTGAAGTAACTCCTTACCTAACACCTTACTGTCATTTTTTTGTTTTATATAGCGCGAACTAGACCCGAAGGTATCAGAGCGCTTTACATGAGCACTAGTTATGTTACAGACGGACACATTCATTTTTTTTTTTGTTAGGCACGGGGAGATTAAGTGATTTTTCCAGAATCACAGGCTGTTGAGCGTCCCTGCCGAGACTCGAACCCAGTTCCCCAGCTTCGAGGTTCACCGTCCTAGCCACTAGACCACATCCTCTCCCCAGACTGGTTCACAATGGTTTAAGGCGAACCTGAGGCAGCTACAATCTGTAATTCAATTCCAACTATGGTCATAGGACAAACAGGTTTGTGTTTAGAAGACAGACTAACATTCAAAACATCATAATTAATACTTAGAACACATCTAGTGTTTCATCAACAACATCTGATTCTAAGTCAGATTTCTCTTTGACACACTTTAAAGAGTTATTTTTCCTATTGTACACTTTAGCGAAGTAACCCAAAATTCAACAATATTAACATTTTTGTTTGAAGACAGGGCAATTCTTGTCTTTTGCAAGATGATCCTTCGTACCACATCTACACCACTTGAGTTGTCTGCCTGTTTCATAAGCGCTACTTGCGATTTTCATCTGACTGTTTTTGTGACTGTTTTAATGTATATTTTTCGCAGTGAAATCTACACATGATAACCATTTTTTTTTAAAGCTGCTACATAATCTTCAAAAGTTTCTGACAAATCTCGTTTTCGATGAAAAAATGTATATATATTAACTGCAATGCAAACAGTGGTTTGTAAATAATAGTTAAAATCTTCCAAGGCATTTTTAAAGATATCAGTTTCATCTTCTGTTCTTTTTTTCATCTGGCTAGAAATTCTTAAACCTTCTGGAGCTAAAGCGCGCAACAAAAGTTTAGGCGACAAATGCAAAAAAAAAAACAGTCCCAGGATGCTGGTTTCCGGTCCAGGGAAGACCTGGCTTGGCAGTTCAGGCTGGACTGTTCCCATAAGGAACAGGGCAAGACTGATTTGCATATGGCTGGGTCCAAACTGGGGTGGCGTGGTGAGCAAAAGATTGATGGATTAAACCCAGATCCTTGTGACTGGGGGCGAATGTTTGCATTGCTCAGCATTCCATCCATCACTTGTTTCTATTGCATTGGTCTCCTTGAGTGGGAAGGGTATGCCCCGACATGGTCCCGTGCTCACTGCACCACAGGATTCAAGCTAGCCTGGCTGATGATGATGGGTGATGCCCCGAAACCAGTCCCGGGATGCTTGTTTCCGGTACAAGGAGGACCTGGCTTAGCAGTTCGGGCTGGACTGTTCTCATAAGGGAACAGGGTCAAGACTCATTTGCATATGGCAGGGTCCAAACTAGGGTGGCGTGGTGAGCAAAAGAATGATGGATTAAACCCAGATCCTTGTGACTGGGGGTGAATGTTTGCATTGTTCAGCATTCCGTCCATCAATTGTTTCGTTTGCATTTGTCGCCCTAAGTGGGAAGGGTATGCCTAGACATGGGTCCCGTGCTCACTCCGCCACTGGATTCAAACTAGCCTTGCTGATGAGAGGTAATGCCCTGAAACCGGTCCCAGGATGCTTGTTTCCGGTCCAAGGAGGACCTGGCTTGGCAGTTCGGGCCGGATTGTTCCCAAAAGGAACAGGTTCAAGACTGATTTGCATATGGCTGGGTCCAAACTGGGGTGGCATGGTGAGCAAAAGAATGATGGATTAAACCCAGATCCTTGTGACTGGGGGCGAATGTTTGCATTGCTCAGCATTCCGTCCATCAATTGTTTCTTTAACAAAAGAGGGTGGCAGAGCTCTTGGTTGCCAAAACTATAGGCAGTGGAAACAACCTATGTATAGCAAATGATTAAGTTGCACTGCTATAGGGACATCTGTTTTCTGTGCTATTAAATTTGACCACATTCAAAGGGCCATAAAGCCCAATAAAATGGGCTTGTAAAATTATGTAAGTATATTAAGTATTTTCAGCAACAATATCACAGGGTTTGCGGCTGTAAAATTGCATTTTGCTTTTCACTTAACCCATTTTGTGATTCAAAAGCCTTTTTGAATTACAAATGGATTTTTGCAACTCATTCCAAATCACAATTAGGAGGGAGAGGAGAGGTATGCCCTCCTAATTGAGATTCACAATGAAATGTATCAATGGTCTGGGACCGCAATTACAGTTGTGAACCATTGGAAAATTACAGACTCCTCAAAAGAGGAAGAAACTGATTCGCAAAAGGAAACCTGTCCACGATGGACAGCTTCCTCTTTGGGAATCGTGTTGGTCGGCTTTGGGGGAGAAGGCAGCGGTTTGCTGAACTGCTGGCCTTTTCCCCCTGGATGTGTTCCTAAAGGGGAAACGCTTTTTTTCCTCAAAAAAGCACTGTTTCCTTTAAGGAACATTGTCTGCTTAAAAACAATATATATCATTTGGGGATGCAAACAGGGATGGAGGGATGCTGTAAAGACCACCTTTCCTGTGTTCATAACCAATCACAGGAGTTTGTAAATAGTAACCTGTCTAATTAATATATATTAATTAGTCAAGTCATTCTGCAACCCCCAATGAATGGTAATTTTGTGATGCTACCTATTAGCACATAGGTCGCATTGCAGAATTACAAACAGGTCACAAAAAGTAACTGCACAGTATGCATCAATTATTTGCGGGCAATCTGAATGTATCAGGCCCTATATTATATAACAAATAGGCTAGCATAGCAAAGTTGAATGAATAAGCATATTAATATTTGTTGTTACAATAATAACAATAAGAACAAAAAGAGGATCAAACACATTTGCCAGTTAAAAAGATATTTAATAAAACGTAAACATGAGAATACCCTGTTGCTCAGGTTATGCTTTACATACATTATCTTTAACTCTGTAAAAATTGAATAGAACCATTTATTTATATATATATATAGTTTTACACAAATCAAAAAAATGTTCGACCATCAAAGTAACATTTGACCTACTGATATATTCATAAGTAAACTATAAGCAAATAAGTAAACATCCCACAAACTGACGTTTGCTTTTGGGAATATCATTTTGCAATTGTACATATATACAGCTGTAGACAAAGTCAATAAAAGACGTTACAATGACCTCTGGAAGCTGCAGTGATGAACATATGAGTGAGATAGTGAAAGCGACATGCTAAATTCACACTTCCCACACCACCTTTCAACCTCCCTTTGCATCACCATGGAAGACCACAAATAACTATTCGTAAAGAAAAAAGAAAGAAAACTCTGGAATTTTTCTCCTTTGATGCCAGATGTTACCAAAATGAAATGCAACAACCTCTCCACCACCAATATCTCCCTGCTCCGTTTATGAGAGTTCATTGACCAACTACCAGTAGCAGCTTGTTCCTTTCTTTACAGTAAGACTTGAGATATATTGGAAGATAGCAATAGGTGCAACTTAGCTGAAGCAAAGGCCAGTGGTTGGATTTAGTATGTGCCTCAGTGGCTGAGTTTCTGAGATTTGAGGTTTCTGCTTTGAAAGGTAAGTGTACAGTAACTTCTCCATCTCCAGTCCAGAGGCAAATTCAGGTCCACCTGAATCGAATAATGTGGCATTAAATGCAAGGCTCTACAGAATATGACAAAGTTAAACTGAACAATCAAGCAGCACTGCTTTGAGAAACTCTTACATTTGTATAACTTGCAAAACCTATTGAAATGGTTGATAAAATATACTTTCAGGATACTGTTTTCTAAGGTGTTTGCTATTGTGATGGCCTTTGCTGTCTTGTGTAAAGCGAACTATTTCGCTTTAACTAATTTATTTAAAAAATGAACCAAGTTCAGCATGCATTTTAGTATGCTATCGATGGGTAAACTTGCAGGACAGTGAATAAGATTAGAAAATATACTTCCCAATTCAAGGAGATTTTCTAATAGTAAAATTATTAAATCATGAACTAAACACATAAGAGATATCAGAAGGTGAAGATCTTTGTCAGACCTCAACATGAACCCTGTTATCAAGTTGTAACACATGACTAATTATTACAACATATATGATGCAATATGAATAATTTAAAATAAATATTTAGTGCTGTAAACCTCACATCTTCAATCATGTATGAAAGTGAATGGACAAGTAAAAAAATGTTCTTTTTGAATCAGATCAGGGTGATGTATGCACTGCAACAAGTATAAACGATTATGTGAGTAGACACATTTTAAAAAACAGTATTGGTTATCGTTTGGCTATTAAATTTTTTCTTGCACAAGCAAAATTAGGACACACTGATAATAAAAGAATTAATTGGCAGGAAAACATAGGGAATGACATAGCACACTGAGTTGCAGGACCCCTTGTGCATATGGAAATCTATGGCAAGGTCCACTTGACCTAATGAGCACACACCAGATAGTGTGAATTAAGTGTTGAAATTAAAGAAATGCCAATTGTATATTATGCAAAACCAATTAAGTAACATTCTCATTTTTTTAAAGACTAACACTAATCACAATATCTGGCCATAAACTTATATGTATTAATCTGCTGCCTTTGTGTTACACTTATGAGTTTCAAGGGAAAAAAACAGTTTTAGGCACTAATACATGTGCAGAGTTGAAATTCATCAGATATCTGCAACATGCACTGCAGAACCAGACATCAAAATTAACTGATGCCTGAAACTTCTATACTTTAATGTCTTGCTCTGCCTGTGATAATTTAAATAAATATTTAATGCAATCAATCAACATTTGAAGGAAGTTTATATTGGCACACAGCAAGTAGAAAGAATTATTATGGGATGGTCAGAGGTTTGCACTTTCATGGTCAAAATAGTTAAGTGTTTATGAATTACAAGCGGCTCGTGAAGTAATTTACAGAGGCCTCTTTAGATTGCTGAACAGAGAGCAGGAATTCTACGAATAAGTAATTTAAAACGTCACTAAGAATTGTATTGATGAAAATATATGTATTGTCAAGGAACACTATTAACATATTTCAGTGGTTTGATAAATTATGTTTGTGTTCAATGTCTGCTTACAAATATTACAGTGTATTCGTTACAACTTAATGCGTTTTCAAAAGCAAAAAATTAACCATCAACAGAACTGATTTTACAGCAAAATGCAATATATGATAAATATATATTTTTCAATTAGCAAGAATACACTTGCAAAAATATTTAATTTGAGGATAATGAATTTTGAAGTTAAGGTTAGCTTAGTTTGGAAAAGTAACATATACAATGGGAAATGCAACATTAACTACATATTCATTACTTGTTCGATGCCACTCATTTGAATTGATCATGTGCTTAGGCTTTTACAAACACTGTCCTGGTTTCATATATTACTGAATTTATATTAAAATGTACTTTCTGACATAGCTTTTAACTCATCAGTGTTCTTGACCGTTCATCAGTGTTCTTGACCGTTCTTCACTGTTTCACTAATGAAGCAAGGTTTAAATATTTTTGTAACAGTCCACTCCTGTTTCTGACACTATTTTTTGCATTGCATGGTTATCCAATATATGTGAAAACATTCGCTTGAATTTCAACCAAACACAAAGCTTAATTTGTCAAACATTTTGGCAAATGTGGTGCAACTTATCTGCGCAAACATATTACACACCTTCATTAACAGAATATGCATTATTGAAATTTACGGACTAAAAGATTGATTTACAATACCTTGAAAATCTGCAAGTACTGTAGATTTTCTACTGTAAGTACTGTAGATTTTCTACTGTCTGGGTTAACACTGGAGACAAGAAAAGGAAGGGAACTTAAGTGAGGTGGTATGTAAAATGATGCAAGTACCTACAAACCTTTAAATTTGAGGGTATTCCCCAAACATTTTACAAATCATTCCTCACCCTAGTACTCAATTAAAAGTAGCTAGAAAAAGGGAGGACTAAATGTGGTGATGGTGTAAGGGAATGGGTTTCTTCAAAGGAAAAATATTTTACCTGTGGAGGAACAAAATACAAAAATAAAGTGTGCAAATTAACATTTTGACATGAATTGCTTATGTGGATTTTCCACCTAATGGACATTCTGCTCAAATAAGTATGAATACTCCTGAAAATCTACTTCTGGCAGCCACAGAATTTCGGGGATATCCCTGGGATTTTTTATCAGTTACCAAGAAGTCAGAAATCAAACCCAAATGTAGGCAGAAACATAACATAGAGGAGTACAGTCCCCAGTTTTTAAAGCCCTAATTTATGACTGTTCTGGTGTGCCTTCTGAACTAATTAAGGGAAATCTTTGAAACTGGTAATAGAAGGGGTGGGGCTAGATGTCTAAATATAAAGGTGCAAGTGGTTGTTCATAGCAGGGATGACAGCATTATCCATCATTCATAAAAATAAATGCCCATATATTTATTCTTCTAGCACTGGCAAGGATATGAAAGTTGATTCACCAAAATGCTTAGGTAAGTGCAAGTGACATCATGAATCCTTCGACCACCTTAGATGTCACCACAAAACACCCTCAAAATATGGCATGAAAATGGGTGTAAATAAAGAAAAACTATTTGTGTAAGCTCCCAAGCTAGCTTGTGTGGCCTGTGAAGAAATAGAACGCATCACAAGTACCTATAGGGTACCATTAACCAAAAATTTCAATCCTGTCTTAACAAGCACTGAAATTCCTGGCATGCATATGCTCAGAGTGTGGGTGATAGATTGCAACCTTTCCTCTAAAACAAGGCTCTTGCTGATCTTGTGTCTAGTAAAGCACGAGGCACTGCTTTGGAAGAAACATTTTCCACTTCCTAGAGAATGTACCAAATTCTGTCTCACTGGCATAAGCTGTTATTTTATGAATTTCTATGAGCAAGGCATCCGACAAGCATTGGGAAAACCAATAGATCTCGCCTTTTCACTTCGTCAATATGCTCATCATCAGCAAAAAATGGCTACCCTATTTCTACCTTACTGTCCAACAGTATAACTTTTGTCGCTCTTGATATTGTTCGCCAAAAGGCATATATTTAAATATAACTGAGCACCTTAGGCAAAGGCGAGCCGGGCGTGAAGGCATCTGACATAATAGTAATGCTATCAGGGCCTTGTTTTATATAGCGATTCAAGCAGCCATCTTCCTGTTTCTAAGCGCTGCAAGTAACGTGTGATTGTCATGTATGTTAATATAGTGCTATGAGTACCCTGATATGAACAAGGCCCCATACAGGACCCACCTTCAGGTAATTAGTGCAGGTGGTAAATACTCAGAGTTAAGATGGATGAAAAGATGAGCAAGGTTTCTAACTTTCGGGTACACACAGAGCTTTCACTGAGTTCCATTACCTTCATGGTACACACAGCTTTACAGGAGATTCATTACCGTCACTCTACACACATGGTTTTGCAAACGTTGTGCTACATTCATGGTACGCATACCTTTGCAAACGGTGTACTACCTTCATGCTACACACAACTTTGCAGAAGTTACATTACCTTCATGGCACACACCTCTACATAAGTTGCATTACCTTCAAGGCTTTGCAGATGATACATTACATTTATTTTAGTCAAAGTGTTGTACCAGATGCATTAGCCCTGAGCTATTTTGCTAACAACTTAAGTAACTGACACATTTATGACTTTTTTACGATCCTCCAGTGAGTAGGGTGTGGGGCTACAACACCACAGAAGTTCCTCTATTCCTCCACAGGAGTTCCTCTCTTTCTGTCTTTTTGTTGCTGAAACATTTCGAGTGCAGCACTGTGTTTAAATATTTTGGTCGGTTTGACATAGCACCCACTCACACTTATGGAGCCGCCCACACACTCACTCAGAGACCCACAAAACCACTCACACACCCAATCACAGACCCTCACAGCCAGTCACACATGCACTCACAAACTCACTTACACCCCCACACAATCAAATACCCACTCACACACTAATACAGCCACTCACACACCCACTAAGAGACCTAGAGAACCACTCACACACCCATACAGCCACTCACACACCTGTACAGCCACTCACACACCCACAAAAGCAAGTCACACATGCACTCAAACACCCACATCCACACCCACACAGCCACTCACACACTGACTCACAATACCATACAACTCACACACCTATTCAGAGAACCACTCACACACTGACTCACAGATCTACACAGGCAGTCACACACCCATATACACACACAAGCAACCACCTGTACAGTCACTCACACACCACTCAGAGACCCACACAACCACTGTCACACCCAATCACAGACCCACACAGCCAGTCACACACACACTGGCACACCCACCACACACATGCACATATACACCCACACAACCACTCACACACCCACTCGCACACCCAAGTTACAGGGACATTAAAGTTAGGAAATAGCTTTAAAAAAACAGATATTCATAGAAAAAAATCAAAGGTTACAGGGACGTTATAGTTAGGACACAGCATTAAACCATAGAAATTCACCAAAAATCCCAAAGGTTAAAGGGACATTATAGTTAGGAAATAGAATTTTAAAAACTTCGAAATTAACTGGAAAAAACAAAGGTTACAGTGACATTAAAGTTAGATTCAGATTTTAAACACATATAACTATAGAAATTCAGCAGTTAGTTATACTTGTCTCAAGAAACTATAACTTGTGCCCTAAGACAACTATAACTTGCGCCCTCGTCAAGCACTGCTAATTACCCCACATATTACATCAGTCATGACAACTTCTATGACATCATTGACAATATCACTGCAACAGTTGCAATAAAATTATTGATGAGAAAACTGTGCATGGTGGGGACGCAAGTTAAATTACCTTAGGGTATGGGTATGAATATACATATATATATATATATATATATATATACTAATTTGAAATCATACACATTTTCTACCACATTAACATCGTGTGTTAAGGTAACTTAGGAAACCAAACTCAGATAATTCTGCACAGTGGACGTTTATAACTTAAGGACTATTGGCACCCAAAAAAATCTACAGTAAAAAGCATTGCAAGCCCCCCCAAACCAACACCAAGCAGAAGAAAAAATATTTAAATGTGTTCTTATAATTCAGCCTTGAGGGGTGCACTATATAGACTGAATGCCTGAAAATAATTTATACCAAACGAACACACGCTTTCCTTATGCAAGAGGGGGGGATATAAAATGGGTAACAGTGCAATGTGGTCCAATATTGCCATTAAGGGGTTCTGGCGAAATCATAAACGCGAAGCTGAAGGCCAAGTGGTTTGCAAATGTGTCCGGAACAACGAGCGGGCAATATTGGACCATACTACACAGCTATTGGTTATATTTTGTAAGTGTTCATTTTGTAGTAGCTAGCTAGAAGAAGAACATGTTTTATTAAAAGTGTAGTTAACAATGGGTACTGGTTGGAATTAATATGTTCAGGTTTACCCTTCATGAACAAACAGTTGATAAAGCAATGGTGAGGGAAATGGATTTGTGTGATTCTTTCCTTCAGTATTTACCATGAAATTATGGTTTTACTGCATTTGTCACATAATTTGCTTATTTTACAAAATATATGCTTCTAGCTCCAACATGAAAATAATATTGCCACAGAATGTGCCACATAATTAGCAGTTTTGCCACATAATTTAGATAACCTTGCTTCATGATTTGGTAAGCCATGCCATATAATCCTAGCAGCCCTGACAATGGTAAAACTCTGCAGGGTGGTTTGGAGGCTATAAATATGAAATCCGTATTTCACAGAGATCTTTGAAATATTGTGCATATTCCACTTTCCCCTGTGAAATATACATGTTTTATATCACTGCACTGTTTGCAGAAAAAGCCGTAAAACATGAAATATGTATATATGTATATATAGAGAGAGAAATATTATACACAAACACACATATGATGACAGATAGCGAATATACAAGTAGTTATACAAATATACACACATTGTGGACTGACAGTAAAATCTACTAAATTATGAAGTTTTAATGTGATAACATCAACAGTTCTGGGAGTCACACTGTTGATAAAATAAAGAGCAAAAGGGAATGGTCTTGGTAAAAGTCCAAAAACCTATATGTACCTGGCCACAAACACAAAGCAGTCAAACAATCAAGAGTCCAGTTTAGCATAGGAATGTCATCTTTCGTGCATGTGAGGGAAACTAGCAGTGTTACAAGGGAAACCCAGGGGATGCTGCTTCGGAGAATGGGTCAAAAGCTGCACTTGCCAACATCACTGCAGCATGGACTTCTCATCATACTGGAGCAGAATATTTCCACCATAGGTATTACACGCTTCGCTGTAACTCACTCCACAGTCCCTGGACAATCCCATTACATATTTAACTGAACTTCTGGTATCTTCCATTGCAAAGTACCCAACAAGTTGATTTAAAAGAAATTCACTCAGTGAACTCCGTGTCTTTCGCTACCAAAAGATCCCCATTTGACATACTAGGAGTGGTCATTCATACACTGCCTATTGGCTAAACAGGCGGTTGCCCAGCCGGCAACCACTTCTAAAAGACTACTGGAAGTGCATGAGCGCCAGCTAACTAATAGGCTTTGTGCATGCGAGATCAGAATAGTGTCAGTCGTGGACTACCTGTGCTCCAACCATAACAAGCATCCCTTATTAGTCTACCAATGTCTTTCACACTATACCTTACCTGCCAAAGCTTAGCATGGGAGTGACGTCACAATAGTATTGCCAAGCACATTTTACTATGTGTAGCCAAACGTGACAGATTCAACCCAAGTATTTCTGAAGGACAGCCTAAAAGAAGCGTTGCCAATTTTCTCTATACACCAGGAGACACTTATTTACAATTGAGTTTAAAAAAAAAAAAGACTGTACATATTTTAAGAAGTGCAATTTCATAACTTGTATTTATGTGAATGCCTGTCATAGGCTGCGATATTAAAGATAGTGGAATGTTCTCCCATACTCGTTCACTGAATATGGATATTTACATTAGTGTGCTTGCCATGTCATCTAGTGCATGGCCACCATCAGCACTGACTCCAGAGAAAGCTCCACCTCCCCCTTCATCGCCTCACTGGATGGACGCAGGAAGACTCACGAGCTGTGGTGAATCCAAGCCGTCACCTATGACTTATTCATCTTATTAGGGGACTCAAAGTCATATCAGACTCAAACCTTCCCATACTCATTGATTTCTACACTGTAAAAAGAGAACCTTTACAAAAATGCCCACACCTAGCCCTACACATGGCCAAGAATGGGCCTGAGATTTCCTTGTAAAACTTTAAAATCCAAAGCAATTTCTATCCAGCTCCAGTACACATACACAAGGTCTGTAGACCCTATCATCTATGTGTGCTGTCAATTCGCTTTGAAAACAAAGACGTTGGGTTACTCAAACGGATAAGAGGAGAATCAAGTCCTAATTGGTAAGTGTGCCACAAATGATCTGACAGCAGGAATTACCTGCTCCAATGGATATATTTAAATGGTGTGTCATGTTTTTTTCTGAGTGCAACCAGATTCAGCCTGCATGAACAGCATGTTAAACCTTCATTTCAACATTTAAAAGACACCACGTCATCCAGAGTTAGGGCATCGTTTATCACAGACAACAAACGACAATATGGTTTCAATGTACATAGCACGATTTTGAGACACTGTTTTATTCATTCACTGCTCATGGCAACAATATGGTCACATGAGCCTGTTATTTATATTGATTTCTGGAGCCCAGAACCCTCCGGTTGTGGCAAACTAGAAAAACCCTCAATCAATTCTGCTATGTTTTTTAGAATTTAAATATAACTTTGGACCATATTTTTTGCTCAAACTAGCAGATGAGGTGGCAGGAGATGGATTATGTTACCTTTTTCTAATTCAAGGAACCTTCCATGTACAACGCGGTTCATAGTTACTGTCTAGAAGTACACTTAACATGTAAGCGACTCGATTCCTAACCAGGCGTTAATCATTTACCAAATGTAACCAAAATTAATTGTTGAGCATTATTTAGTAAAGGGTTTAATTAAGAATATACCAGGTAGCTAGGACATGTTTAACAAAGGGTGTATCCACTGTACGTAGGTTCATAACGCAATCAGTGTAAATCCGGACAAAGGCAATGCAGTAGAAGGAATAGTGGGGTTTAAACAGCTAGCAGAAAGTGCATCAAGGTTGGTATTGCAAAACAGTACCCTATAGGGGTATGCTACAGGATTATACTTCAAGTGCTTTGTGCGGGAGGAGGTTAAAAGTGAAATCTACTCAGAGCTCAAACACTCTGACGAACTGAGTAGGGGGCCGACAGACAGACGTTGGGGCTGTGAAAGAAGGTACCTGTAAGGTAGAAACAGAGAGCTGACAAGAGTTGAGGCTACTCTTGATGTGATAAATAATTCCAACCTTTTAAAGTGCCGAGTACCAGCAAAAGAAAATCCAAGCACTTCCGAGGAACGTTTCAATGGCAATTTTAACATTGTGCATTTTCAAGTTGCCTACAACTGTTGACAGTCTCACACCTGGAAGCACTGTCATGCTTGACCAGTCTCAGTTGCCTCACATGTTGAAATAATTTATTTTGGACACAAATCCTCAAATCTCCCTGCTTTAGGCACTTCAAGTGCTCCAGAAATGTTGACTGTATTTGAGACTAGACTGATTCAAAGGTGGATGGGTTGAGCATCTGTCTATTTGTGGATATGTAATGGGACACACGCCTGTAGCAGGATCATGTATAGAGCACCCCCGATTTCCCTGGTAGTTAGCAAAGTACATGTCAGATATGACATTTATTGCATTTCTATAGACATGGACCTGTACTTTGATCTTATTGAGACACAATGAGCAGCTTGGGTAGAAGGCCAAGGAGCTAAACCATTAAATCAGAATGATGGAAGAACAGCACTGAGGAGTTTCCTGGGAATCATACAGAGATTGGTAATTGTGCTGAGTAATCTTACCACATCATTACAGGATGGAGTTTGAGCAAGCACATTACAGATGACATTTACACACCACTTAACCAGTGTATTAAACAAAGAAAGCATAGTCAGCAATGATAAGCAATGTCCTGTTTTGCCCGGGGCTTCTAACGTGAAAATGAGCATTTCTACAGGCAAACTAGTTTTCATAGTTATCTACTGACCAATGTGGCCTTGTCACCGACAGCTGCACAATTTTGAGATAATGTGAACTGTGCCAGATGGTATAATTCAGCCTCCGGTGTGTATGATCTGCCTCTTTTTATTAGCCATTTTTAATTGAATAGAGGGAGAAAGGCAGGGCAACTATCCATTACACATCTCTGCACATCTTCACACCCCATGGGACATCAACTTCCACACTTCTATCTGGAGAATGGGCTGACTGTGCAATCTGTATTCTGCACAGCCATTTCATGGCCTGTGCAACTAGTGTTTCAACTTCACTTCTGTAAACCTACAATGATATTTGAGAACACCCTCTTGCTCTGTATTCAAATACATATTTACAGATTGAATTTATTTTATCGTATAGCTCTCCTTGCAAGAACGGCCTATATAGAATCCACTTCTAAATTCTCTGTTGTTTGCAATCTGTTTTCTCTGATTTTTTGTTTTTGCTTGCAGGATGTATGGTCTCCATTTTGGAACGGGGTGTCACTGGTATATCTATTTTTTTATGATGTATTGCTATCAAACAACAATGTACCAACTTAGATTTTTTTAAAACTCACAGTACATTTTCTGTTCATTATGCTTGTGCGTTTAAAAACAAATCCAAAAGAATAAATATATATTTTTGCCCTCTGGCTCAGAGAAATGTTGCCTGCAACACTTCTAGCTACAGCAGACCACGACTGGGGGCTGGATACATGCCTTTGGTTCCCCCCAGACATACAGGCCAAGATCTCACGGAGCGTTTGCTAGCTAGCTGTCATAGATGAGGTGCTTGTAATGGGTGCTTCAAACCTACATCTGCCAGAAACAAGAGTACCTAGACCATTTTTCAAGGAGATGTTGTATGACTGAGCAACATGAGTTTCATCAGAGATAGTTTACAGTGTCTGTTGAAAGATCTGCACTGGACAGGCCTGTGAAAGCCTGTTTGAAGTAGTACAAATATGGTTTGCAAAGCAAATATTGCCCCCCACAAAACCCATTGTATTGTACTTAAAAGTCTAAATCAATCACAAACCTTAATAAATATGTACATTCTGATAGTCTCTTGCTCAAAAGTCTTTCCTGCAAAAAATAATTGTATAGCCTCTTGGAAGTCGCACTGGAATGAGACCATCATCTTTAAGGGCAGAAGCACGCTCCCGCATTGACCCATCTATGTTCTCTCAGGTGCTGAACAGAAGGGCCTTTTAGTTCAATGTTTGTTTTTAAAGTTCTTCCTGCTCCTGGCAGTGGTTTTACCTCTCATTTAAAATGTGTAAACTGATAAAAATGTATAGTGCTTTGCTTAGATTTCTTCAGTCACCAGACTTTCCAACCAGTTTCCAATCGCAGTAAGATCTGGCGGCATCAGCTTTACAGTTTTTCATTTGCCTATCTCGCCATTAATGAATCACAACTTCTTGCCTTGACCGATCAAAGTCTGCTGAACGATGGTAACAGCGAAGCTGATTTTGCAGCATTTAAAAAAGTTCACTTTTCACATGACATAACAGTACTAGATGAGGTCTGGGAATGATTTCAAGTGTAAATATTCAGCACCAACCACAACAAGAACCTTGAATTGCATCCGACGAGAAGTCGCCAGCTGAAGATTGAAATGATCATGGAGGCAGAAGTGCTTTTTTAAAGCAAGTTCACTATACAACATAAGAACCTAAAATCAAGAAGTTTAAAGATACGGCTGTCCAAATGTCTTTCGACATTCCATGACCCCAGTACTCGGTGGTCGGTCACAGTTGTGTGTAAACTTCGCCTGGTTCGATGTGAGACGGTCATATGCCAATTTGTACTCTTTGTCAAAAACATCTGCAAAAGGTGAAAAAAGCAAAAGTCATTGCTGTTTCGTAGGGACCAGAATCTAGTCGAGCTGTTCCATAAGCGACAAACACTTCCATACAAGTACAATCACACATAGACCTCGTGTCTTTTTCAGGCCCTCTTCTTTCTTTCTAGCTCACCCCGCTGACTGTGTCCTCTCCAGTTAACTTCTCATTCATAAGGCATCTGGTAAACGGATCACCTAAAATCCCCAAATGTGGCTGCTAGATCAGCAATGTATAATAAGGATACATTTATGTTGAAGGGAGGTTGCAAGCACTGCCTTGATCTGTTTTAAGCACAGATGTCCCAGCAGCCTTTTGGGTAATTTCTTTGGTATGAATAGATAACAGACTTGTGTTTGGTAGGCATGCTGAGTTTACGTTATTTACACTGAGAGAAATGGGGCATATTTTATTGCAGTCTTATTGCATTTATATAGCGCTTACTAACCCCGATGAGACATTAAATCAATTTATGGCGAGTAGCATGTTACTCCAGAACCTAAGGTTAGTGATTGTTTAGTGGATTTCGATTAGTGAATTAGGTGTTGTTTCTCAGAAGACAACCCTGTCACATCATCCAGCTTGTGGTGGAACAAGAGGGAGTCAGAGTTCATCAGTAGCAGGAGTGGGGAGTTTAAGTTACTTTGAGCAAATGATTGGTGGGGTGAACAGACTATATAGAGAAAGCTCTCACTGAGGAGGAGGATGTCAACATTGGTGGGGGTAGGGAGTATGTTGGCTCATGTACATGATTGGTGGGTTAAACAGATATGGTGCTTAGAAGATTAGTAGATTGCAGGCAGTTTGTGAGAAGCAAGGCATTATATGCTATGGGTCGAGGCACAGCAATTCACATAAATACATACAGAAAAGTAAGCCAGAGGTCATACAGTTCTGTGTGACTACAATGCGGGCAAGTACAATAATTTGTTCAGGTCACAGGCATCTGGATGTGCATTACAGGGGGAGAATGCAACAGCCACTACAAAGGAAGTGGAGAGAGCAAGCAGAATAACTGGGGGCACAGGTGAGCAGCAACCTGCAAAAAGGGGATATTTTAAGGCAATTATCTGGAAGTATTGTGTCTGGCACTGAAAGCCACACCTAGGATATGATGTCCAGTTCCAGGAGCTACATTTGGGGTACTGTGCTAAGTTCTGAAGGCCTCGGCTGGAGTTTAATACCCAGATATAATACACAGCTTAAACACATTGGTCACCGTTTCTTGGGTGATACACTGAGGCACAAATATGCATTACATGTAAACATGCATGCTCAGACAGAGGTGAACCATCAAAAACAGAATTACCTATGTCAATGTTTTCTCTCCCAAGAGCAACAAGTGACAGAAACAACATTTCTCTATACAAGCTCCTGCGGAAAGAAGAAAGAAATGGATTACTTCTTTAAAAAAGAAATAATAATAATCAAACAATAATTACAAAATTACCAATTCTCCACACAGTTAGAGCACTGGCACACAATCTTGGATTCTAGCATTCTCTTACTCAATTCAAGGGCCCCATGAACTTAAAACCGCATGATGAAACTTTTTCGATGCTATTCACATTTTACATTTGGTAATGATTAAAATGTCTCACCCTACTTACATGTTTTGGAATGTTCAAACTTTAAAGTATTTCCATGCCCCTTTGCTGAGGTGAAGACAAAAATAAACCAATCCTTTCAGCATTTACGTACTGAATAATTGTTACTCTTCTCAGTATTCACAGGATCACAAATACTTTGGAAATAGTATTCTGGAGCCAGGGGTGATAGTTCTGTTTTCTTAGTGATTTTAAAACTTCCAATCGGTGTCCTACAGAATACCTTCTCGCTTCTCTTGATTTCACTAATGCAAAGAAAGCTCACCTCACCACCCATCAACCAGAAACCAATAAATATACATAATGTTGACATCACACAACAAGCTTTAATCCCCTCTTTCTTATCTTCCATTTAGAATGGAGTAGAGGCCCATGCCGATGTAGTCCCATTGCTACTGTTATGTCTCTTCACAAGACGTTCTTTTGTCAAAGATTGGCTGGGCCTTTCACTAGTGAGCACATGACACACACAGCTTACAGGAAGCTACTACGTCCAATAAGAGATTTATTTAAATTTTGGCCACCAGTATTGCAACACACCAGATTTCAGCCAAACACCCATTCCAAATAATTGCTGTTACCTACCAAGATCAGATAGGAGGTCATATCTTGTTTGACATCAACAAGGCAAGCTGTAATGCAACATGTCTTTTCTAGCGCACCTCTGTAACATTACAACCATAGAAGGTACCGACTATGGTAAGCCGCTAACAAACTGTCTTGTATGCAAAGTTCTGCTTTACCTCTGCCGTTTTAAATTTGGGGATTTGCTGAGAATCTCTAACATCTGAGTCATGGGCTGATGGACATCATTCATCTGTATGCTGTTCACCATATTCTTCAAAAGGCCCTGGTTGAAGGCTTCTTCCTCTCTTTGAGGAAAATGAACAAGGGGGTACTTTGGGGCTGCAACATAAAAAAAGAGATATATTTGAAATGCACAGAAACAAAATAGAATATGAAGACAACTCGATCAGTAGCACACCTATCAAATATGCAGCTAGACATCACCTCCAGTTGTGGTTGCCAAGAAATCCCACCCCTATGCAATGCTACCAGAGTTGACGCTACTGCTGCATTGAACATTTCAGTTGAATCATACCATCAAGCGGAAGGATACTTTGTTTCTGACTCGCAGCTGTCAGTTCTTTTTGTTTAATTCCAGTGTTTATGATTTGTTATTTTATTCTCAGGATTTATGATGAATTCCCTTTTTAGGTCTCGCCTGGCGACGCAGCGCGAAGCGCTGTCGCTAGCGAGATCTATTGTCACTGACTTGCTTCGGAAGGGAGACAGGAGCTGTGCACGCGCAGGCCGGACTGGAAATGTGAACACGCACGTACAGGCACGCGATGTGCACATCTCCTGTCCCCCTTCCGTCCTCGCAAGCCTCATGCAATATCATTTTTTTTTTATGCGCACGCGAGCTCCAAGCGCGGCGCGCTTTACACTCATAGCATGCCTCACCCCACTTACCTGCTCTTATGGGGACTCTGTGCTGCTCCTCGGCTGGTCTCCGTCTTCAGCCGGTCACTGCAGCAACACGCGGGGCTCCGTCTTGCTCCCAGGAGCCCCGCCTAAAATCCTGCTTTGGCCGCACCATGGGCATTCACGAAGGTGGGGTGGGCTCCCGCCGGACTTCCTCTAATGGTATTTTTTTTTTGCTTTGGCGGCCCCGTCGCCGTTATTCAAGTGCGGCGAAGTCCGCATGCGCCGCCACTGGGCACGAGCCGCAGGCCACGCCGATGTGCACGCTCACGGCGTGCCTACAACGCGCGCATGGCGCTGTTTCACTTTCCCTTGTTTCTCTGTGCTGGGAGTCTCTTGGTGCTCTGCGCGCGCACTCAAGAACCGTCACTTCTGTCTGTCCACCCACAGGTGCCGTCACTACATGGTGCGGTCTCAGTTCTTTCAAGGGTGTCTACTCTGACTCTGCTCTCACCACCGTTACTGTTCTACCCACAAAATGAAAACTGGCCGCTTTCTACTTGCACTCATGGCCTCTTTTTACCGACTTCACACCCCAGGGCTGTCAACGACTGCCTCTCCTGTCTCCTCACACTCAGGTTGTCAGTGCTGTTCGTTCACATCCAAAGCTGCTTGTGTTTTCCGCTGACAGTCACTGTTAAGTTCAGTCACTGCATCCTGCTCACTGTGGGGTTCTGTCTGTCTTGTACGTCGACTATATATATGCTTTCCTTAAATCGAAGTTGCCACTACTGTCAGTTCAAACGTGGGCAGTGGCTGCTGTGTTTCACACGTAGGTGGTTGAATAGTGTTGTATTGCAGCATTTATATAGCGCTTACTACCCGTATATGGGGCACTAAAATACTTCCCTACATGGGTAGCATGCTACACAGTGCAGGCTGTGTGGTTGGAAGTATAGAATTGGCATTTTTCTGATGTTATTGTTTTTTATTTGCGTCTGTATAACACCATAGCCTGTGCAGGTTGATGGAGGAGTTGCTCTTATATAAACAGTGTTACAGCAAATAGCTTTGCATCAAAGAATACTTGTTTTTCCTTTCTTTTTTTTTTTACTTTAATGAGCACGGCGCCGTCTTCACGGACACCGCGCTATACAAAGCAATAGGTGTTGCTTTTGGTATTGTAAATAACAATGGCAAAAGGCATTGCCATTTACAATGCCAATAGCTCCAAAACTCGCAGTTGCGAGACCTATTGCATTGTAAATGCTTGTTGATGCTTGGTACTGAGATGGATGCAGAGGATGTGTTATGTGATGAACTACTATGGTTAAAAAGTATCACTAAAAGTCAAGGACCTCATCTCCTAACACGGGGTTAAAAATCTGGAGTTATTTTGACATCCCTTATATCCAGGAAATGCATCTACATCGCAATGATCAGTCACTCATGACATATGGTCTTCCTGTGTCATACAACTCGTATGCATATGGTTAAAGAGACAATACAAGAGATGACTGTGGCTGCCGATTACATCTCAAAATCATGTCAGGATAATTTTTTACTTTCATTTCTAAAGACCTTATCTGAACTTACTTTGGGAGAAATGACACTAACTGGAGACTTCAGTTTTGCTTGGGGTGACCTGTTTGATAGATCCAAAGAGGGCATGCCTCCCAAACTATTAGAATCAATATTGTGTGACCTGTGACAGAGATGTTTGGGGAGAACTAAACCCAGTTTCACAGTACCATACCTTCACTTCTCATGTCCCCAGGTAGGAGTAGAAGATTTATGATCTCTTAATGAGTAATGCACTGGTGTCTGATTTTTAATTATCAGACATTGGGCTCATTAGGATTTCTGACCATGCCCAGGTTGGTCTCACTTCCCTTGGTCCCTTTATCTTGAAAGTAGAAGAAACTAAGGTTTCATCTGGTGACCCAGTCTTTGCAGAGGAAGCAAAGACACAGATTCAAGAATATTTCCAGCTTGATGAGTGAGTGGGTAAAAGTTCTCGAGACCAGTCTGGGATGTTCTTGAGCCAGTTCTTCTTAGAGGCAAGTTTCTTGATGTTTAACTTGCATTTGCTTCAGATGTTTGACTCTTCAAAATTGGAATCTGAATTACATCACTTAGACCCGATTTAAAGGCGCACAGGATCCCTTAGAGCTTTAGCAAATATTTCAGCGATTAGGGAACAGCTACAATCCTAAGGTAGCAGAGCTGAACTGGCCGTTCTTCACCTTACCTAGAAATCCTATGACATAGGGTTAGGATTACAATTTGGGAAATTATATCCAAGAAATCATCCCCCGGCTGCCTGCCACTTCCTAAAACAGGAGAAAGTGAAAGAATTTGGAGAATTCTATGATGCATGTTACTTCACTTCCCCAACCCCATCCAAACTTAATGTTACCCAACTGTCTGAAGTGCAGCTTTTGTGTCTTTTCAGCAGCAGAAAGCAGACTTTTGACTCAGATGCTGCCCAGGGTGATGGTTCCACTTTTAGCACAATTGAATACCAACCAGGATGCCATGATGATTCAGTGCTTGCCATTTTTTTTGCCTCAGCAGCAAACCCTAATATCCCTGGCGCACAGGGAAAAGTCTCCCTGCATGTCGGGAACGTTTTTATTTCATTACCTGGGTCCATCATGTCTGCCACAATGGTCCAGAGAAGGAAATATTAGAGGCAGACTTCCTACCCTAAAAAGGGAAGGGCATGCAGAACTGTGATCTGGCAGATTTGTGGCAGATGGACTGCATGGTCAAGTGATCCTAAATGTGGAGACATATGAATCTCTGCTATTGAAGCATGGTAGCTTCTCCACCGCTAAACGGGGCTGGAGAACCAGAGTTTGGGTGGGTGGAGCAGGAGCCCCTGCAATTTACAGCCTCAGTGACGGAAGACTCCAAATCATCTCCAATCAGTGAGGCTGAAGTGTATTTAGCCATCAGCATGTTGAAAGGTAACTAGGCTTCATGTCCAGGGGAGGGGGTTTCATGTAGATTCTGCACAATGTTTGCTCCCCTGTTGGTCTCTAGATCAACACTAATTCCTTTTTGACTTTTTATATGGAAATTTCATCTATGTACAAGGTTGGTAGTTTGTTTTTTCTCAAGCTGGGGAAAGACCCTCAACATTGTGCTTCCTACAGGCCATTCACTCGCATCATTAATGACATACCTATTTATTAAAATGTTTACATCCCAGATAGTTCCAACTGGTGGAAAACGCTAAAGGGAATACAATCCTTGCAGTCTTGAAGCTGAGAATGCATTTGATAGGATGGACTGTGCCTTCTTTACACAGATACTTAATTCCACGGGATATGATCTGCCAACACATCTTGACTTTTAAGCAACTATGTTAATTCCTCAGTTTAACATTAACTTTAAGGGTTGTGCTTCCAAAGCATTTTCTCTACACAGAGTCATAAGGCAAGGTTTCCCTCTCTTCCTTTTTCTTCTTCCAGAGATGTTTGTGCTGGCCTCTCCTTTTTGCACTTAGCATAAAGTATTTGTCGTGTAAAATTAGAGGTGATGATTGAATTCAGAGAAAACGGATGAGAAAATACAAAATGTGACCTTCGTTGGAATGTTATTCTGTGCCCACTAAGCTCCCATCTTCAATCACTTCCAGCCTTAGTAAAAGAAGAGGTGCCAGGTTTTAAAAATACTGTGGGGAAACTGAGATTTTTAATCTGAGCAAAGACAATGTCCCTTATCCAGAAGGGGGATGCCTTAGGCTAAGTATCAAAATCTATCTCCTAACTTGATCTTGGATCTGCACAGGGCTAATTTCCCACCCTAACTCATTTAAAATGAGATCTGAAAAGGTGGACACCACTATTTTCGTGATGAATAGGTAGGAGTGACATTGTCAAAATTAATGTTTTGCCCCATGTTCTG
Organism: Calotriton arnoldi; assembly: GCA_963921515.1. NCBI lineage: Eukaryota > Metazoa > Chordata > Amphibia > Caudata > Salamandridae > Calotriton > Calotriton arnoldi. The sequence continues at coordinate 1,489,504 of CAWUFW010000016.1, forward strand.
TACCTCTTCAGGACCTTCCGATTAAGTTGGACTAGAACATTTTTGACAGATTGCAGATGACTGTGTCTACATTTTCTGGGACAAAGAGATAAATGACTGAGATTGCAACTTCTACAGAAGCTCAAATCACAGGGAGTATTCTCTCTTTGATTTTGAACTATTCTACCATGCGGACCAACTGAAGATACTAGGGACTGGTCAACAAATGAAAAGTGTGGGCTTATATTGCCCAAGCTGTGACAGGGAGAGCACTGTGTGTCATCGGTTAGCTCCCTAGAACAGAAAACTCCTCTAATTGTTACATAATCAAACCAATGAGCTCTGTAATAGATTTACAGGATAAACTGGTCATTAGTAGTGGGATGACCTTCTTTCAATCACCCTATTTTTTGATTCACTAATCGAACAAATTTAGCCAAGCTAGGCACCATGGGTCTTTTTTTTTTATAAGAGATGGGAGGGAGGTAGTAGAATGCTGTTCAATACATTCTTGGGAGGCATGACTAAGTTTTTTACCCAGTGCAAACAGCATTTCAGTTTAGATGAAAGGGAGGTGTTGCTTTATATGCAGCCAATGCACTGGTTAATCCATCTTTGAAGATGGCTGCAGTAAAAAAAAGAACTACAGATGTGAAATTTTTCTGACATTGGGCCCTGAACAGAAGTTTTATTACAAATATTTACACATTTTTGGAGGTGGCAATGATGTGTAAATTTAATGTTGCCCCTTTAGTCTATTCTAGATTCAGAATCCTGCCATATACTGGTTGGGTCCAGAAAGCACGCTTGACAAAAACAAATCTTTTATTTTGGTCATTCATCAAAGGAGGAGTCAGTCTGACTCCTGGTGATATTAACTGTAAGCCCAAAATGCCACCACGTGACCTCTATTTTCAGATTTCTTAATGAAAGTATATGTGTTTATGGGGAAGTTGTCTTTTCTGACACAGTAAAATGATGGCCCTGACCTACAGCCCTGCAAAACATTTATTTTGTTATTTATTTGATGTGTACTATAACCATGAAGATGCACAAAGCATCATGATTACATTTCATCACAATAAGCCTTTGCAGATATTTATTACGTATGGCTACACAAAAACAGGATGTTGAAGGTGATTCCATAATTTGATATTAAAAGTAAATTCTAAAGAGAATTTGTGGCTAAGTTCATAACTAATTCAGTGCTGCAAAGGGTAAAAAATATTTTTGGCACGTTTAAAGAATATGGTAAAACTGCACAAAACAGTGTAGTTTAAAACAAATTACAAGAGCGGCAGAAGATAAAAGAGGAGGTTTTTCACCTCCATGTTCCGGGTGGCAATTCATGTCCGTTGTGTGAATGTATACATGTTGAACCAACTGTGAATGCCTGCCTTTGCTTCAACATCAGCTGCCAAAATATTGTATCCAAATTATCTTTTCGCCTAAACATTGCCAATGTAGACGAAATATGAATGCTACAAGCTTTTAAAAATGTTGGTGAATACCAGGTGAATAAATCAAAGCTCCTATCGAATAATTTGTCAATTTCAGTCATGGTTGCTGACTACTTGACTAGCAAAATAAAATAAAAATATCTCACCCTGTCAAAATAAAATACTACAGTAGAATACCATTTATCCATGCTACAACTCCATTCAATCAATCAGTATTTGTAAAGCGCAGCTTATCACTCGTGAGGGTATCGAGGCGCATTTAAAATTCATATAGCTTAAGACCATCTGACTCCTTCCTGAATTGCAATTCTACATATTTGGAACGAGGCAGAAGAAATGGTTTCTTACCTATAATTCTGCTTCTTTCTCAGGGGAATATCCTTTGAAATCATAAGTACTCAATAGTCCTGCCAATGTGCAGGGCCCCCGGAGCAGTTCTTTTAAAGTCACATTTACTTTGCCTTAAGTCATTAAGGCCAGGAGGCACATGTAACACAAGTTTTAAATTTTGCAGCCTTAAAACAGGCTATATTGTCAATTATATTGAATTACTTTACAATTTGGAAGAGAAAAAAGGCTTAAGCCTTGAAAAGTCACTAGAAAAGTCTTTCACATACTCATTTGTTTTCTTTTTAAAGTAAGAAAAGGGGAAATATAGGACAATGTAGCTATACAGGCTGCAGCATTGAAAACAATGAGAATAGGACACTGCACTTTTAAGGACACCTTGACCTCCAGTGTCCCATCGTGCACCTGTAGGTGGCAGTTTACTCCGTTATTTTTAACTAACGACTTAGCAGTACAGAGTTATACATATTTTATATCTTTCTTCGAGGAAGAGGGGCATTGCTTATGATTTCAATGCAGATTTTTCTGAGAGAACCAGGATTACAGGTAAGAAACCATTCCTTCTCTCTTAGGGGATATCCATTGGTAATCATAAGCATTGAATATATTAGCAAACTCATCAATTATTCTGCAAGGCAGGAGATAAAAGGGAAAAGTAGAATTAATCAAACAAATTTCTCAGAAAGGCTTGCCCGACTAGGGCACGTGCTCTTGCATCTGAAGCAAGACAATAGGCTACCACCGCCGCTGTGCAGCCCCGAGGACCAAGACCCGATGCACAGAGTTGCACCAGAGTTTTCAAAGCTGTCGGAGATTTGCTAGGACCCTCAGAAGGCAAGTTATCGACCCAGGAAGGATTGGCCTGTGACTGCAACCATGGGCTATTGGTAATCCAGTGGCGACTGGTCTTTGGCAAGACCGGAAAGCACTTTGTGGGACGTCAACCCTGCAACCAAGACCCCCTTACTATCTTTGTGGACCGTGGAATTCCTGCAGGAAGACTCCCGTCAACCGCATCGCATTCACAGCATCCTTAAAGCATCTTCAGCATTCTTCCTCCCTTGCATCAGAACCACTCCATGGGATTCCATTAAAATGCAGATAAAGTGCCTGGAACCATAAGACTGCTTCTCCTGTGAAGGTAACTGTTATTGAGGACCTTGCTGGTCCCTCTCAGTAGCTCCCTGCTGGAGTTGGTTGCCCCAAATACTTTCTAACCGACCGCATTGACAATTACCTACGTTTTCTTTGAAAAAGTTTCTAAGTGTCCAATTTGTTGACTTTGCCAAGGCTGGCTCGTAGTTGAGTGAAATTGCTTTGATTTGCTATTACTTGTAAAATCTACATCTCCAGAACCTCTTGTGGAGCTTTTTCATTCTAGTGTCTAAAATCTCATAAAAATACAGTCTATTTTTATAAATTGGTGTTGGATTTCTTAAGGGGTGCTGTTTAAATGCTTTACACTTGCTCCTCTGTATAAGCCTTCCTTCTCCATGCCACAGCTACCCAGGGTTGAGCTGAGGGTTTCACAGATGAAACATACTGGTCCTAAAGGGTTGGTAAGTGTATTACAAAGTGAGGTTGCACAACCACACCATATAATACACCCCATTTCCTCACATCAGCTGATTGATCATGACAGCTAGATGATGATGTCGACTTGCTTGTTGGTACAAAGATGCTTTGAAGAGCCAATGCTCTAGGTATAGATTGATGGAAATTTCCATTTTCCTGAGGTAAGCTGCTACAACCGCCATGCATTTGGAGAAAGTCTGCGGTGCAGATTTGAGACAGAAAGGAAGGACCTTGTATTCATAATGGTCCCTTCCTACGATTATCCTATGGAAGTTTCAAATTTTCTTGGCTATTGGGATGCGAAAATAGGCATCTTGTAGATCTATTGAACATAACCAGTCCCCCTGATGGAGCTGAGGGTAGATTTGAAGAAACACCAATATTCTGATTTTTTTCTTTGTAAGTCCACTTGTTCACTTTCATTAGGTCTAAAAAGGGCCTGTACTTGTTTTTCTGTCCTTTTTTTTCATTAGAAAAGAACAAGAATACATTTGCATATTTGTGAGGTGAGAGGGGACCGTTTCCACTGCATGTTTCTGCAAGAGGATGGAGACTTCTTGTTGCAGTTTTCCCGATGAAAGAGGGATGGTTTCTTTGATGGAATGGAAGTTGGAGGACTTATTTAATTTGAGAGAGTGAACTCCGCAGGGTCCCACGAAGACGAACAGCGAAGGAGTAAGCTTAACCAAAAAGGGAGCGGAAAAGAAGTTAAAAAGAACACAGACCACCAGAATGGAGGCATCAGTACAAAGAATCTCAAGAATTGGTCATGTCACCTCACCAAAAACGGAGGTGACATGCGCACTCAAGACAAGCATACCACCAGATGACAAATCTGTGACAGTGAACCATCCGATACTAACAGAGCATCTACATCTCAACGCACAGTCAACAAAACAGTGCACTTCAATAAAGCCTGTGGCACTACAGCTACCAACAGTACCTAAAACAAGTGCAAACGCAGGATTACACAACACAAACCCACCACTTAATGGTACATCCACAACGGTGAACTACCCAATCCTAATGGAGCTCTGCTACCCAAGCTTACAAGCTGTAACTGATCAGCAAACAAGACACTTTACAGAGTATAACAAAGAGGCCCAAACACAATCAAATACGAAACATCAGGGGGAACCGCCTCAGAGGCACTATCAAGCTCAATCAGCCACAAAGCTCATGCTGATCCCCAATTATGCATCTAGAGGAGCATGATACTCTAAACAGAGGTGCAGTTCTAAAATTACTAAAGGAAATTAGCGCACTGGCGCACATCAATTCATCACACATAACGGTAATAGAATTCCAATCCCACCCTCAACAAAAAGATTGTGAAGCAACATTAGCTACTTGGGCCACAAGCGATATAGCAAGTCAAGTGCTCAACCAACAAGAACCGTTCCAACAATGGTGGATCGAAGTATAGAGGCCAGAGTCTGCATGATACCCAGGACCACTTCTCCCAGCCAACATAACCACTTCTAAACCTAAGTTAAATGGGCCTCATCTAACAAACTCAAACAATAGATACATAACCTTAAGGGGAGCATCGGGTCCAGAAGCACAAGTTACTAACTTGTGTAACGATATATCTTTAAGAGACAGTAGTTAGTGACAGATTCCTTACCTTAGAATATCCCCAGGCGTCAGGCTGGATCCGGAAAGTTTTTGCGTAGCAGTACCCTTGCGCGTCGGTAGGCGGCGTCGTGCGGCTCCGCGTCCGTCGTCGGCGTCGGGACCGCCGGGATGACGTCGCGGGCAGTACTTAGACGCCGCCCCTGCGCGCTGACGTCAGTTCTGTACACGTCTTTCCGCGCCAGGAACGCAGAGCCATGCAAGAAGCTGACATAGGTGTCTGAAAAATACTAGGGCCCTGAAAGGGATGACCTTAACCCTAGAAATCAGTTCGCAGAACGGGGAGGATGGGTGGGGCGGTAAGGAATCTGTCACTAACTACTGTCTCTTACAGATATATCGTTACACAAGTTAGTAACTTGTGCATCTGAAAGAGACACGTTCGTGACAGATTCCTTACCTTAGAATAGATACCCCAGCAATACCAACCCCGGTGGTGGGCTGCAAACAAAGATCAGACAAGGAAGTCCCGGAGGACACAACGGCCAAAGAAGCCGTCCCTCCGGACCGGACTGTCAAGGGAGTAATGCTTGGTAAACGTGTGCAGCGAGGCCCACGTAGCTGCCTGACAGATATCCTGCAGCGGAACACCGCGGCCTAAGGCCGTGGTAGCAGCCGTTGCCCTGGTGGAATGGGCACGCAGCCCAACAGGAGGCTCCTTCTTAGCCAAAGAATAGCAGGCTTTGATACAGAAGGTGACCCAGCGGGAAATGGTTCTCTTGTGCACCGCCCGACCTTTTTTGGCGCCCACGTAGCCAACAAAGAGCTGGTCATCCACCCGGAAGTGTTGTGTGCGGTTGATATAAAAGGAAAGCGCACGTTTTGGGTCCAGACGGTGGAGCCTCTCTTCCTCTCTGGAAGGATGCAGAGGCGGAAAGAAGGTGGGCAAAGTGATGGTCTGCCCAATGTGGAAGGCAGTAACCACCTTTGGCAAGAAGGACGGACGCGTCCGAAGAACAACCTTGTCTGGATGGACAGACAGAAAGGGAGGTTTGCATGATAGAGCCTGGAGCTCACTCACCCGCCGAGCGGAGGTGATGGCCACCAGAAAGGCTGTCTTCAGAGTCAGAAGACGAAGAGGACAGTTATGTAGAGGCTCAAAGGGAGCGCACATGAGAAAGGTAAGAACCAAGTTCAAGTCCCACTGAGGCATGACAAACGGAACAGGAGGGAAGAGGTGTGTAATGCCTTTTAGGAACCTGTTAACAACAGGGGACTTGAAAAGGGAGGGCTGATCAGGAAGCCTGAGGAAGGCCGAGATAGCACAAAGATAGCCCTTGATGGTACCCAGGGCAGAACCCTGTTGGGCCAGAGAAAGAAGGAACAGAAGAACCTCAGAAAGAGGGACAGAGAGGGGATTCACAGCCTTTGCTGTGCACCATGCCACAAACTTGTTCCACCTGCAGGCGTATACCACCTTAGTGGAGGGACGCCTGGCTGCCAGAATCACATTACAAACTTCGGGAGGCAAGTCGAAAGGAATCAACTGCCGCCGCTCAATCTCCACGCAAGCAGGTGGAGACTGGACCGGTTCGGGTGGAGGACCGTCCCCTGCTGCTGCGACAGAAGATCCTCCCGAAGAGGCAGACGTATTGGGGGATCGACGCTCATGCTGAGTAGCTCGGGATACCAAACTCTTCGAGCCCAGTCCGGAGCCACAAGGATGACTTGGGCCCGGTCGCGCCGAATCTTCTTCAACACTCTGGGTAGAAGTGGTATAGGCGGAAAAGCGTACAACAGACCGCAACTCCACTCGCGACGAAAAGCGTCGCCGAGCGAGTGCCGCCTTGGAAATTCCAACGCGCAGAACTGCTGACATTGCGCGTTCTCTTCGGTGGCGAACAGATGTAACCAAGGCTCTCCCCACTGCTGAAAGAGACCTTGTGCCACCTCCGAGTGAAGACGCCATTCGTGATCCATCATGCACCTGCGGCTGAGTTCGTCCGCCCTGGCGTTCAGGGAACCTGCCAGGTGTTGAACCATCAGGAATATGCCCTGATGTTCCAGCCATGTCCAGAGGCGCAGGGCCTCCTGACATAGGGTCCACGACCCCACCCCGCCCTGTTTGTTGCAGTACCACATGGCGGTGAACACCTGCACTACTCTTCCCTTGACAGAGGGAAGGAATGCCTTCTGTGCAAGTCGGATCGCCCGGAGCGCCAGAAGGTTGATATGGAGCCTGGACTCCGCCGGAGAACAGAGACTCTGATCTCCGCCTCTCCCATGTGGCCGCCCCATCCCAGGAGGGACGCATCCGTCACCACTGTGTGCTCCGGTTGGGGAAGGGAGAGGGATCTGCCATTGACCCAATGCCGGTTCATGAGCCACCACTGCAATTGGTGTGCAGTGCCCTCCGAGATCTGGACGTAATCGGACAGGTGCCCCTGATGCTGCGCCCACTGGAACTTCGGTCCCACCACAGAGCCCGCATATGCCATCTGGCATGATCGACCAGCAGGATGCAGGAAGCCATGAGGCCCAGCAGCCTCAGGGTCATCCTGACCGAAACCCAGGATAGAGGCTGAAAGATCGGAAGCAGAGCCTGAATATCCTGGACTCGCCGTTCGGGAGGATAGACCCTAAAGTGCGTCGTATCCAGAACCGCTCCGATGAAGAGGAGCGTCTGAGAGGGAATCAGGTGCGACTTCGGCACATTGATGGAGAACCCCAGCAAATGCAGGAGGTCGGCCATAGTCTGGAGGTGGGAGACGACTGTCTGGGGCGAGCCCGCCTTCAACAGCCAGTCGTCGAGATAGGGGAAGACTGGAACCCCTGATCTGCGACCACCGCCATCACTTTCGTGAACACCCGAGGGGCACTGGTAAGGCCAAAGGGGAGCACGGTAAACTGAAAGTGCTCATGGCCTACCGTAAACCGCAGGTAACGCTGGTGGGCCGGCAGGACGGGAATGTGGAAATATGCGCCCTGCAGGTCCAACGCTACCAACCAGTCTCCAGGGTCGAGGGCAGACAAGACCTGAGCCAGAGTTAACATCTTGAACTTCTCCTTTCAGAGGAAGCGATTGACGTCCCTGAGGTCCAAGATAGGACGCAGGCCCTTGTCCTTCTTGGGCACCAGAAAGTAGTGGGAGTAACAACCACGTCCTACTTCTGGCGCAGGAACGCGCTCGATGGCCCCCTTGGCCAAGAGGGCCGCGACTTCCTGTTGAAGAAGTGCCAAGTGATCCCCCGACATGCGGTGGTACCGGGGTGACATGGCTGGAGGGGTAGTCTCGAAGGGGAGGGAGTAGCCCCTTCAGACTATTTGTAAAACCCACCTGTCCGAAATGATGGTGCACCAGTGGGGGAGGTGATGGCGAATCCTGCCGCCCACTGGCGTTTGATGGGCCTGAAAAACCAGACTAGGAAGGTTTGGAGGCAGAGGTGGCTGGGGTGGAGGTGGACTGACCCGCCCGCTGGCCCCCTGACCCGGCTCGGCGCTGAGACTGTTGCTGCGCAGGCCTGTGGCTCTGAAGCGAACGTGCCGGGCGCCCCTTCCGTGGCCACGAAAAGAGCGAAAAGCAGAAGGCGGAGAAGGGCGCGTGGCGGAAAGGCCCAAGGACTTGGCCATAGCCCACGAGTCCTTAAAACGCTCCAATGCACTATCTGCTTTGTTGCCGAAAAGGCGAATGCCATCAAAGGGCATGTCCATCAGAGTGTTCTGGACATCCCCAGACAAACCAGTTGTTCTCAGCCAGGCGTAGCGATGGAGCGCCACTGTCGTGGAAATCGCCCTGCCCAGTGAGTCGGCGGTGTCAAGGCCACAACGAATAGTGAACTTGGCTGCATCCCTCCCTTCAGCAATAGCTTGAGAGAGCACTGTCCGGGACTCCTCCGGACATTGAGGCAGCACGCGCGCCACCGTATCCCACACAGAGTGGGAATAACGGCCCAAGAGGCATGCAGTGTTCACAGACCGCAGCCCTGAACTGGCGGAAGAAAAAATCTTCTTACCGAAATGCTCCAGTTTCTTGGATTGCCTGTCTGGTGGTGCGGTAGGGAATGCGCTCGGGGACGCAGAGGCTTGGACAACCAAGCTCTCATGGGTGGGGTGTTGGGAAAGGAAAATGGGGTCGCCCGGGGCCGGGCGATGGCGTCGGGCCACGTTCCTATCCACAGGAGCCCCTGTGTTGGGCCTGGACCAGGTGCCCAAAAGAACGTCCGAAAGTGCATCGTTAAAGGGCAGCAGTGGTTCCGAAGAGGTAGCCGCCGGCTGAAGCACTTCTGTCAGGAGTCCTGACGGCCACTGTAGGGAGCTCGAGGTGGAGGGCCTCGGCCGCCCTACGCAACACCACTGCGTAACTTGCACCCTCCTCCGTAGCCACGGTAGGAGGAGACAGCATGCCAAGGTCAGGAGAGGTATCAAGACCACTGGCATCCCCCAACTCCTCTGCCCAGTCCGGGTCAAACTCACATTGTGCTGCGAGAGGGTCCTCAGACCCCTCCCAGTTCTCCCCTTCCTCCGAAGGCTGATAAACAGGCCGAAAATAAGGAGGACGGACATAGGGATAGAAATCCCCCATCGGCGTCTGAATCGGCGTCGAGCGACGCCGGTCCGGCGCCGTATCCACATCGGGGCTGAAACCGGGGGCGACGTCATCCGGTGGGCCGGGCGACGTCGGAGGTGGTGCCGGTGAGGTCGACGGAGGTGTCACAAGGTCAACCGGCGTCGGCCGGGATCAAGGCCTGGATCCATGGGGGTCCTGCGGCGCCGGAGCCGACAGCGATGCCGGAGCCGCCGGCAGTAAAGAGCTAGGACCCCCAGTCGGGCCCGCGGGGCCCGAAGGCGCACCGGCGGGGCCCGACGGCCCAAAGAGGCGAGCCATGGCTGACAGAAAGTCCTGCAGCTGGGCCGGAGTCGCCGACGGACCCGGGAAGGGCGGGTAGGCCGGCGGCGACTGCATAGGCTCTGCCAGAGCCGCGGGGGAGGCACCACTCGCACCCTCAGCCGCGACGGGCGAGGGGAAGTCGGAGAGCGACGGCGCTTCTTCGACTTCTTTGAGTGCTTCGTCTTACCTGACCCCGAGTGCGAAGACTTCGAACCCGATGAACGGTGGTGGCGGCTCCGCGACCGGTCCCTCGACCTCCCACGGGACCGGGACCTTGAACGGCGCGGAGCTGACTGCCGGACTTCTAGCAACTTTCGGGACCGCTCCTGCAAAGTCTTCGGCGCCATGGCCCAGCAGTCGGAGCACGACTTGGGGTCGTGGTCGCGCTCCAGGCAGTAAAGACACACGCGGTGCGGGTCGGTCACCGACATCATTCGATGACAGTCCCCGCAGGTCTTGAAGTCGGGCATCCCTACTGCACCAGGAGTCGATCGACTCGAAAAATAGAGACAAACAGCCTCGAAAAAACTCTGTCAAAAAGTGACTGGGGGTAACGCTCTCTCCGGATCTGCGCTTGCTGGCGCGAAAAAAGAAAGAACTGACGTCAGCGCGCGAGGGCGGCGTCTAAGTAGCTGCTGCAACGTCATCTCGGCGACCACGACGGACGCGGAGCCGCACAACGCCACCTTCCGACGTGCAGGGTACTGCTGACGAAAACTTTCCAGATCCAGTCTGACGCCTGGGGGTAATTCTAAGGTAAGGAATCTATCACTAACGTGTTTCTTTCAGATTTCAACTACTGTCTAGAAAACTCAAGAATGGCTTTGAGTTCCCCAAGCTTTAGACCCCTCTTGGCCCTGATGACCAGAAAACGTTCCAGAGCAAACTTTCATCAACATCTGCTCTTGGAGTGTATACAGCTTTGGCGAGATACCTTATGATAGTAATACAATGGATTTCCTCTGGAAGTTCGACATAATACTAGAAGAAACATGGACCCGAAACCCACTCCAGTAATAGATTACATGGAACATCACACTCCTGCCGTAAGGACATCAAGCTACGGGCACTACAAGGGGGGCTTTCCACGTTCATCTTAACAAAATACAGTTGGTCTCAAGGACACAGACTTGGGAGTAGAGTGGCTGCAAGCAACAAAAATGTATATACAAGGTGATATTCCTACTGAATGTATATATTCATCCAAGCAAAACCATGAAGGCAGAAAGGAGCACAACTCTGGTCCAATTACTAAAATAACTGCAAAACCTACACCAAAGCGCACACTTCATGGTTACAGGGGACTTTAACACCAAACTCATACAAAAGCTATGTATTTTGCCCTCATCATCGGTTAGGAAACGTAAACACCTCACCAATTATGGCTCAGACGCAAGCTTGCAACAGAAGCTGGAAGCTCACGGCTTAAATATTCTAAATGGAACTGTAAAGGAGGATATGCCTGCTGCCATAAAATTCACAAGAAGTAGGATCCGCTCAACCTTTGACTATACATTTATTGGTAGAGAATCACTCTTTTAGGTAAGGTCATTCCAAATTATCAATTGCATTGAAAATTACCACTTTTCCCAATAAAAATAGAGCTAATGCCCCCTAACTGACTACACGAAAGGACTAGCGTCACTGCACCTCTGCTACAACAGAAAACGTCTCAAATGGTGCAGTGCAAATTCAGAGCAAATAATGTCATTGGTCTAAACCCAAGTCAAACCCAAAGGGGTTGTTTGTAGATGTAGAGCAACACAACTGGTCGGACCTAATAAGGAAGTTCCTCACCATGTTCCCGATCAGCCAAGCAGTTTATGCTAAGAAGGAAGGAGGCCCTACCATTGGGTGCAGGGAAGGAAAGAGTTGGTACACAAAGGAGCTGCGAGAACTGAAAAAACAAATTGCAAGAGAAGTAAGAAAAATTGCAACTCATTCAAAGCAAGGAAAGGAGTGCGACAAAACCGCGCTTCAACAGATGAGGCTCTTTTATAACAAAGAATGTTGGAAAGCAAAAAAGGCAAAGCAAGAGGACACTGGAACAAGCTACTCAAGTCCAGTAAGACCCACAATAGTAAAGAAATCTGGGGTTTGATAACCAGGCTGAGTCTGGGTTCAGGCCAACATCACAATGCAGGAATCTCCGAGGAAGGCTAGAAGTCACAAATACGGAAAATGAATGCACCACCTGCCATGGCACCAAAGGGAGAGAATAATCCAACTGAAGTCAGCGTCAACAAAGTGGAAGGACAATGAGGGGCCCTCGGAAGACAAAAAGGGCACAGAAAATTATAGAAAGGATCCTACCAACCATCTGAACAAACAAAGATGAGCTCCTTAAGGACGTCAAGCACCTGGTAAATATACCGAAGAAGTTGAAAGCAGAGGGGGCACCGGACCCAAATGGGCTGCCAAACGCCAGCTTCATACACAATATAAATTTCTGTGCCAGATATTTAACCAAACTTTTCAATCAAATTTACAGTACAAACAGGATACCACCATCAAAGAAAGGGAGACTTTTGCATCCCATATATAAGAACGGCAGCCAATTATCACCCTCAAATTATAGGCTAATTGCTTTAATCGATGTAGAAGCTAAATATGCTTCTTGTCTACTTGAAGATCTTCAATCCTGGGCCAATGGGAAAAAACTAATTCCAAAAGCACAAACAGGATTCAGAGCAGCTATGGGGACAATTACAAACTTATCGGTATTAAGCATACTAGCTGAAAAAGCAATACAACAAAAAAGTCATTTATTCGCCTTTTTTGTTGACCTTAAATCCGCCTGGGATAGAGTGCCTCTAGGCAAAATTGGCAGAATGGGGTCTCTCGGGAAAGTTGCTAAATTCAATCATTGCTCTATATAGCGTCACATTGGCACAGGAAATTACTGCCAAACACAAACAAACCAAGGTCTGAAACAGGGGTGCGTTTTAGCTCCCACCCTATTTAACCTCTATCTGGTTGATCTGGACAAGAGTTTGGCAGAAGTTGAGGGGTTTTACCCAAGATTAGAAACTGTGAAAATCAGGTACTTACAATAAGGAGACAACATAGTCATTGTGAGTCAGACTCCCATCGGGCTACAAAGGGCAAGTAACGCTTTGGTCAAACACTTTGAGCAAGAAGGCTTAGAGATGAATCTAAACAAAACAAAAATAGAACGCCTAGTGGACAAAAAATTCAAGTCATTTATTTGGCGCGCAAAGGGCAAAAGTATAGATGTAGTATCTTACTTCAAGTACTTTGGCATGCATGTGGAATGCCAGCTGACCTTCAAACAACATCTAGCCACCCTACAGGCTAAAGCGCAGTCCCTAATCTTCGCATTCAAGTTGATGCAAAAAATACTCAGGCGCCCCTCACACCGGCACCGGTTAACAGTCATGGCAGCCAAGATTTTACCTGCAGTGGCCTATGGATCAGAAATCATGCATGGAAAGGATACAACTGAGCTGAATCCGTTACAAGCAAAAGTGCACAAGTCCGTCTTTCGCCCGCCTAAGTCAAGCTCTCCAGCTCAAGTACGGCTGGAATTTGGGCTAAAAATAAATAAATCAAGAAATACAAAACTTGAATGTCTTCGTCAAGCTCCGTTTGTCATTTTGTGCAGCAGGAGCCTGAACAACAAATGCTGGCAAGACAGAGGCACAAATGGGACAATAACAAAAAATAATAATTGGGAGGCCACTTGCATTCAGCAATTGAAGGCCTTGGTATCAGAAAAGCATGGGCAGTCCCCAGGGGAAGGGCAGCCTTCTCCTGGATAAGCAACATCACAACAAAAACCCTGTCATTTCTGCAGGATTAAGCAGCATTCACAAAGAAATGCCATCCTTGGACAGACATTAACACCTATCAGAAGGTGGAGTCCCAAGCATATCTGACAACTCACTTTTCATTGGCTTCAAAACCTCACTTCATGATCTTTTGCTTCGGCCAATTTGATGCAAAGGATCTTATACCATCCTGAAAGAGTTGCCCAATCAAATCAAACTGACGTTTATGTGAATATAAACAAGAATAAATCTCCCACATATTCTGCACCTGTCCAGCTATTTGAGAACAAAGAATAAAGTTAATTAGACCATTATTCCTGCAACTGCGAATCTGGAGCTGCAGACAAGCTGTCATCACCTGGCTGAGCGGTGCCCCAATACCCCTAGCTTGCCGGGGTACAAAATTCCCGAACTGAGTGAAGAAATTACTAGGCCATTTATTGTATTAAGGCACTCTAATTAAATGTTAATTGGGCAAAAATAACTCATTCCATAAGGCTTATGCAATAGCATCTGTGTCAAAGAACCGATAGAGGTTTTTAGCAAATTGCATAGACTATAGTCTTATACATTAGTAAAACTGGACAATTGTCAGGTACTACATGCCTTCGTATTTTAATTTGCTGTCACTTGTTTTACGTTATAACAAAGCACTAATATTTTTAATACATTTTAAGAGAAACAGTGTACACTGAGTGGAGAGATTTCATAATACAATTTTTGTACTTGTTTTTATTAACTATGCAATGCAACTTTACTTACTTACTGAGAGAGTATCAATGTTCTAGAATAATCAGAACCCATTTGTCAGTGGTTATTTTTTGCCACTTTTGTAGATAAGTTGTTATACTTCCCCCAACTGGAGTAGGTATGGAGGAGAGGTAAGGGAGGACTCATTGTTTACAACCGGTTGGTTTAGTGGCTTGGGCAGATGATTGCTGACCTCATCTGCCCCTTGACTGACTGCGTTTGCTGATGTCAGTTGAGATGATAATTGTTGTTGGTGCCCTTGAAGCCAATGAGGGGTCTGAACCCTCTGGGGAAAGTACTGGTAGTCATGGGGCTTATAGGAATGTCTCATATATTCCTGCCTTTTCTCGAATACAACAGCTTACAGAGTGTCACGCTCGGATTTCATTTGAGACATCTCATCAGCATGAGAGCAAAATAAGGGGCTTCCTGAAAACAGCAGGTTTAGAATTCAGAGTCGGGCTTCAGGTTTCCGGCTTGTGAATATCAGCCAAGAAGAATGCCAAAGGGCTAGGTCATGATAGTAGCCATGTGCTGCTAGAGTGGAGGAATCAACTACAGCATTGATCACCTGGTCTGACACATTGTAGGACGCTGGCTCTTTATATGATATACCAAAAGGAGGTATATCATGCAAGGAGTCCAGGTATTCCCTTATGAGTGGACAGGGGCTTGCTCAAGCAATCCCAAGGTACTCTTCTAGGGGGTAGTGTGGTCGAGCAGCCATAGGCGTATCAGAGAGGAGTGTTAAGACATCTGCAAATACACACAATAGTCAATAAATAATGCACACAACTCAAGGAGGACATCCACACCAATTTATAAAAAAACAACACGTATCTTTATATATGTTTAGGCAGCAGAATCAATACGGTCAGGTAAGTACGTTTTTCAAGAGAAATACTTTTACGTTTAAAAAGTCAACACATTCTTCAGAAGCTGCAGTGCTATCCAATGGAAGGAAAAACAAGTATGGTATTCAGGCAGAGTACAGCGACTTATGAGACCAATCTCCTGGACTTAAAAGGTGAGAATGTGGGGAAAAGTCTAAGACAGCACCAGCAGGTCACCTCCAGCGGCACTAGGGCGGCCGGGTGCAGTGGTGCAATACAACGTCGGGTGTCCAATGTTAGTCAAGGGGGATCGGTCTGTGGGAAAAGAGGCTGCAAGTTTGGACTGGGAGGCCAGTCGGGCTGAACCAACCAGAGGGTTAAAGTCTTGCAATGCCAGGGGATGTAGGGACAACACTGGTCCTCTTCTAAGCAGGCCGGGGCGGCCATGTGCAGAGGGTCTTTGAGGTGTCGGCTTTCTTCGTACGGGAGCACTCGCGGTTGAGGGGGCCTGCAAATAGAGGCTGCAGGCGACGTTGGGGAGTTCATGAGGGTTGAAACCAAAATGGAATCTGTCTCTTGAGGGCTTGGGGACCATGCTGACACTGTTGGCCAACTTTGACTCGGGCTTGAGTTTTGGCGGTTCTGGAGTCCTCGCGGTTCTTCTTTGGGTGCCTGCAGGATGCAGGAGAGCAGCTCTGCTGCTCCATGGGAGTCCTGGAATCTTTACTGAAGGCTGGCAGTCCTCCCAGACTTTGGAGGCACAAAGGTTTGCAGGACAAGACGACTTTGGCGCAATTCGATGGGGAACAGCAGACAGGCTGGCAGGGATGGTGCAAAGTCACTTGCTCTTCTTCACCCTTTGCTTTCGCAGCTCTCCAGTGTACTTCTTCGTAGGTCAGCAGGATCTGCCTTTCTGGTACCAGGGGCTCCCCGAAATATGGAACTTAGGGGCATTAGGGGAGTGTACGGTAGTAGCCAATGGGCTCCATACCCCTAGGGTCACTACGCCTCCTATCTGACCATCTCCTGTGGGAAGTGGGCATAACCCTGTCCCAGAGTTCCAAAGTTTGCCATCACCAAGATGGCTAACTTTAAAAAGTCGCCTCCACTTCAGGATGCCCACCTTAGGGATGGTACTAGCCTGTGGGTGGACACGCCTATCTGACTAATTTTCCCATCTGCTCCGATATTAAAGGGCTCTGTGAGAGAAGAGAGATTCGCATACCAAAGGCAGTGGGCTCGTTGAAGCTCCCCTGCCTTGGAATGCTCATCTGCAGGTCATCCTGTGTGATGGGGTGTAAACACCCTCTACCCGAGCAGGCTTTCTTTCTGACCTCCTGAGTGCAAAGGCCCTCACCCTTGGGGGTCAGAAACTTGTCTCTGGTGTCAGGCTAGGAAAAACCAGTCAGTCAGCACACCAGTAGCTGATAGGTTTTCAGGGGGCACCTCTAAGGTGCCCTCTGTGTGTAGGTATTAATAAATCCAACACTGGCATCATTAATATGAGATGTTTGATACCAAACATCCCTATTTTCAGTGAAGCCATCATGTACCTGCTGAACTCGTTTTGACCAGTGTCCAGAAAACGTACTTAAAATGGCTTCCCTGTTCCCTTGTACTAGCAGTGACAGAGCTGACCAGCACTGGGGCATATCTGCTCATGCAGATATGACCTCACATGTAGTATAGTGCACCCTGCCTTAGGGCTGTAAGGCCTGCTGTAGGGGCGACTTACCTAAACTGTATGCAGTGTCTGTGGGCATGGCACACATGGATGTGTGCCATGTCGTGTTTTCACTTTTGTCTGCACCAAGACACGGAGCCTGCAGTGGCAGTCTGTATGTGTTTGGTGAGGAGACCTTTAGGGTGGCACAATTCGTGCTGCAGCCCTTGAAGACCCTCTTTAGCCTCCTTTCCCTAAGTAACAGAGGGACCACTTACTAGGGATTTATAAGGAGTGCGAAAGGTATTGCCAACTGGGGTACAATTGCACAGTTTTGGGAAAGAGATCTGGCACTGGGGACCTGCTTAACAGAAATCCAGTGCACTTCCAGTCAAAATCACATCAAATACCAGGCAAAAAGTGAGGGTGATTATATCAAAAAGGGGCACTTTCCTACACATCATGCCTTTATTGACAAATTCTTGGAAGTCCTGACGTTCATCTCTGTGAACCTAGCAGTTGCGCTAGCAGCTTCCATAAAAAACGAATATGTCCCACAAACCTTTCTGCCCAGCGAATCCAATTTTTTGCTTTCCATGTCAGGAGGGACAGTAGATGATGGAGCCATGGCACATAGTTTCCAAGCAGCTGAGATGACGACATAGCCTGGAATAGGATCTAAGTAAAAAAAAGATGGATCCTGATCTGGTGGTCTGGTTTTTCTCTGTAGGTGCGCTGGTGCAGCCTTAACAGCAGTTAGCGTTAAAAAACCCCCCCAAAAAAACCGTTCCATCGCAGATTCTAAGAGACCTGGAACCAAAGGTGGGAATGTCTAGTTGCAGATCTTTGATGACATGTCTCAAAAATTACTGACGTGGATGTAGTAGTAGTCAGTAAATCAATATTTAATTTGTTAGCACCCCTAATAAGTACCTCCTGGAAGATGTTGATATCATCCACTGAAGATATTCTCGCTGGAGGAGAATCTGTTAAAGTTGGCAAATATAGTCTTGAAGAAGATGTGGAATTACGAGATCATGAGGATCCTGATCTGGATGTAGAATATCTTATCATTCTGGAATGTGAACATCTGTGAGATTTTGAGCGATGATGACGGTGGGATCTTGACCTAGACCTATGGCTGCGAGGTCTGGTGTGACGGCAGTGAGATCAAGGGTGCCTTGGTGTAGGTGTCACTAGTACAAGGGACTGTGGGGCTGAGAAGGAGTGGCTGGTTGTATTGGCAGCAGACGTACCGCTGGAATAACTGGTAGGAGGAGGAGGCATAGTAGGAGGCAGGGGAGACAAATGTGGAGGTGTGGATTCCATTGGAGCCTGAGGTGGTGCTGGCAAATCTGTAATGGTCACTGCAGAAGTCGGCATGGATGGAGAATAAGCTTGTGAGTACTCAGAGTCAGACTCTGATGGAAGTCTGCGTGCTTTCATCCATGAAAGCCACTCCATTCTCTTGGTGAGAAAAGTTGTATTATGTCTCTACAGCGAAGTTCTCGGCGTCGTATGGTGCTCTCTTCCTCAACATAGTATGTGTTATCGACGTTGAACCAGCTCCTGACAGTGAGCATGCAGGTGGTATACCTCTTCTCAAATTCGATATCCTCGATATCGAATGAGAAAATTGTATTTTACTAGATCTTCTCTTTTTTGGATTTCCCTCTGTGGGAGTCCTCACAAGGACACTTGCAGAGAGAAGAGGCTCTCTTCGCCCTTCAGAAGGCTCTCCAGCCAGGGAATCTTGCTTTTTGCGGTGCTCCACTTGGCCATGGAGGCAAATCTTCTCTCTCTCCCTCAAAGTGCGCCTGAAAAGGGTCTTGCATTGGCAACACTTCTTGGGGTCCTGAGAGTCAGGCAAACACGGGATACAGATCCTGTGGGGGTCTGTTTTTGCCATTTGTCTGCCACATTCTGGGCAGTTTGCAAAAAGATGGGAGTTTGCAAAGAAATCTGATATATTTCTCGTCAGAAAAATATCTAAAAATACTTTAAGCCCCAAAGGACGTAAGTGAATCAATTTATATAGCAACAGATGAAAACGTTTGAGAGAAAAAAGCCTTAAAAAGGCAGAGCTCTGCTCAAGAATCCTGTCAGCACGAGCCGGAAAAAACAATTGTGTAAACTGCCACCAGCAGGATATACTGGGACACCAGCTGCCTCCTGTACAGCTACATTGCCATGTTTTACCCCTAGTCTTACTTTTAAAAAAAAGTAAAAAGAGTTTGTGAAGGACGTTTTTAAAATGTCACTTTTTCATCTTTTCTAGTAACCTTTAAAGGCTTAAGCTTTTTTGGCTTCCAAATGTTAACGCAATTCAATATAATTGGCAATATAACGTGTTCTAAGGCTGCAAAATGTAACATTTGTGTCCCATGTGCCTTGAGACCTTTTCGAAGTAAGGCAAAGTAAATGTGACTTTGAAAGAACTGCTACAGGGTCTCTGCATGTGGGTGGGACGATTTAGTGTTTATGATTATCAACTGAGATCCCCTGAGAGATAACCAGCCTGAACACACTGTTTTCTTTCTCTGTAGCAATTTGGGAATTTAAGGAAACATCCTAACATCAATTCCCTTTCCAGATCAGAAAAGAAGCTCAAGATGTAATATGGTTCTTGAACGTTTTCGGAGGAAGATGGTTTTAATTGCCCTTGTTGCGGTTCGGTGCTCGGTTACCATACCTTTATTTTTTTAAAGGGCAGGCATTAATGGCTGCATATTAATTGAAGTATATCAATCAGAACTTAAATATAACTCTACCTTGGACTCAACATCACCTTTTAACACTGTTTCAATAATGTATTCTTGTTTGGAGACAATCACAAGATGAGCTGTCCTATTCTGTATGACCTGAAGCCTCTTTGTCACTTTTAGAAGAAGGCTGAAATAAATGTATCAATACTTCAGTCACTATAACAGACTGAATATGTAAAGCTTATAAGTGGCAGTGTGAAACAGGGTAGTATTCTCTACCAACCCTGCTTCTTTCTGCCACAAGTAGTTTATTGTTTGGTGATCAGTATTGGCAAGACAGCAACAGCCCATTCGCCATTGTTGAAGCCGTGGCAAGGTCGTTTCCTGGGTCTACCGTGGAGAATGAGGATTGCTCAAATGAAGGCCTTGGGAAGCCTGCACACATTTGACAAGACACCAAATGAGAATTCATCTTGTGACACAGTCGCATGTAACTAAAATGAGTAATTCCACCCTTGAGCATTGTCTCACTTGCATGCAAAATTGTATTTTTCTCTCTCAATGTTCCTTTTTATCAGGAGAACCATGAAGGGGATAAACACAGAAGATCTTACGCTGTGTGTTCCAAAGGATGTAGAGTGGCTGCCAAGGGTCACGATGCAGCTTCAGATTGTCCCAGAGCATCTGAATAAGCACATATTTGCTGTCCTCTGACATACAATCCCGGGGAATCTAGAAAGAGACATTTATAAATGAATTATACCAAAGCTATTTCATCATCATCATTTGCAAATACAAATGCAACAAAACAAAACACAGTTACCTGTTACAATATTAGTTCAGTGCGACTATGCTCTTAAGTTATTACCATCTGCTGAAGCTGTCTGTTATAGGTAAACTGGTTTATACTATTTATGTCATGTCGGTTACTTGTATAGCAAGTATGCTGTTGTGGAACAGATCCACAGTGCTATCAAACGACAGAAGAGGGAAGACGGGACATTAAGGGGGAGGGAGGGAGGATTATGAGAAATGTAAAAGAAACATAGGGGAGAGGCAGGAATGAAACATGATGGTATGCTGAGGTAATGTGGTACTGTGTAGCGCAATAAGAAAAGTGTAACCACTTTCTGTTCACTTGTTGTCTAGGGGGCGGATTATGAGAAATGTAAAAGAAACATAGGGGAGAGGCAGGAATGAAACATAATGGTATGCAGTCTTGGTTGCTTTTATGACACTTATCCAGCCTAAGATAGTATCTAAATCCCAAAGGTGAGCAGTTATCGCCCAATATGGAACATTTATTTGGTATATATCCCTTGATACAACTTTACTTTGAAAAGAAACAGATTTAGCTCAAGTGTTCTTTTAGGCACCCATGGAAGAATACTAAGTTAGAAAAGTATTACAGAACTCTTCCTTTAGGCTCAAGAAGCCAATGGAGAAATATTTTGGTTTACTCAACAGGATGCTGAGGTAATGTTGTACTGTGTAGTGCAATAAGAAAAGTGTAACCACTTTCTGTTCACTTGTTGTCTAGAGGTGCAGTTTTTTAAAAGCTTAGATTAAAGTCACATTTTTCTCAAACATGTTGAGACGACTTCGGGTTTAAATGAGGAACTAAGCACAACCGGATTGGCCTTTTATTCCACTGGCCATTTTCCATTGTGGGCTGGAGCCCTTGGACGTCGCTTTTGAAAACCCAGGATCATTGCTGATGCATTTGTCACTTTCCCCAGCTCCCTGAGATTAACTGCAGTCAGCACAAGTAGGCTTTAAGAGTGACAGGGAGGGAGGTAGAGAGAAAGGATTGGAGAGAGAGAAGAGAGAGTGGAGAGAGTAGGTGAGAAGGAGAATGGATGGATGGAAATGGAGAGATAGAGCAAGGAGAGGAAAGAAGCGGGGCCCAGTCCAGCCCTGGAACAAAACTCAACTATTGAAGTACTGAGGAAGAGATTAGTAGGGCAGTGCTGCTAACTTGATTTGAACCATGAACCAGATGTGACTGGCAAAAGAAGATGTACAAACTTCACTCTGCAAATGAAGCTAAAGCAAATGTGATGATACTTTGGCATTTGAAAGAGAAGGGGAAAAACAGTAAAGGAAGTTTCCATTCCACAGGAGAATGGTGCACAACCAGTAAAAGCCACATACCAACCAAAAAGCATAACTCAGGCACTGAGATTCTCCTGAGTCACAAAGAGATTAATGGGTGGACCTTCCACTTCAGATAGACCGACTTAGTCACATAAAATTGCAAAGGCTACTGCTTGTACTGTCTGTGAAAGTCTGCCTTTTCTCTCCACCGAGTGCAGGTCATATTTATTTACTCAGTCAGTTTATTTAGATTAATAAAAAACATAAAACCCATTTGAAACAAAAACTAATATAGCAATGAAATACCAATTTGTTAAATTCATAAATGCCCTGAAACAGCAGTTCATCTAATTCGAAGTAGGAATTTCATACAATAAATATTAACATATCAAATTAACAAAAAGAAACAGCTGAAAGGGAAACCAATGGACTCTATAATAGTTGTAAGCGCAAGAAGACTCGCCATGGCCATGTAAATCCACATGTGTCAGCAACAGAACAGTAACGGAACATATAGTGAATACTCCCCATACACTATTTTATCAACACTCAATGATCATAGATACTCGAAAGAAATGTTAGATATTGTTCCATTCCCAGCGCTGCTTTTAAAATTAAGTGAGATCTTACTGAAGATTTTCTTATTTCACATTGTTCTTTATTCAAGATATTAAAATGGGCAGAACTCTCCTTAGCCCAAGTTGTGTCCTCTTTATGAACTAGTCGTAGGTGGGTAAAATATCTGGTCTTTCCCAGTCAGAGATTTTGAACATATTTAAACTAAGGATTTTCAAAACAATCCATGTAACCTCCTGCAATCATGGATAACCTTCAGATTTAACTCACAAGCTTGGTTCATCAAGATCGATATCCACAATAATAATGGAGCTCTTTTGATGCGGTCTGCTAAGTTTCGTAAACCTAACTCCTTCCAGATTGAGAAACTCTGAATAAGTTGGATATGCCCAGGCGTTTTCAACAAAATTTATTTTTCTCTACCTGTAAATTCACAGCATCTGTAGAAACACAAATATCTGCACCACAGCATACAGCAGGAACATACTTACTGTAATAAATGTCCACCATGTGCTTCGATGGTTTATTACTTCTTTTCTAGAATAATTAAATATAGACCAAGCATCTGTAAATCCTGCAGTCTCTTTAAGCACAGTAAGTGGGCCCAAATGCCGGAGTTATTGATTTTTGCACTCAAATAAGAAAAGGCAATTTACCAGCTGTCCTGGCAGATTTTAGGAAATGTAGTTCTTGCCCCCATTTTTAGAGAGGGTCGAGTGAAAACGGTTGGAGGTGCCTTTTGATGTTTTCCAAAGCAGGGATAGTTAGCAGCTGTTATAAGAAAGCTATTTATTTAACGGGCATTAACATTGCACTTCATTTATGTTCTTACTGCATTTAATTCAATTCTATGAGCTCGATTGAAGTCAAATTTTAGTCCTTCTTCTATTTTTTGTGAACTGTGCCGGTTTTTGGCTTTAAAATTCTGGTCACCCTATTTTTGTCAGACTTCTTATCCATCATCAGGCTTAGGGGCATCTGTTCCTCCACAAAAACGAGAGGTAAAGAAGCAGGAGGAGCCAAGGGGGGCACTGAACCATGGGGCATAGAAGAGTAGGCAATGAAAATAATATTATCACAAACAGTTTGAAAAATGTGCCCATTATAGCACACTTTACTGGAGTCATAAATGACTAACGGGTTTTGAAGAGGCAGCATGTAAGCAAACCCCATGTATGGAAAAAAGCTCTACTTTGGAGAAACAAACTTGATGAACGTCAGTCCTTTTTGCCAAACCTGTGGGGCCCGAAGGCGCTCCCGAGGGGTCGGACCGCTCAAATATAAGGTGCATAGCCTCTTAAAACTCTTAATTTGGATGGGGGTCACTTCAGCTCTTGGAAATTCTGGGAAGCGCAGAGCAGACCCAGCCTGGGCTCTGCAGCTGATGCGTGGGAGAGGGTGCTGGAACGGTGGCATCATTCCCGGGCCTCGTTAAAGACTTGGGACTGGAGCAGAGAAGTCGAAGAGCGCTTCAACTTCTTGGATTTTTTGTGGGACTTACACAAGGATGACTTTGAGCAAAATGACGAGCACCTGAGCGGCTCTGCGAACGGGCCTGGACTTTCTGCGCATCTGGAACCTAGAGCGTAGGGGAGTCGACTGGTGCTGGGCAACCAGGAGCTTCAGGGAATGCTTCCGAAGCACCTTTGGATTCAGGGCGTGGCAGTCAGGACAGGCCTTGGAGTTGTGTCCTGCTCCAGGCATCAGAAACAAACCAAGTGGATGTCTGTTATAGGAACCACAGGGTTTAAACCCCACAGGTTTTTTAGGGGACATCCCTACGAACACTGGGAGCGAAAATCTCCAAAAGGACAGATAAACAATTGAAAAATAGTTCAGAAATGGACTCAGGTGGCCCTCTCTGGATCTGCGCTAATGGTGTGGCAAGAAAAGAACTAATGTCAGTGCACTGGGGTTGAGTCTATATAGCACCCCGCACGTCCTATCCGGTGAGTACGCCAAACCGATCAACGCCACTTATCAGTGCACAGAGGTACTGCTTGAACATTTCCGGATCCAGTCTTGGCCCTGGATAATATCTGCGGCTAGAAGTCTCTATTAGATATCATCAGATTTGTGGGTAACTGCATCATCACAGACTGCATAATTTCACACCTTTTGGAGATCAAGTAGTATTATGCTTGGGGAACATGTAAACTATGAGCGACTACAAAGAGCACTTCAATCCAGAACCCTGTTTGAATGGGAATCAGTTAGGGGTACTCTGAACAGTTGTTTTTAGCGACCTTTGACTCCAGGACACCAGACATTCCAGAGCACACCTCAGCATTTATATTCCTGGGGCTGATCTCCTCCATGCTCACTCTTCCCCCAGTGTTTTAAGGTTGTGCAATATAAAAACAGCAATCAATGAAATCAGAATCATATTTCTTATGGTTAATGGCTTCAAGCCAACTTATGTCTTTGCATGCATAGCTTCACAAGAACAAATTGCACAACTGAGCTTGAAGTAAGTCTCTAGCTGACAGTACCATCATTTGTTCCAAACATTACAGTTTCTTAATCTCCTCCTTTGCACAATGTCTCCCTGAAATACCTTTGAGTTCCGGTTGCAGTGCTCAGAGGAAAGTATCAGTCCAGGCAGGTTACTGGGCAATTCCAAGCGTCTGAAATACCAGACCAGATTCCAGAACACGATGGGATGATGATCCACAAATCCTGCCACGGTGATAGCCAGATCACCCTCATTTTCTAGCAGGCTCTCCAGCTCTTTCCACACCACCAGTGGACTGAGGTAAGGAACAGTGATAGGTTCTGGGTTCGACAACCTCCACTCCAAGCTCAAAGGATCCTAAGAAGAAAAAAATCATTATTAAAACTGAGACATTATTGAAAATGCAGCTTACATGCTGAGAACATCCCATAAGCACAGTCTCCCCATCATAGCAGCTATAAGGTTTTTTATTTTTATAGGTCCTGATTTATATTGCCTCTGGCCAAAACTTTTATCTAGGATGGATAATTCTGTATTAGTATAGGAACAAGTTTACCATTTGGGTTATGGATGTATCTATCTGCTGTTACTTAACATGTGTGACATCTCATGTTTAAGTCAGAGGAGTCATTTAGACAGCTAGTTTGTGGTAGAGGAACACCAACCATAACAAAAGATACCTACCATGAAGTGGAACATCATTTTGGCAAAAGTGCTTCTGCCAGCATGGCGGGAAGCACTGTCATTAAAGACCTCAGCCATTAAAGACCTGACCTGAGCCATGGATTATCTTTCCTGCTCAGGACCACCATGTCTCGAATGAAGGTCCCGGGCACAATAATTATGTGATGGAAGGTCCACTCTATTTAGGGAGGGCCTTCCAATGCATTTAAAAGGTGACTGTAAGGCGGATGGGACACGTAGTGGATGGGACACCACATCATAGATATCCAATGGCAGAGCCACCTGAAGTCCCATCATAAGAAACAAGATCATGGAAAGCTGATCAGGGATAGCTGGTATTGTGCTTCCAAATCCTATGCCATATTACAAACATTTGTATGAAAAAAAAGATTTAATTTAGGTCGCAAGACGCTTGCTCCAATTGGTGAAAGCTACCGCCTCTGACAAATGGGTTTGTTTCTGCTTTGAAATTAGTGAATAAAATAGTATTAAGGCCAACATTTAAGAGCTGATTGGTTATTTGTTCTAAGGGAGTGGAGGTTGGACACTAATGGGTTTGGTTGTTTTGGCTTTTAACCTTAGCTCTAATAATGGTGAGCCAGTTATCCAGTCTTATCGATGAACCTTTTCTTCAGTTTTCTATTGACGTTGCATAGAAACAGAAAACAGGGACACAAAAAATATATGGCACATGGAGGAACAAACCCCGGTTTCCTGCAGGCTGGTGGGGAGGCTGCCAGTGGAAATGATCTGGGTCAGCTTCCGCTTTCCTTTTACATTCTCTTCAAGTGGTCCAAACACACTGATGCTCCTGGCCACCGGGTGGCTTGAGTCTTCAAGGAGGTTGGTGGCTTTCTTCCTTCGTCCTGACGGAATCTCAATGCTTCTGATCTGAGAATCTTTCTGCTGCTTTACAAGCCTGACAAAACGAGCAATGGAGAAGTTTTAACATGCACACCAGTTTGTATCCATAAGTTCAAAGAGGGCTTACAAATAGGGTGAAGGTCCTCATAGTAGGTACAAGAAAGGATGGAGCTAGAAAATGGATTACACATAATGCATACAAATCACCACTAACAGGATGTCAAATTTTATTGGATGTAACTCTTATCAATGCACCTGAAAGTGTTCGGGCCAAATAAACATATGAAAGAGTGGGTTTTTGAGGACACCAAAACCTAACACTGATAGAAAGGAATAAAAACAATTAGCAAACAGGAGCTTTCAACTATTGGTATGCCATAACAAGGAAGGCAGTTTCTTAGTGTTACCTTTGGTGTCTGCCCACTCACAATTTGTGGGTAGAGATTATCAAGTGGAAAACATTTTGGAAGTTCAAAATTGCATATGATTAACACAGGGAACAAAGGGCAAAAAAGGTCAAATTGAGCATTGGCCCTGGAAAACAATGGTAAGAAATCCCTCTGAATTAAGTGGCTGTTAATGGGATCTGCATATTGCCTGCAGATCCATCAGAGGCTTTAATTTATCTGTGACCAAATAATTCAGTGACATTGATTTGGGTTAGGTTAATATCCAATATTTAATATACTATGAAATTATAAACTCATAACAAGAATGCCTGATATAATTGAAGGAGACAGAACGTTTGCAATGATTAAAGGGTGTGTGAGAAATGTCAGCTCACCTCTATGAAAGACACTGAGTAGGAATCAGTAGTCAAGATGCACAAGTTACTAACTTGTGTAATGATATATCTGTAAGAGACAGTAGTTAGTGACAGATTCCTTACCTTAGAATATCCCCAGGCGTCAGGCTGGATCCGGAAAGTTTTTTGCGTAGCAGTACCCTTGCGCGTCGGTAGGCGGCGTCGTGCGGCTCCGCGTCCGTCGTCGGCGTCGTGATCGCCGGGATGACGTCACGGGCAGTACTTAGGCGCCGCCCCTGCGCGCTGACGTCAGTTCTGTACACGACTTTCCGCGCCAGGAACGCAGAGCCATGCAAGAAGCTGACATAGGTGTCCGAAAAATACTAGGGCCCTGAAAGGGATGTCCTTAACCCTAGAAATCAGTTTTCAGAACGGGGAGGATGGGTGGGGCGGTAAGGAATCTGTCACTAACTACTGTCTCTTACAGATATATCGTTACACAAGTTAGTAACTTGTGCATCTGAAAGAGACACGTTAGTGACAGATTCCTTACCTTAGAATAGATACCCCAGCAATACCAACCCCGGTGGTGGGTCTGCGAACAAAGATCAGACAAGGAAGTCCTGGAGGACAGAACGGCCAAAGAAGCCGTCCCTCCGGACCTGACTGTCAAGGCAGTAATGCTTTGTAAACGTGTGCAGCGAGGCCCACGTAGCTGCCTGACAGATAACCGGCAGCGGAACACCGCAGCCCAAGGCCGTGGTAGCAGCCGTTGCCCTGGTGGAATGGGCACGCAGCCCAACAGGAGGCTCCTTCTTAGCCAAAGAATAGCAGGTCTTGATGCACAAGGTAACCCAGCGGGAGATGGTCCTCTTGTGCACCGCCCGACCTTTTGGCGCCCACGTAGCCAACAAAGAGCTGGTCATCCACCCGGAAGTGTTTTGTGCGGTCAATATAGAAGGAGAGCGCACGTTTTGGGTCCAGACGGTGGAGCCTCTCTTCCTCTCTGGAAGGATGCGGAGGCGGAAAGAAGGTGGGCAAAGTGATGGTCTGCCCAATGTGGAAAGCAGTAACCACCTTTGGCAAGAAGGACGGACGCGTCCGAAGAACAACCTTGTCTGGATGAACAGACAGAAAGGGAGGTTTGCAAGATAGAGCCTGGAGCTCACTCACCCGCTGGAGCGGAGGTGATGGCCACCAGAAAGGCTGTCTTCAGAGTCAGAAGACGAAGAGGACAGTTATGTAGAGGCTCAAAGGGAGCGCACATTAAAAAGGTAAGAACCAAGTTCAAGTCCCACTGAGGCATTACAAACGGAACAGGAGGGAAGAGGTGTGTAATGCCTTTTAAGAACCTGTTAACAACAGGGGACTTGAAAAGGGAGGGCTGATCAGGGAGCCTGAGGAAGGCCGAGATAGCACAAAGATAACCCTTGATGGTACCCAGGGCAGAACCCTGTTGGGCCAGAGAGAGAAGGAACAGAAGGACCTCAGAAAGAGGGGCAGAAAGGGGATTCACAGCCTTTGCTGTGCACCATGCCACAAATTTGTTCCACCTGCAGGCGTATACCACCTTAGTGGAGGGACGCCTGGCTGCCAGAATCACATCACAAACTTCGGGAGGCAAGTCGAAAGGAATCAACTGCCGCCGCTCAATCTCCACGCAAGCAGGTGTAGACTGGACAGGTTCGGGTGGAGGACCGTCCCCTGCTGCTGCGACAGAAGATCCTCCCGAAGAGGCAGACGGATCGGGGGATCTACGCTCATATTGAGTAGCTCGGGATACCAAACTCTTCGAGCCCAATCCGGAGCCACAAGAATGACTTGGGCCCGGTCGTGCCGAATCTTCTTCAACACTCTGGGTAGAAGTGGTATAGGCGGAAAGGCGTACAATAGACCGCAACTCCACTCGTGACGAAAAGCGTCGCTGAGCGAGTGCCGCCTTGGAAATTCCAACGCGCAGAACTGATGACATTGCGCGTTCTCTTCGGTGGCGAATAGATCTAACCAAGGCTCTTCCCACTGTAGAAAGAGTCCTTGCGCCACTTCCGAGTGAAGACGCCATTCGTGATCCATCATGCACCTGCGGCTGAGTTCGTCCGCCCTGGCGTTCAGGGAACCTGCCAGGTGTTGAACCATCAGGAACATGCCCTGATGTTCCAGCCATGTCCAGAGGCGCAGAGCCTCCTGACAAAGGGTCCACGACCCCACCCCGCCCTGTTTGTTGCAGTACCACATGGCGGTGGTGTTGTCTGTGAACACCTGCACGACCTTCCCTTTGACAGAGGGAAGGAATGCCTTGAGTGCAAGTCGGATCGCCCGGAGCTCCAGAAGGTTGATATGGAGCCGGGACTCCGCCGGAGACCAGAGGCCTCTGATCTCCGCCTCTCCCATGTGACCGCCCCATCCCAGAAGGGACGCGTCCGTCACAACTGTGTGCTCTGGCTGGGGAAGGGAGAGGGATCTGCCCATGACCCATTGCCGGTTCGAGAGCCACCACTGCAACTGTTTTGCAGTCCCCTCCGAGATCTGGACGTGATCGGACAGGTTGCCCTGGTGCTGCGCCCACTGGAACTTCAGGTCCCACTGCAGAGCCCGCATATGCCATCTGGCATGATTGACCAGCAGGATGCAGGAGGCCATGAGGCCCAGCAGCCTCAGGGTCATCCGTACCGAAACCCAGGATAAAGGCTGAAAGATCGGAATCATAGCCTGAATATCCCGGACTCGCCGTTCGGGAGGATAGGCCCGAAACTGCGTCGTGTCCAGAACTGCTCCGATGAAAAGGAGCTGTGGAGAAGGAATCAGGTGCGACTTCGGCACATTGATGGAGAACCCCAGCGAGTGCAGGAGTTCGGCCGTAGTCTGGAGGTGGGAGACGACTGCCTGGGGCGAGCCCGCCTTCAGCAGCCAGTCGTCGAGGTAGGGGAAGACTGAAACCCCTGCCCGGCGCAGATGAGCTGCGACCACCGCCAACACTTTCGTGAACACCCGAGGGGCACTGGTAAGGCCAAAGGGGAGCACGGTGAACTGAAAATGCTCGGGGCCTACCGTGAACCGAAGGTAACGCCGGTGGGCCGGCAGGACGGGGATGTGGAAATATGCGTCCTGCAAGTCCAACGCTACCAACCAGTCTCCAGGGTCGAGGGCAGTCAAGACCTGAGCTAGGGTGAGCATCTTGAACTTCTCCTTCCGGAGGAAGCGATTGACGTTCCGGAGGTCCAAGATAGGACGCATGTCCTCCTTGTCCCTTTGGGCACCAGGAAGTAGTGGGAGTAGCAACCACGCCCTACTTCTGGGGTCGGAACATGCTCGATGGCCCTCTTGGCCAAGAGGGCCGTGACTTCCTTCTGCAGAAGTACCAAGTGATCCCCTGACATGCGGTGGAATTGAGGTGGCATGGCTGGGGGTGGACTCGAAGGGGAGGGAGTAGCCCCTTCGGACAATGTCCAAGACCCACCTGTCCGAGGTGATGGTACGCCAGTGGGGAAGGAGATGGCGGACCCTGCCCCCTACCGGCGTACTGTGCACCTGAAAGGAGGGACTAGGAGGGTTTGGAGGCCGCGGACGGGTTGGAGGTGGTGGCCTGACCCGCACGCTGGTTGCCCGATCCGCCACGGCGGAATCCACGTCCTCGGCCACGCGAAGACGCCTGCTGCGCGGGCCGGTGGCTGGGCTGCTGGACGTGAAGGGGCGCCCCTAACGTGGCCACGATAGGGGCGAAAAGCAGAAGTCAGCGGAGGGCGTGTAGCAGAAAGGCCCAGGGACTTTGCAGTAGCCCGTGAGTCCTTAAAGCGCTCCAACGCATGGTCTGCTTTGGACCCAAAAAGACCGACTCCATCAAAGGGCATGTCCATGAGAGTATTCTGGACATCCCCTGAAAAACCAGTGGTTCTCAGCCAGGCGTGGCGTCGTAGCGCCACCGTCGTTGCAATAGACCTGCCCAGCGAGTCGGCGGTATCAAGGCCACATCTTATTGTGTATTTGGCCGCATCCCTTCCTTCCGCAATGGCGCGGGAAAGCAGCGTCTGGACCTCCTCAGAACACTGGGGCAAAACATTCGCCACCGAATCCCACAAGGAGTGGGTATATCGGCCCAAAAGGCAAGCGGTGTTGATGGACCGCAAGCCAGCACTGGAGGAAGAAAAACCCTTCTTCCCAAATTGATCCAGGCGTTTGGATTCCCTATCCGGAGGGGCGGTAGGGAAGGCGGTTTGGGAAGCGGAGGCTTGGACAACCAAGCTCTCAGGGGTGGGGTGGACAGAGAGAAACAGGGGTCGCCCGGAGCTGGGCGATGGCGTCGGGACACGTTCCTATCCACAGGAGCCCCTGTGTTGGGCTTGGACCAGGCGCCCAAAGAACGTCAGTGAGGGCGTCGTTAAATGGCAGCACAGTCTCCGTAGAGGAGGCTGCCGGCTGAAGCACCTCTGTCAAGAGATTAGACTTGACCGCCACAGTAGGGAGTTGGAGATGTAAGGCTCCAGCCGCCCCTACGCAACACCGTTGCAAAATTGGCTCCCTCCTCCGTAGCCACGGGAGGAGACAGCATGCCAGTGTCAGGGGAAGTATCTAGACCACTGGCATCCCCTAGACCCTCTGTCCAGTCCTCATCGTACTGACACTGTTGTGTCAGAGGGTCATCAGACCCCTCCCAGTCCTCCTGGTCCTCCTCAGGTTCAAAATAAGGGGAGGAGGGACATTTGGGACCCAAGGTCTCATCGACGCGGAACCGGCGTCGAAGCGACGCTCGGTCCGGGTCCATGCCCGGAGCCGGAAGGAACTGGGGGACGACGCCGCCCGGAGCCCCAGGCGGCGTCGAGAACGGCACCGGAGACATCGGCGCCGGCGGAGGTGTCGTTAGGTCGACCGGCGTCGATGGGGGTTGTGGAGCCGGGATCGAGGCCGGAGCCGGGATCGAGGCTGGAGGCACGGGCGACGCCGGAGCCGTCGGCGACGCCGGAGCAACCCCATCAGGGCCCGCGGGGCCCGAAGGCGCACCGGAGGGACCTTGAGGCCCGAAGAGGCGGGCCATGGCCGACAGGAATTCCTGCACTTGGGCCGGATCCGCCCCCGAACCCGGGAAGGACGGGTATTGCGGGGGCGACTCCACAGGCATGTCCGGGGCGGCGGGGACGGTGCCGGGAGGGGCCTCAGCCGAGTCGCGAGACCGGCGAGGCGAAGTCCTAGAGCGACGATGCTTTTTGGACTTTTTGTGTTTTGACTTACCGGACGAAGAAGACTTCGATGCCGACGACCGGTGTGGACTCCGCGATCGACCCCTGGACCTCTCACGCGACCGGGGCTTCCGCGGAGCCGAATGCCGGGCCTCGAGGAGCTTTCGAGACCGCTCTTGCAAAGCTTTCGGGTGGAGGGCCTGGCAGTCGGAACAAGACTCCGTGTCGTGGCCTCGGCCGAGGCAGAAGAGACACTCCCAATGCGGGTCTGTGACGGACATCATCCGAGCACAGGCGCCGCAACGTTTAAACCCGGGCATCCCTACGACACCTTGAAGTCGATGGAGAAAAACAATGAAAAAATCACCAAAAAGTTTGGTCAAAAAATGACCAGGGCACTGCTCTTCCCGGATCTGCGCTTGCTGGCGCGGAAAAAAGAAGAAGAACTGACGTCAGCGCGCAGGGGCGGCGCCTAAGTACTGCCCGCGACGTCATCCCGGCGATCACGACGCCGACGACGGACGCGGAGCCGCACGACGCCGCCTACCGACGCGCAAGGGTACTGCTACGCAAAAAACTTTCCGGATCCAGCCTGACGCCTGGGGATATTCTAAGGTAAGGAATCTGTCACTAACGTGCCTCTTTCAGATGGCATGAAACTCACTGATCCCCCTGGTAGAAGCAGCAGCTACTTGGTATTAAGTTTTTCTGAAGAAGATACACATTTACAAATTTACAGTTTGCAAAGGGTTTAAACGGTTGCTGTTGATGACTACCATGACCAAACTGAGGAAGAACGTCAGTGCTGGTCTCTTTCTCATACTGGTATTTTATTGCCTCATGAGGCAAAGACTCTCAAGGAGTGCTCTTAAATGCTCATATTGTTCAGAAGAATGAACATGTATGCCCATCTCTGTGAGATGAGTGTGTGCACAGGTCATAATCAACTACATAAATAAATCGGGGTATTGATATTCTTATCCAGTGCCTAGTAGCACAATTGAAGCCATATTATTATGTGCTAATTAACAAAGTAGTATCCTTGCTTGTCAGGGCCCACAGTACTTATATTGGTCAGATTTCAGGGAGCATATGAGCTCCTTAACATCAACAATCAACTTCTGACGTTTCCTTTCCCCTCACGGATAGCATCTTACAATAATGGAGCTAGTTCTCGGCTAGGTGTAGCAGCTCTGGCCAAGACAGGGCAATCACAACAAGCACTGGAAATGCAATAGGTCTCGCATGTGTTTGAGTTAGAGCCTCTGGCATTGTAAATGGCGATGTATTTTGCTCATGTGTTATGGAGTGTATGTTTGCGGTGTGTAGTGGAATTATGTGGATTGGATTGTAATAGTTGTGGAGCAGAATGAAGCATAAGAAGAGTTAGGAGGAGAAGAGCAGTGTGAGCCAGTGCGTGGAACTAACGCGCGGTCAACTTTCTGCAACGAACTGCCCCACAAAGTTTGATAAAATTGCACAAACTCACCAGGCCAGCTGGATGCAGTGCGGCCCTGCTCAGAGCCTCCCTCCGGACCAGACAACCGCCGCCTGTAGCCAATAAGCCACCCCTCTGGCTTCTTCCAGCGCACCCCAAGCGGAGCACCTCCAGCCCTGCGAAGAGGCGCTACACATGTTAGGGGGACCGCAGCGACCAGGTAGAGCCTAGATGAAAACGAGGTCTCCGGCTGGAGAAGAGCGAAGAGGCGAACGAGCGATCCAAGTTCCTTAACATGTCCGGGCGGCGAACGAGGCGCTGGTGGTGTGCGTAGCTCTCGCCTCGCTCTCCCTCCTTCCCTCTCTCCTCTCGGCTTTCCTCGGGATCTGGGGAGGGGGATTCTCGGAGCGCGTCAGTCCCCGTCACCCGCCTCCTCCGGCTCAGGTTCTTCAGCTGCCAGAGCTCCTCCAAGCTTGCACTCTCGTCCATGCTAATCACGCGCACTGAAGCATTTCGGCGCTATGGT
Organism: Calotriton arnoldi; assembly: GCA_963921515.1. Classification (NCBI taxonomy): domain Eukaryota; kingdom Metazoa; phylum Chordata; class Amphibia; order Caudata; family Salamandridae; genus Calotriton; species Calotriton arnoldi. The sequence continues at coordinate 1,523,627 of CAWUFW010000016.1, forward strand.
ATTGAGTACTCCCGATTGAAACATGTTTCACGGTTTGCAGTAGTTGCAGTAGCAGCTCACATTTTTTTTTCTTTTCTGAATTTACAGAACTCTTTCTCCAAAGCTTCGGAAAAGGCGTATATTTTGGGGTATGCGGAGAGATTGTCAGGATCTGTGCTATGTGGAGAAAAAAGTCGACTAAATAATTGATGGTGCTTTACTGCATTGACATTTGTATGGGGCTTCCATAAAAATTACGAGACTTAGTCTTCTTCGCTATGGTTGCATTAGAAAATATCCTGTATGTTTTGCATCTTTAGGTTTCGCCTATAGATAGCTTTTAGCTGTCTGTTTGCAAAAGACCACTTGAGGACCATAACAGTCAGTGGGGTTAGAAAGGTGGAGGGAGAGAAACAACACAAGCGCGGCCGCTACGGACCGCGTACAAGTTTAAAATTAAGACAGCGCCCGACTTGCGGGCGTTTGTGCAGGGGGTGGGGTGGGTAGGAACAAAGCCTGGTGAGCAGCGAAGGCCGGAAACTGGTGGTCGGGAGAGAACACGGGACTGACAGAAAAAACATAGTGCCTACTGACTAATGAAGCCCACTGTGTAACGCCGCAAGTGAGAGATCCAGTCCGGATGGGCCGTCCAAGAAGGAGACAGGGCGGTAACGAAAAAGCCTCATTCTCAATCACGACCCAGCGTTTAACATAAACGGTGACACCAGCCAATCAAAGAGATGGGCGTGGCTTAAAGTCCTCTTCTGAAAGTGTATTGATGACAATAAGCCTCGCAGAGCGAGGAGCGCATGCGCGCTCCAGCACTAGGTCTGCAAGACCTAAAAATAAGGAGCTATTGAACCTGCTCATTTCTGTATGATTTACTGAATCATCAGTAGGGACATAAGGCTTGGACAACATTTGTAAAACGTGCAGATCTCTGACTCATGCCAATTCAGGAGGCAAACTGAAGACATCTGGAGATTTATCTGGTTGTAAAATGGCTGATCTCTGATAGGAGGCAGGAAGTGTATTCAACAGAAAGAAGATAGGTGTTTGGAAAAGAAACTGCAACTCCAGAAGGTTGGTGTGCAACTGGTTACCCTCTTCTGATGACAGCCTGTGCATCTCTAACCTGGCAGTAGTGAGTGGGATACTGAAAGATACATCTTATCAGGAGCTTAGATTCCCAAGTTTACCAATACAGTTCAAACAGAAGGTGTAAAATAATCAAGAGATTCACTCATATATCGGTGCTTTGAGTTCATTAGGAGGAGAATGGTGATTGGAGCACTTACCCTCAGCCACATATGAGAATCAGTGAGCATTAGGAAGGCTATGGATCTGCTGAAACTAGCAAGCAGAGTTCTTGTATCACAATGCAATCTGGCAACACTGTTACCAATGGATTTAACACTTCCTGGAGAAGGACAATGTATGACTTCGGTGGTATCCGTAATGCATCAACTAAAAACAACTTCTGAGTAAGGCACAATGATAACTTGGGCTGGTTGACTGAAAATACAGACCGGTAGGGGAAGATCTGCTCTGGTTTTGAGGACCGTAATATCCAATTATATCACTAAGGCTCCTGACATATCTCGTACCAACCCAGGTATGCTGCCAGTACATAAAGTATTTTGCAGCATCCTCTTGTGAGCATTGTATGTTTCAAAAGGAAATGGTCTTGGACTTGCAGAATTTCAGTATCTTTGAGTCTGAGAAGTTTTAAGGACCAGCTTATTTCCCATGCTGCTCTCTGAAGGGGACAAAGACCAGGTAATTATGCCTCTTCACAACTGTACGGAATGGACCTGCAGTAACCAAGTAGTCTAGAAACAGTAGATTTCAGGTTGCTTAGTAGTACTGGCTTGTTTTTCCCTTAGGAACTATTCTTAACTACAAAGGACAGACAGATATTCGGTGAAATGAAGATAGTTTGGTCCTGGAATCTGAAGTATGGCTTTTTAGTTAGTACAGATGGCCTTTGATAACTGCAGTCCTGTGACTACCCTTTAATGAAGTTAGGTCTCCTTGCAGTGTTTGTCACACATCTGTGAACAAGTGTAACACATCTGTGAACAGGTGGCCCCACAGGGGCGAAGGGGCAATATCAGTTCTAAACATACATGACCAGGCCAGATGGCTGCCTCAGACAGGTTAAAATAGGCATTGTGGGGGTTACCTACACCGTGTTTCATGCTGTGTGCAGTTTGAAACGGAGTCGTACGTTTGTGAAATAATAAACATCCAAATGCATGTGGATTCAATGACACTTTGTCGAAAAAGCAGACAATACACTGCAAAGCATGTCTGGGCCCACATCTGTCAGTGGAGAACAAGAACTGAGACCGGTATGCAGAAGATGCAAGGAAGTAGTATGGCGGGTATGAGAAGTGCTGAGGAGGGCCGAGTATAACCATAATCTGTAACACTTGCATTGTTTCAAAAAGAGGTTTCACATCCCAGCACTAAGTTGGAGTATATTTCACAAACTGAAAGCTATACTTTAGACTACATATAATAATGGCCAGAAGGCTCATTCAGTCTGCCTTTTGACTGTCTATGAGATGCAAAATCCCTACTTTGCTAACAATTTTATGTTTGCTTTCTTGGACTATTGCATGGTTCACTTTTGCTAATTTGTAGTTTTTCTTTTCATTTTCACTTGTGAGCAGTAGTTTTTTTAACTAATGGGGGTCATTATAAGTGGGTATTTGGGTTGTATTTCTTTTATCTTACGTAAAGTTTTTTTTTCCAATAGTAGAATTATTATAGAGGATTAGTAAACAGAGGCAAAACCTTTAACACTGAACAAAAACTAATATTTTACTGCTCATAAAACATGACCATTGTATCTGTAATTGCTGACTGTTGGCTGCACTTACCTGTTTGAGTGTAAATTGTCTTGAGGGATGTTAGTAGAGGTGGTGAATTCAGAAGAAGGAACAGAGGCCACGTCTGACTTTCCTACATGACAGGAAGAGGATGCCAGGATCTGCATATTTTCTGTAGAGGGGCTAGCCTTCAGAAAGTACCTATGAGCAACAATTAACTGTTAAAATACAAGTGAAGATTGCAGGTGTTCTACCCGATTTCGTGACGCCAAACATACCAGCAAAACAGCAGCTCCAGAAGCGTCTTGTATTCCCTGCAAGCTTTGAGTAGTCTTAGGTAGTTAACCACATTACTTCTATAGGCACTGCACATTTCTCATTTTGGGCCTCTGTTATATGTATGAATTAAACTACTTGACGCCAATAATTGGAATAAAAGCTTTGCCCTTTTAAAAAAAAAAATCTTTGCTCAGTCCCAGTAAATACAGTGCGATGTTTCGACCAATCAGGGAAGCATTTGACCTCATTTGTACTACTATTTCCTTGAAATTCCCTGCAATGAATTTTGGGAATCGCTATGCACCATGCATTCCAACTTTATGTAACCCCTCACCACGCTGCACAAGAACTTTCAATCTAAGATCTAGGTTCAAAGAACGTCATAAAGGGCAACACTTTAATTCCACAATTTAGCTACAAATTCCCTATGTGCAATGAAAAATGGAAAAAATGGAAAAAGTATCTCTCTCCCTCATGTCTTTGCCATGTTTTTGTAGCATTTCAGGCTTATACAATCGCAGCTTTACCATAAGATATGGTTGTGCGGGCATTTAATAGCTGCACAAAATATTGAGCTTCCAAAAACTTTAGAAAATACCTTCTCCCGTTCTCAAGGGATGTTCTGCCTCAGGCGAGGATCTTACAACATTTCAGCAAAGTTACAAAAACGTATGTGGGAGCTCTAGGTGCATGTGTGTCACACATGCACCTGCTTGCCCCTCTCTCCCACTGGCTTCCCACACCACATTTGCTTTCTCACTGTCTAGAGTAAGGTCACTGACAAAGGAGGGAACGTCAAGCAGGATTGTCTGCGGGAAGTGTGCTAATTACTGTTTAAAAAAGAAAAGAAAAAAAGGGCTATCGGTTAGGGGCGGCGATGACCCACCTTAGGCAATAAACACAATCCTTATCCGGGTGAACCACTAAAGTCACTTCATTAACTTGAGTTCAAGTCCCTAGTAGCCAACGCATAAAGCACACAGGATTAACTTAGAGGCAATGTGTGGTGTGGTGCAGCGGCCAGGGCAGCTGACTCCGGAGCACAGGGTTCACGGTTCGATCCCCGGCTCCGGCGGCAGCTCAGCTCAGCACCATGTGACTCTGGGCAATAGCTCACTTAATTTCCACTCCGGCCCCCAGCGCCTTGAGACCCGTAAGGGTGAGTAGCTGCGCTATATAAAAACGGACTTACATTTTAAAGTACTTATGTAGTACCAGACCAATAAAGTAAAAACACAACAAAAGAAAAAATTCAAACCAATTTAGGAAAATTGAGTAAATTTTAACAAAATAAATTACACCAAAATGACAAAAAACCAATAAATGGAACTGGAGATATGATGTTTAAAGATCGAAATAAAAATAGCACCAAAAACATGCCAACCACAGTCAACTGGTCACGGTAGGCCGGGATGTAGGCGTGATTTGAGGCTGACTGCGATGGAGCTCAGGTCAGGTACAGAAAGTAGGTTGAGCCCAGTCATAGCCGAAGAGGGCTCCCGGAGGTCAGACAGCTGTCAGACGAAGTCCCTGTGAAGTAATTTTTGATGGGAAGCACCTTCGCCTGGTCAGGATTTCTTCGTTCGCACTTAGTCACTTTTTTGGAGCTTGTATTCTTCCAGCAGGGCAAGGCTCCAGACTGTAGCAAGCTGAAGCGGGCTCCATGAGATCGGATACATTCTCCATAAGGTTCAATTGAATTGGATTTTTTGCTGGGGTATAGCTCAGAGGAGGAAAACCCGGAATTTCTAGTCCAGCATCAATGCACCCCACTCGAATCGGCATGGCAGGTTTGTCTCAGTCCTCTGGAGATTTATGGAGCCAAAATGTTTTTAAGTTCCCAGGTTTTCAAGGGTGGTAGGAGAAGTCCAGCCAGACACAACTAAGGGTTCCATGATCACAGGAACAGCACTTGGGGGTTAGGATTCACTACAGCAGGGTCCAGGCAGGTCTAGGTGGAACTCATAAGCTGCGTAATTGCAGGAAAGGCCTTTTATCGCTTCTTGTGTCCCTGTAGCTTGAACAGGAGGTCAGCCTTATTACCCTTGGAGTACACCTCTTTGTCCTGGGTACACGGTATAGCAGGTTCACCCCTTCTGGGCTTGTCTGAAGTCTCAGACAGAAGGTTCAGTCCCCTACTCATCTACTGCAGGTCCAGAAGTCTTCTGAAGAGTCCTAAAAAGGGTACTGGGGATGCCACATTTATGCCTGGCACCCGCTTGTGGGTGACTCTTAGCTCCTCCCTAACTAATGGGGTACAAGTTCATAGGGGTTACCATACCCATGTCTGCAGCATTTCCTGGGTGCCCTATTGCAAACCATCCTACAGTGCCCCTCTCCGCCTAAATCCAAGATGGTGAGCCCATTTCTCCCCTTGTGAAGAGCCTGTGTGCCCACCCCAGAGATGTGGCCAGGGAAATGAGCAACACCTCCTCTGTAGTCGCTTCAAACCGATTCTGTGGGCAGCTTCCTCCCTACTGTGATTAGAGCCAGGCTGCCTGGGGGAAGAAAGAGAGGGTCTGTTCAGGTGTTGACATCTACCTATGAGAGGGGAGACCCCTTTGAAGTTACTTATGTTCTTTTACAGTGCCCAAATGGTCATCCCGCCAGAGGAACAGAACACCTCCCCACACCCAAAGCTTTGTCTCTGCTCTGGGAGCCGTTTTCTCACATCATATAAGGTTGAGCACTCAGAGTGTTGCAGCCGGAGGCTAGTGCAAATTGGTCTCCAGGGGCTTTAGGTAGGGAAAAGGTAACTTTCTAAAAATATTTTTTCCTTAACATTTATTGAAGATCGGATTTCACTGGTGAATTGGACTTTTAATAAATATTACAAAGAGTTAAAGAATGACATTTGTAGATGTTTCTTGTCCGAAGATAACATTATTAAATTTAATATTGCATCCCATTTTCCTTTATGGAACAGCTAGACTTGCATTTAGGTGCTAGTCAATGTAACATTAAAATTACATTTCTACATGTTATACTTTTAAACACCCCTGCCTTTTGGGCTACAAGGCCTACTTAGTGGTGACGTATTAATATTTGAGAGAACGTTTTAGACCAGTCAAAAGTGATTTTTTTGACAAGTCGAACTGCAGTTTAAAAGCTGCTTTAGTCAGGCTACAAAGGTAGATCTGAAGCCATGTTTTACACTGTCACTATAGTGGATGGCACAATGCATTCTAGGGACTTATAGGTAAGTTCAATATGCCAATTTTGTCATGTTGAAAGGAGGAGCAGAGGCACTTTACTACTGGTCAGCGGGGCTAAAGTGCACAGAGTTTTATAGCCAGGAAAAACAGACCGGGCAAAAATCTGGGGGTACACCACGCATAAGATGGTAATTTCCTACAATTAAAGGGTAAGACTCCAGATTGCGACTAAACTGAAGTTAATGACTTCCTATTATAGATATCCATCTTAGGTGGGCCTCTTTCATTGATTGACATTTTTTGGGGGCTATTCCCCAACACCAGATGGGAAATAGTTGGAGAAATCATCATGGGCATCATGTGCCTATATTAATACACACTTTTTCAATGCATTACACAAGGGGTTTTTGGTTATGTCAGCAGGGATGTTTCTTCCACCTTCCTTTGTCATGGTGACCACATAAAAGATTCTGTCACAGAATAACTTTTATTTACAGAGGGCTACTTAATTTTTAACATTAAAACTGCGTTTATAAAGTGACATGGCTTTTTCTGGATAGTAAGCAGGAGATTTCAAGGTTATGGGATGACATGACTTTTTCAAAGGAATATAGCAACACAAAAAGATAATGGACGGAATGCTGAACATTTTAAAAAATTCACCCCCTGCCACATATCTGGGTTAAAGTCATTGTACTTTTGATCACCATGCCACCCCAGTTTGGACACTAGCATATGCAAACTGGTCTTGACCCTGCTCCCCAAGGGAACAATTCACCTTGAACTGCCAGGTCAGGTGCTCCTCAGACCGGAAAATAGGAATCCTGGGACCGGTTTTGGGATATCACCCCTCATCAGCCAGGCTAACTTGAATCCAGTGGCATAGCGAGCACCGGACCCTGGGCCTACTCTTCCCACTTAGGGCGACTACAGCAACACAAAAAGATGATGGACGGAATGCGGAACATTGTCAAACTTTTATCCCCAGTTACAGATCTGAGTTAAATCCATAATTTTTTTGCTCACCATGCCACCCACCCCAGTTTGGACCCAGCCACATGCCAATCAGTCTTGACCCTGCCCCCCATGGGAACAGTCCAGCCCGAACTGCCAGGCCAGGTGCCTGAACTATATTGCAGTATCAGCTCCGAAGTCTATAGGGCCGGGTCTTGTGGCTCAGTGGACTAATGTGTCCACTTCAGGGGCATGTGTTCGACCTCATGGTCACAGGTTCAAAACCCGGCTGGTCCACTCAGCCTTTCATCCATCTGAGGTTGATCAAATGAGTACCATTAAGTTGGGTAACAATAAACATCTGTTATTCAGCGCCAAGATACCCTTCTGGGTGAACATGCGCTTTACAAATACACATGTTATGTTATGTTTATGTTAGAGACCTTGAGCAAGATATACAGCAAGGGTACCACTACAGTGCATTCTCAGGTGAATGAAAATGGAGAGACAGAGCCGAGTCACTCTTCAATTTTTTATGCTTCTTTATGGACTTAACAAATGATGTAGATCTCGACGAAGATCGTCCCTCTGGAACAGCTTTGTTGACGTCTAGAGCAAAAACGGGCCCGGGACCCTGCCTTCAACATGGACCTCCTCTTTGACCGGTCCCGCCGAGGGGTACTTCTTTTGTTTGCCAATGTAGTGTTTTGCCTTGCGGTCGTGGATGGCCTGTGGGTTCACTGCTGCAGACCTTAGAGTTGTGGCTGGACCCCAAGGACACCTGATTAGGAGCTGTCACACACATTTTTAGCTTTCTGACTCCGCTTAGCCAAGTCTCTGAAATGCACTGTTAATTGATTTTTGAATCTTTTATGTATTTTTAACCTCTTTTATTCATTTTAAACCTTCATTATTTTAGGCAATTTCTACATTTTAGATACTTTTCTCTCACCTGCTTTCTTCCTGCTGCTTCCCCGGTCCGCCGCGGCAGTTCCTGTCGATTGGGCGGAGGGTAGCAGCTCCTCTCCCTTGATTGCACGAGCTTCCGGTGGGGTTACAGTCTAGTGTTTCTTGACACTAGCAATAAAGATAGCATGCTGGGCCGGACGCGCAGCGGGCGTGCCGAAGGCGCTTCAAAGGCAAGCCCATCTGCGCCTGTCCACGCCTGGACCACGCCCAGCGCAGGGACCCCTGGCAGTTTTAGCTCAGAGCAGCCGAGGAACATAAAATATACAAGTAAGGAGTTACTCAATCTTAAGAAATGTACTGGAGGGTGCCCTAGTCTTGATATATCCTCTTTATTGATGGGTAACAGGGCTAGTTGCGTAGTCTGTGGTTACTCCCTGATAACATCCGGCCCGACATTAGATATTCACTCTCTTCCGTTCTACCGCTGTGCACTTGTGAATGCCCAATTTTTGGTCAAACACGCCACAGAAATGGCCATGCTTATGGACTCCCAGATGTTAGATATTTTGATTATTACTGAAACTTGGGCCAACTGTTTGTCCACGCCTGATCTCATATCCGCAGTCCCTTCTGGTTTCACTATTTTTAGACTCCATCAACCAATAAAAAGAGGAGGGGGACTTGGAGCCAGGGACCAGATTAAAGCCAGATTTGCTGTGAGACACTATCTTACTGGTTCGAAGTAACCAAAAATAAATCCTTTAGAGGTTTACTCATTTATCGTCCACCAGGCCCGAGAAGTAGGTTTCTCAATTCTATTAGTACACTACTTGAAGGTTTGGTTTGTAACCAAACGGAAGATAAAGACTCTAGAGACTTCTTGGAGACTATGAATAACTTTGGGCTTACTTAGATGATACAGACTACTCACATTGCTGGCCACACTCTAGACTCCATTTTTAGCAACCATGATTTGGTCGCCAGTCCAGAGGCTTTACCTCTCCCCTGGTCCGATCACTCAGTCATTATCTTTGAGCTCAGAGACACCAAGGTAATTCCAATTACCAACTCGCTAGATGAACCAACCCTCAACCGAGCATGGAAGAGCATAAACTTTAGCCATCATCACACCAAACTATCTGAGAACTTACCCCCACCTTTACCTGATCCTGAAACAGCTACCCAGGACTATTTGACCTGGCTTAACCGTGCCCTCACAAAATACGCCCCTTGGAAACCCACTAAATGTAAGATTACTAAGCTCTCCGAGCCCTTGTACTCAGAGGTACTCCGACTAGAAAAACAAAAATGTAGAAAACAGGAGAAAAGATGGAGGCTTAATTATGACACTCAGGAAAAAGAATTATACAAATGTTCCCTGGCCAAATATAAAAATCTATTGGTCAAGGAAAAAACAAGATATTTTACAGCTCAAAAAGAACTGTCAAACAATTCACCTAGGGAACTCTTAAAAGTGATTAATAAAGTAACGATGTCGCCCTTTATTTTAGGAATAAGGTAGAGCATATTTATAATACATTCAGTGCATCAGGGAATCATTACCCCTCACTGCAGCAAAAGTCAGTAAACAATACCTCCCGTTCTGACATGTTCAGATTCAGTCCAGTTTCCAGAAAGCAAGTAGAACATCTTATCTTGACTACTAAAACAGGATCCCCGAGCGATCCATGCCCTCCTTCAGTGCTCAAACAAATGAATGAGCCTATAGCAAAGTGCCTAGTCAACATCTTTAATTTCATGTTCCAATAAGGAATCTTTCCTACAGCATGGAAGAAGGCGTGCATTATTCCGCTCCTAAAAAAGTCTAACCTCGACCCTGACACTCCATCTAATTATCGACCTATCTCTAGACTCCCTTTCCTGGCTAAACTCATTGAAAATATTATGAATTCCCAACTCACTCAATTCATGAAGGAACATAGTGTGCTAGATCCAACTCAATTCGGCTTGAGATCAGAGCATAGCACTGAGACAGCACTGATCAAAGCTACAGACAAACTCAAAAATACTCTTGATGATGGAGGAAATGCAGCTCTGATCCTGTTGGATCTATCCTCAGCCTTTGATACGGTGGATCACTCGACACTTTGTCTTCGCCTTGAGACCATGGGTATTAAAGGAGCAGCCCTAGATCTATTTAGATCATTTCTAACTAATAGGGAAAATACTGTGACGCTAGATAAGTTCAGATCAAAAACCTTCTCAGTTCTGTGTGGAGTGCCGCAGGGGTCCTCGCTCAGCCCCTCATTATTCAATCTTTCTGTGGCAGAGCTTGCGCCACTGATTCAATCTTTTGGTCTTTCACTCACCTCTTACGCAGATGACACACACTTCGTGGTCTCCGCAGTAAAAAAGGCCAATAATACGAGTGCTCAGCTTCACAGCTGCATAAAAGAAATCTGCACCTGGATGGACAGGCAATGCCTCAAGTTGAATTCAGAAAAGACTGAAGTGATGTTCTTCAGAAATGACCCTTGCTTTTGGACTCCTGACTGCTGACCACCAGAGATGGGCCCACTTCCCACTCCATCTACCAAGGTTAAAAGCCTAGGAGTGTTTCTAGACGACAATCTTAGTAAACAAGTTAATTCTATTATATCTACCTCCTATAATATGTTAAGAATCATCAGAAAGAGTCTGCCTTATATTCCAGTTAGTGCAAGAAAAACCTTTATCACCTCTCTCATCTTATTAAAAATTGACTACTGTAATGGCCTATACACCAATCTGCAGAAACAATACTTAAATAAATTGCAGGTTCTACAGAACTCAGCTGCCAGAGGCCTGCTCAACCAGCCAAAACATCAGTCTGTTACTTCGGCCATAAAAGAACTACACTGGCTGACGGTTAGAAACCGCATCAAATTCAAAACTCGGTCTTACTTATAAGGCCTTACATGGCACAGGTCCAGAAATTTTGAGAAACTCGATTTCATGGTATACTCCTAACAGGAACCTTAGATCTCTGGGTACATATACAGTTACACCATCTAGATTTAAGAAAGCTAGATGGGGCGGCAGTAGCTTCCATGCAGGAGCCACCAGACTTTCGAATACCCTTCCACTCCATATTAGATCTTCACCCTCTCTGCTGGCTTTTAGAAAGCTTCTCAAGACCTGGCATTTTAACTTGTAAACTACCCATCACATCATGCTCCTGTACTATGCTTGATATTAGCACCAAGACATCCTCGTGTATACGTAGCGCTATATAAATGTATTTAACATAACATTACACATTTGTTTGCAACAGTCCTTAAAGGCTTGAAACCTATTGTTTTTGGGGATGATATTACCTTGCACACTGTTGAATTTCAACACATTTTGTGAGGTAAACGTCTTTGAGAGATGAAGAAGAGAGCTCTGGATCAACATCTGGTGGAGTGGTCAGAAAGTAACTGACGTCATTATGCAAGATTGGTACCTTTATAGAATACCCATGTCATTTCTGGAACGGCATCAGTGCAGAGTCGCACCGCGCCACCTACCTACTACTACAAAGTTTCTGGATCCAGTCAGACACCAGAGAAATATTCAAAAGGTGAGGAATATGTGGCCAGAAGTCTCTAACAGAAAGTGTTACCACTGTACAGCCATGGACCTTTCATTCTATAAAGCTGCAACAGAAGGTCTCTCTCCCTATAGTTGAGGGGAGTCAAGGAACTATGGGATGTGACGCCCCCTCAGGCAGAGCGGGTTCATCTTGATTGTTACCACATCAATCTTTGTTCCCCGGGTATTTTCAATGTTCAAAATCGCCAGTAGGACTTTATCAAATGTGCCTGTGTGTTTCTCCAGTGTTTTTACCACTTGGTGCAAGGGGTCCAAAGTGGGTGAAATCGCAGCTGACATTTCCATTATGTCCTAGGAGGATGGGAGCTCAGTGGTTTTGGGCTTGACCATTGTTTGTGTGGTTGAAAAGGGAGAATTGGACAATGCACAATGCCACATGGCAGAGCGGCAGTTCAAAATTAGAACTGGTGGGCCCCAGTACACACTGTCGGACCACCAGCACACCCACAAAGGGTGTTCGCTCACATGAGTAAGTAGTAGTTAACACTCATGCACCCACGCACATAGGGGTAGCAGCAATGATCCAATAGAGCCCTTTGTACCGTTCCTCCATAAACGGCTGGAGAGAAACTCAACCTCCCTCCCCTGCAACTTGAAAATGTCCTCCAGAAACCCGAACAATGACAGGGTAGCTTGGGCCCATACAGCCACTTAGCCCCCACAAATGCAATTATAATCTATGACCCTTGGGTCCAGCAAATTCAATGTGGGGGAGAGGAAGGCCCACAGATTAGATCATCAAGAGGGAGGGATGGGGAAACATTTACTTAGCGTCCTGAAAAAAGTTCTTAAACCTCTTACTGAGGTCCGAGGTGCACTATACAAATTAAATGAATACATAAATAAATTGCAGGGGTTTGCATGTTGGGATCTTATTGGAATTACTAAGATTAGCGAATTGTTGCAAGATGGAAATACTAAAACCTTTATATGCCTGCAGAAGGAGTACAAGATATCTAATAATCAGGTTTATAAATGCATGCAGGGCAGGCATGCTCTACAAGTTGAGGGAGTTGATTGGTCTAAATTACCTGACTGCACCTCACTAGAGAATATTGGGAGAATTGGGAAATAAGGCAGTGACATTGATATATAAAACTCTAATCAACAGTATACCAGACGGATTGCGGACTCTAAGACAAAAATGGGAAAGGAGAAAGGGAACTGGGTGCAATGGAAGATTTTGACTGGTAAGCCACCTTCATGCAACCTACACAAGTAAACATCAGGGCGCGGTTGTATTTCCTCCAGCTTAAGTTCCTATATAGGGCTTACTACAATAGAAGTAGGCTCTAAAAAAAAAGGGACAGATCCAGATGCCTAACTGTGGGAAGTGTGGAAGATAAGTGGGAACTTTCTTGCATAAAAGCTGGGGATGCAGCAAGCTCCAAGGCTACCGGAAAGATATACTGGTAGAATTGGAAGTGATACTGGAATGTAAAATCTCCCTAATACCTCAATTCATGATCTTGGGTATTACAAGTGATCTAGTCCTCCACAAAAAAAAGGGACTCATGTTCTATACGTTGGGCCAGCAATTGCAGGTGGGACATAGCTGCTCTTACATGTCCAGAATTACTCCTCATTCGATCACCGGGCAGCGTCCTGGGACTGCATCCCAGACAGTCCAACAGAAATAGTTTGAGGTTTAGCTCTAAACCCATAACTCCATGGTTCCATGGAACACAAAACTCTTTAACAAAACAGTTTGTGGAAGAAAATGATCAGGAACATTCTAAGCATTTGAAACAAAGGAGATTGTGAGTCAGAAACAGAAAAGGTTTTACAGCAATTTTCGGAATACTTAAATATCTAACCTAAAAGAACATGAATAAGGAGCTGGAGAGGAACAAATGGATCCACATAAGTCTACAGTTAAAGGAAGAAAATGGTATCCCATCCATCCATTCTGCAAGACATAGAGATGAAAGACAAAATTTGCTTTGCTGGTGATAATGTTGAGGATATGCAAGCAAGTAATTGGAAGAACCACCTTCTTTCAGGCATCTGGTTGCACAGATTTTTAAGCTTTTTTATTGATAGCACACCTGTCTTCTAACCCTCCCCCAGTATCATTCTTTGAGAGGAATTACCTTATGTACATTTGTGGGAAAAAGGAACATGGTTGCAAGGACAACATAAACAAATCTGTAATTCATACTTGATAAGTTACCTTCCTGGCCTCCGTAGGTCTCGAATCTCTACATTCAAGAAGGGGAGAAACAGGTTGCCACAGAAAGGGCAGGTGGTGTTGAGGTTGGAATCATCTGCTGTCCACCCAGCCATGATTTCTTCATCATGCACTAAGCAGTCACATGTCCGACATCTGGAGCAGCTCGATATCAGCACCTGTAATAGGACGATAGGCAAGTCTCAGTAGTGGCAATGTGGATAGTGCTTTTTGGAACAGGAACCTCCCATGCATCGTATATGCATGTTCACCTGTCCCGAGTGCACGGCTGCATGTGGATCTGGTATTCTGACTTTTATTTTGGTCCTGGTATCACATTAACCCAGCGAGCGCACAGAGAACTAAGCCTGTCCCTGCCAAGTGTATTGTAACTGCATTTATATAGAGTTTACTACACCTAACAAGGTGGTGAAGCGCTCATTCGGAGTAGCACGCTGCTCCAGAACCCAAAGCTAATGGTTAGTTCAGTGTTATTGGTTATTGGTATTAGGCTTGTGAGCTCAAGCAGAAAATTCCATACATTTATTCCAGTTCCTTTATGGTAGATTTCATTAATAGGAGTTATCTGTGATCTTTAGTGGGGGAGGGGTAGTTCATGCAGATGGATAGTGGGGTTAATAGATGGGATAGAGGAGATTATGTATTGTTGGGTTGCAGGGGTACAACATACAAAGAAGGGGAGGTTGCAATTTGAAATGAGCTGTAGGCAATGTGAGTTCCAGGACCAGCACTGTGACCTGGAGAAGCGCACCGAAAGTGTCTTCATAGTGGATAGAGGACTAATGTTCCTGTCCTGGGTGCAGTACATAAAGCATTGGTGGCAGTATACTGTGTTCTGAAATTTATAGTGTGATCAGACCTTTCATCTATGTCAGTGATAGTGTGGCCCACTTGTGTAAAGTTCTACTGTTAGGTCTACTTCAGAACCTTAAACTGACACCATGTGTGGATGCAGAGTGTCTGCATGTGTACAGTGAGCAAGTGGTACTTTTGTGGTAGTAGGATTCTGGGTGTGTGTACGAGTGTCAGCACTGAAATCAGTGGGATCCATTTTGGATGCCCCTGGGTTTAGCACTAGATGGTGGCGGTGGAAGAGGAGATAGAGCTTCTTTTAGAAATTGTTGCAAGGCTGCTAAATAGTTCTTCCAGACAAACTGCCATTTGGAGGATGGTGGAGTGAAGGTTAGGACTGCAGTTTCTGTTGTTCAGGGTGAGGAAGATTCTTAGACAGACCTGTACATTTGTCGGTCTCTGGATACTGCTTTAGAAAGACTGATGAGAGGACGTGCAGAGATCTCACACTTCTTGTTCCCATGGGATAGATATTTCTGCTTGGAGATAACCCCAGTGCTACCTGTTGTGAGAAGCATTACTTTTTCATGAAGGGGCTGTATCTCGAGAGAGGCCTGGGTAGGAGATTTGAAAGAGAACCACTCCAAACCGGTTCGGGAGTTTAGGACAGTTGATTCACATCCTCGGACTAGAAAATGTGTACAAAATGTGGCCCCATATCACCCCACTGTTTCAGCCCCAAGTTCTTCTCAACTAACGAAGCGAGTGCTCTGTAGGGTACTCAAAGCCGTCAGCAGGGTAACCAGGGTTGATGTCACTATGGCTGGTGTCTGTCTGACAAGTAGTCTCCCAAAGGTGGGAGGGCATCACCTGGATTCTGCTATTTCCTTTGGAGAAGCTGAGTGTCTGCATAGGTCTTAGAAATCTGTCTGCTGAGACAGAGGGAAGGAATGTGCCTGGCTCTGAAGGAGGAGAATCCCAGCATGTTCCCAATAAGTGGAGGGCCCAAAGAAATTGGACATTATCAGACAGCGATGGTCTCTCTAAAAGAGAACTGTCCCAAACACTGTATCAATGAGGTGTGGCCATATACGCTGACAACCACTACAGCTGTACTCTGTGCACTGCTACAGCACCTCACCGCTGTGAAACTGATTGGCCTGGGAGGCTGCCACTGCACCTCTTAACTGTAAGTCTAATAGGCCTGGGATACTGCGCCTGCACCTAGTTGACCGTGAGCCTGATTTGAACAGGAGGCTGTATGTACACATCAATGCTGTGAACCTGATCAATCTAAGAGGCTGTACCTGCATGTTGCTGCTGTAAACCTGACCATGTGAAGAGACCGCGTCCGCTGGTGAGACCAGGCCACAACACCTGGAACCGAACTGCATCCACGCAGCAATGTCAACATCAGGGAGCAGCTACTGAAAGCATAGATTATGCCCATATCACCCCCTGAAATGTGATAACCAGTACGTAGGACAGGCAAGGATCCCTCCTTGACAAGAGTCTAACGAACGAGACATGCTTAAAGGAAGACATTCGCACAGACTTGAGACTTTCTACACAAAGTAAACCAAGGGTAAGATTGAGTGACTGAGTCGTGCTTCTAAGCCACATTCACGTTTCTGTCACTAGAAATTGGGAACTGAGGAATCTATCATTTGGTTAGGGAGAGAACAATAGAGCGGTAAAGTGTAATGCCACCTGAAGAACGCAACCAGGGATTAAACCCTATATCGTGCATAATTGATTGTGCAGTATTTCATTCAATTGTGTAAGGAAAGTGCTTGCTTCTACTAAAAGACAAGCACTGGGCTTCTGCCCCCTTTACTAGATGATCACTTCTCCCAGCAATTTGATTGTGCACCCATAGGGTAATTGATAGGACTTTGTTCTAGAACGCCGGGGACTCTGGTTCCCCTCCCTCCTGTGCTGAGGCTCTTGCTTCCCTTCCCATCCCTTTTCCCGATAGTTTTCCCAATGTTTGGTGTTTTTATAAAAATGTTTGATTCTATACTCAGATTTATGTGCTATGGCGGAGTGAAGTCATACGAAACGTGATTATGTAATTCTTCTGCTTGTTACACAGTTGCAAATATGATGCACCATAACGTGATTGTACAGTTTTCGGATGGAGGGAGGGGATACTGTGGCTGACGGGATATGCTATATGCTAAAAGTTATTATTGATTTTGTCTACGCACTGATGTAATTATGCCGCTATGTTGTTGATTTTTGCCTGGACTTTCTGACTACCTACTGGCTCTGTATGGTGCTATCACTGATGTTATATTGCTCTGTATTCATGTATATAAAAAAAATGAAAATCTTCAATAAACAGATCAAACAAAACAAAAAAAAAGACAAGCACTGGGCTAGACACTGAAGTTATTGCGTCTGTTGGTTGATCTGAGTTTTTGTTCTCCACACTGCCACTCTGTGAAAACGTGGACTGCTTGCCCTTCTTACTCAGAGTGTAGTACACAAAGCTTTGTACTTGGCACATTTTGCAAGTCGACCTCAGTCAACACGGATGGGACCCAGTAGCCCCTTCATGCCCTGTGGCCACATGAACAAGGTTTGACAGCGCTTTTTCAAAAACTTTATTGAGATTTCTATTGAAAGCTTTGGAATCTATGTCCCAGCACTGTCTGCAAGAATGCGCTTCCTGTGTTAGAATCATTTTTGCATACCATCGATATATGGAAACATTTAGTTGCTTTTTGCTTTTTCATGCAGACACACAACTTGGGTGAATTAAGTTTTGCCAAGGCATCTCTACCGATTAAGATTTGCAGAACCTTCTGCTATTCCAGTCTTGTATCCTGTAGACAGCTCTGCCAATGTACATCCGTTCAGACCAGCATCACCCCATCTGTTTCAAAGCCTGCACTGAGACACTTCCATATTTCGACTCAAGCCTGTAAACGTCTTGCATTTTCTGCACGAGGACCGCACCAGGCTCTGTGATAGAAGCCCTTGAATGTCATTAATGTATGTCCCACCTAACCTGAATCTCTACAGGAGTCCCAACTATTACCACTCCTGCTGCTACCGAAACAAGTGAACCCCTTACAATAGTGCAGATGCACACTTATGACAGAGCTTTCTAAATCTGGGCCAATTTCCACAAAAGCACAGCATGATGGGAAACACCGGAAGGATTTCTAAAAACATTGATGCAGTTACACTAAGATTAGTGTTCAACACAGTTTTGAGACAAACACCAGAGTATCCAACCAAATGCACCTCTTTTTCTGACACTCTATAGTGAAGTAAATCCAGTCATCTTCAAGATGGAAGACTTAGGCAAACTCTGTGTCCATGTGGTTGCTAAATGCAGATTTGGCAATGAGGCCGGGTTCAACTGGAAGACATCTGAAAAAACAAAGCCTAGGCAAGGCGATGAAGACTTAGTGCTAATAAGGCAAAAGGCAACGATTAACAAACATACCGCCATTTTATTTTATATATATCTTATTACATCATTTATGAAAGGATTAATTAGAAGCTTTTCCGATATGATTTCATGTCCAGAATCCAAATACTTGAATCAAAACGTGTACCTGTAATATGTACTGACGGAAGTTTTTGAAAGTATCAGCAATATTAATCTTTATTAATATTTGTAAAGTACCTATAATGTATCCTTCATCAGCAAGTGTCACCTTATGGTAACTTTAAGTATATTTTTTTAACAAAAGATAACAAAAAGTATAAAATATATTTTTCTACATAATAAATTGGATAAAAATCTGACAGTACTTGTGTATGTGTTTTTATAGAACCTTTGTTAATCGTTGCCTTTTGCCTTATTAGCACCAAGTCTTCATCGCCTTGCCTAGGCTTTGTTTTTTCAATTGTTATTTTACCTGTACTAGGCACGTATCGTGTTTACAGGGGCCCCGCATTTTTCCCAGATCAACTGGAAGACATTACAGGCATCTCCAAAAGCGATTCAGGGCATTTATTTTTTCAAAACTTTACTTAAACAAGACAACACAATACATGTTTTGTAGAGCTCAGTACCTCCCATTCTCTTTGTAGGTAAACCATGAACATTTAAAACCACAAACTTGTGATTTTATTTGAAGCCTAATGGCTACCAAGTTGGTACACTGTAACTTCTGACTAGTTATCTTTAGCTTTAGTAGCAGATATAATCATCTTACAGAAAAGATCTACAAGTTATGTTATGTTAAATGTCTTTTGTATAGCGCAAAATCACCTTCATTTTAATAAACAAAGTTACATTGGGCATGGTCTTATTTGGCCACGATGTGATCATAATGAGCAAAACAGTACTTAAGCTTTCACTGCACATGAAAAAACATGACATCTCTGGTAAAGCCATGACACATCTGGTGGACGGGGCACAGCCTCTCCTGTTAAATCTGATGTTATAAAACGGCAGTAAGTTTTTATGGGAAGATCTTGCCATGCCATGAGGATAAATACAGCAGCTTCCTCTGAACATCTTGGACTTCTAGCTTAAGTAGCTTCCTGGAAGTAGAGTAGTATTTTTGAAACAGGATTTTGAAATGAAAATTCAAAGCAACCAGCCATGTCTGCCAGCAGGCAGCTGCCTGCTGGTTATCACTAACAAGGTGGCTATACGTTATACTCCCATTCCTACCTCGCTTTCTAGGGAGTGGAGTCTCCTCCAGCACTTAGGTACTGGTTCAGTCATGATAGGAAATGCTTATTGTTGTGTGGATGTATTGCTCATTAAATGAGTCTGCAAACTAGTGGTAGTATTTATAAACTAGGTAATTTAAAGAGAAAGAAGTTACATAGTCGACAATACAACATACATACACAACTAATGGTGACACTGGGCCCCTAGTTTTCAAATTCTCAAGTGTTATGAATATATCTTGAACAAACAGGCCACCGCATTTCATTAGCTTTAGAGATCAGTATACTTTCCAACATATACGTACACCAGAAAAGGCCAAACAAACTTCAATTGCAAAAAACAAAAAAATTATGCAGCTACATAGGTACAGTTAATGGAATAACTCTGAACTACAGGTAAACTCTGCAAGGAGCCCTATGCGAGATTACACTTGCATAGCAAATCCTATGTGCAGCGCCTATATAGACTGCAGTTGAGATACATAGTATTCATCTATAATCCCTGAGGGAGGTGGACATTTTTAGATTTGAGAAATTTCAGAGAATTCCACTGAAACGGAAAAGTGCAGTCCATATTTCATATAAAAACCTCTCAGTGTATAGTTTTCAATGTTGTTCAGTTGTTTTATTTTTATGCATAGTTGTGGTCTCAAGATTGTGTTGGTATTTTGTTGTGTTTTGGGGTTCTATTATTTACTTGCTTGTACTGTTATGGTGAAGTTGTGCTGTATTGTTTGTTCTGTGTTGCCATGGTAATTACTGTTGTATAAAAGTTGTTCTGTTGCTGCTGTGCTGTTTTAATGGTATGAAATTTTGTATTGTGGTGACCTACTTTGTTCTTATCTTGAAATGATGTACAATGCACTCCTGTTTATAAATTAATCAACATACAACTTTGTTTAAAGAATAATCATAATATTGTGTGCAACGCTGGACTGTTCTCTGTCACAAATACATGGCCTTGTAAAACCATTAGCCAAGCAACACTTGTTTGGAGACAGCCTGCACAACTCATGAATCTATCGCTCCAATTTTACCTTTTTATAACAGGTAATTTTTTTAAACAATTTCAATTATTATGATTGTTTGAATTCACATTTATTAATGACCAATGATAATATTCGAAACTAATACAATGAATCACTCCTACAATTTTTGAAGCATATTAGAGTCAGACCTTCGAGAACATGCCATCAACCTGTCCATTGAAGCACTTCCGAGCGCATGTTCTGACTGCAATCAGGCTCTTGGTGACACAGCTGGGTATCCAGGCAAGGATTACCAGAAGGGCTGCAAGCGGGGCTTGAGTAAACATACTGATGTGATTAGGGCGTGTCTAATCAATTGTAGATCGTTGGCTAGGCACACGGAGGATATATGGCTCCTACTTGCGGAGGATGAGTGGGATGTCATGTTCCTGACAGAAACGTGGCTGAAAGAAGATGACTTAGTTGCATTGGCCATCCCACCTGGGTTCAAAATATGCTGAGCGAATAGGGAGGGAGCAAAGAGGGGTGGAGGGGTAGCTATTATTTTTAAAGACACTTGGGATATTGTATCCTCACCGCTACTTAATATGGACATGATTGAAGGGCTCAACTTTTGTATGAAGATCAGCCCAACAACCTCTTTTGCTGGGCTGCTGATTTACAGACCCCCTGACTGTGCGACTAGTAGGCACCTGGACTTGTGCAATTACATTGCCCAGAAATCTCTATTATATTCCAATTTTACTGCACTAGGAGATTTTAATTTACATGTGAATGACCTCAGCTGTGTTCAGGCTACGCAGGTAGTCTCGTCCCTCTTGGGTGCAAACCTGACTCAGCACGTGAAGCTTCCCACTCAAAAGGCAGGAAATACTCTTGACCTTGTGTTCTCAAATATTCCTTCTCTGAAAATGGACTCCCCAAGACAAATGGCTTGGTCAGAC
Organism: Calotriton arnoldi; assembly: GCA_963921515.1. NCBI lineage: Eukaryota > Metazoa > Chordata > Amphibia > Caudata > Salamandridae > Calotriton > Calotriton arnoldi. Next base: position 1,544,894 of record CAWUFW010000016.1, read on the forward strand.
CACTGCCTAATTCCATTTTCATTTAATGCGAAAAAACCTATTCGGCAAGGGAGCACTCGCGTTTGTTTAAAGAGAAACTGGAAGAAGTTGACAGCGGAGTTTCTAGGCCCAGTTCTGCAGAACAGGCAGCCCCCACTAACTAATGACTTGAACATGGACACATGTTCCTTAAATAAATGGATTTCCGAGGCGATGGAATCCACGGCCCCTGCTAAAGTTACTAAATTGATGAGGAAATCCCCCTTGGCCCCTTGGTTCTCAGAGTCGCTGAGGACACACAAAAGTAGATGTAAACGCCTAGAACGTCAGTGGAGGGTAGATTATGGGACCTTGGCCAAAGTGGCCTATAAGGCCGCATTGAAGGAGCTCCATAAACTAATGAGAGAGGCCAAGAGGCCTTTTATCAAGAAGAATATGAAATAGAATCCCTAATTTGTCTGGCACCTCGGGACTTTTTCTATCGTTTACTTTAGAAGAAGAGGAGACTTCCTGTTGGCGCGCCTTCAAATGGAGATGATGGGCCTTCTTGTGTGGAAAAGCAGGTGGTCTTTGTGCAAACTCTAAAGTATTATCTGTTCAAAAAATTTGCCACACCCATTGGTCAGTTATTATGGATTCCCAAGTGGGGGTAAACAGGAAAATTCTCCCCCCACCGCCTGTAGTTCAGATGGAAGGGGAAGCAAATGCAAGTCAAGCTCTTTTCTGGTTGTCTTGGGAGCACGAATGAGAAGAGCTCCTTTTTCATCCTGATGATCTTCTGTACCCCGGCTTTGGTTGTGGTTGGAGATGTAACCTTTTTCACAGCTGGACTGACGCTGGGAGTAGTATGGTCGACCTTGACCTCCATACTAATTAAATCCTTCCCTCTAGGCTTAGGATCTACGTGAGCCATGAAAAGTGGTTGAGCCAGGACGATAATGATCTTGCTGTATCTGTATCCATCTTGAGACCTGGCACAGTTTCATCCACATGCTTGCCAAATAGGCTGTAGATCTGAGCCAGCCTTGCCTTCTAAACACAGCTGCCCTCGAGTCTCCGAAAGCCTGCATCTGAAACATCCATAGCTGCATTAATGATGCCTGCCGATGTAAACTCTCTTTCTTTGAGGATTGCTTTAGAAGCTTCTCTGTTACCCTCTGTGATGAGACTGAGTAGTGGTGCGATATCATGCCAAATCTGGTGATCTTAAATTGCGAGAGCAGTGGTAGCCTTAATAGATGCCGCTACCATATAACTAATTTTGCAGCCCAAATTATCTATGCATCTACTATCTCTGTCTGGACGGACAGATGCTGTGGATGCAATTATAGAGAAGGCTTTGGATAGACGGCAAGACAAGCTTGGGCTGCACCTGGGGCTCTATACTTTTTCTCCAATCGTGGCATGAATGCTGGAACTGTAGCAGGCATTTTCATTAGCTTTAGGCATTTCCACCAGTCAAAATCAAGAACAGGTATGGATTTTACAGGTTTTCTTGGCTATTCCTTAAAATCATAAAGGAAACATTGCTGTTCCACTGAAGTCATTGGCAAATGAAACTTTCTTCAGCTCTCTCTCTCTCTCTATGAAAGTGGGATAAATCGTCAGACCGAGCTGGTCGATTGGACAGGTTATCCTCTTTGGGTATGATGTGCTACCTATGTCATCCCCTGGAGAAAGTTCACCTTCTTCCTCATCCACATCTGAATACATAGAATTAACTGAAATTTTGTCATCCATGTCTTCAGAAGTATGTGGGACTAGAAGTCTGTTGACAGGTCTGAGAGATGGTTCCCTAGGTGGTGAGAGCGGTGATGGAGGCCGAGGAAGCTTAGATGGTAAAGGAGGATGTAAAGGAGGTGGTAGGATTGGTACAGTGGGTATTGCGGACTGTGGAGGCTGACCTATAGGGGTGCTATGGTGTCAACCGTTGAAAAGTCTCTTATTTGCTGTAGTGTAGACAGAAAAGCTAAAGGCACCTGTAAAACTTCTGTCTCTCCAATGTATCTAGAAGGTACATAGGAACTGGGATTGTTTGCAGCAAAGTCCTGTTTATAAACATGTTCATGGTAAGGCTATACATAACATCCCCAAAATATGGGACATCCAATTGCATTGGACTGTATGCGGTTTCTGATTTGAGTTAGCGGACATTCTCTTCCAATTCAGAATCCAGCATTTGGAAACGTAAAGTTGCTCGCACGTTTATAGGAGAAAAGGTAGGCACAGTGAAAAGTGTTGTCAACTAACTACAAATAGTCGCTACAAAAAGAACTATGTAGTTACAATTACATCACACTCCTGATAGGAATAGCATTTTGGAACAATCTTAAGTAACTGGTGCTGTTTGATGAAACTCCACAAAACATTCCTTATGTTTACTTCATCCACATTCGCTCAATCCTGAAGAGTTTCATGAAGATCCATTAAAAGGCACATAGGCTATTACTAATCAGATCTTGAGAAAATGATACTTGATAGATTTTCACCAACACAAACAAACTTCAGCTATTATTGTAAAAAGCCATGGAACTTGGGGTCAAAAAGAGGTAATCAAATATATAACTATCTTGGCAGTTTAGGCAACAATCTTGAAATTGCCATGTCGGTCAATCAAAAACCTTAAATAAAAAAATAAAAAAAATCTAGGGAAAATGTTTGTCCTTGGTCCTTAAGGTCATGAGAAGCTGGGTTGGGGGTGGAGCTTGGGTACAAGGTCTGGCCATAGGTGAGGCCCTGTGTTCGGAGATCGGTGGCCTCTGACCATGTTTATCTGATTCAGTGGTTCAAGTCCAAGTGACTGAAGTGAACAGGTTTTGAATTTTTTGCCCAAGTATAAGAGCAGAATTCCTCTTTTTTCAGGCCTCAGTTTCCAGAGAATTAGAACACCCTTAAACAGTAGGGACTACTTTTTTGTTTTTCCAGGAAGGACTGGCACAATTCTCTATAGTCTATGGAGAAGATGTTTGATTTTCATAAATTAAAATCAAGATTTCCACCATTGAACGAAAATTCTGATAATGGACGAATAATTTACTACCTCCAAATCCATGAAAATACCCATGTCTACAGTTGGTGTCAGAGTTGTAGCTGGTGGACTAGGAAACATCAGATGTAAAACAAAGTCAAAAAATGTAGCCCTTGCTTTTTGCCTTGCCTAGTTATGTGTACTATAAATGAACTCACCAGAGCCACAGGCCACTGAAAACTAGTGAAATTTATTTTAGCACCACTTCAAACACCCTTTGTAAATGGAAAAGCAAAGAACTAAATAATGTGTTACATGACTGAAGCTGAGTGATAGCTGTCTAAGTGCTTGTGCTTGGTTTGGTTCCTTCTGCAGCACACTGCTGTCTCCTTAATGATGTATTTGATTCAAAATTAATTAAAGCATTTTCTTCTCCACCTCTATGGTGCGCCTTGCACATCAGTAGATACAAGACTGACATTGTGATATGGTCCCCTTAAAGGACAATCCTCACTCTCCGAGGCTTGATTTCTCTGGATCCTCAACAAACTGATTGACTCACAAAATGCCTGTAACCCCCTCCCCTCGTGTTGCATGTAAGTTGGCTAGAAACTTGACTTACACAAGGAATTTTGTATTCATTGGAGTTTAATCGCACTAATCGATTGGCCTTATTGTATTTGTTCAAGGGTACTGACAATACCCATTCATTGCTTGGAGTCTTGCTTTTACTGTGCTTATCATGCATTCTTTATTGATTAACCTATGGTAATATACTGTTCCTGCTTTACTTATGTATCCCTATCATTGATATATTGCCACTGTTCATATCCATCTAAATCTGCTCCATGTAATTGCTCTGATGCTCTCAGGCCTTAGACACAGTATACAAAAATTCCCAAAAATACTTTGAATAGGAGGTAATTAAACAGAGTTCAGGTCGTCAGGAATCAATGAAATTGTGACATGGGACTGGTAGAGTTGAATGTGAACAGTGACTTGATAAGAAAATTTTACTGAGGCAGCGGTACAGGGGGATTAAGTAAGGACCTGTGGTATTAAGACTACATGCTCAGTTGTGGAGAATATCTAAACCAAAAGGTGGGTCTGTCAATATTAGGTGATAGTTCCGCTGGCTAACACCACCACTGTGTACTACTTTTCAATTATCTGCATTTCACTTGTGGCTGGCAAGGGTTCTGCAGTGCCTTCAAATGTTGGAGACCGCCATAAATGGTATCAGAGCAGAACCTTTATTAGCTCTGAGATTAAAGTTAGAATTTCTTAGTACTTTTGGGGTTCTCTGGTACTCTGGACCCCTTGAGAGTCAAATTAAAATTATTCCCAACTTAAGTGACAATGATACTTTCATAACATAGTCTGGGAAGTAGAAAACTACTAGTACAGGAGATTGTGGGGGCAGAAAAACAAAATTGTCCATTTACTTTTCTTCTCCTTCTCATACTGATCAAGCAAGTATCTACAGTGGTACCAAACTTTTCCACCTTGTGAGGAACTCCTAAATATGACAGCCACAATTGTGACTTTTGGACAATGGAAAGGATGATCCCAAGATTTTTTTTTTTTTACCAGCCAAATGGAAAAAGAACAGTTAGAGCTGTTGGAGAATTATAATGGCCAGACGTGAGAGTAACTACATAAAAACAGAGCTGGCAGAGCCAGAGAGTAGACACAACCAACAAGTCTCTGGACCCTAGTCCTTAAAAGATATGCAGTAGTGTAAATGGCTGTGTACTGAATATGTAGAACTTAAGGAACTGTGACATAACAATATGCCAGTATTTGCATCATTTCAAAATTGTGCCTAGTTATACGTTTTATCATCTCCCAACTTACCTCCATAGCATAGTTTTCAAAGACACTGACACCAATGGAGCTGCTAGAGGACACCAGTTCAGACTTGGAAGGCAGGGGGGACTTTGATGGAGTACCTATAAATTAGAATGGATAAGGTTTGTTAGACAGCGGGCCTTACTTTGTGCCATGAAAGAAATGATTAGCCACTACAAACAATGCAATAGGATTCTTGGAATGAGAAAGTTTCTGAATAATAAAAAGGCACTCTTCTCAAGCTATCCTTGTGTACGACCACCTCCCACTTTAATTTCTCCACTCTCTATAAAAGCTCCACAAAAACAAACTAGCGGTACACTTTGAATCAGGAATAGTTATAAGGGAGGTCTGTACTGAGTCTGTATGTAGAAGACCTGACCTTAATATAACTCTCATTGGGCCTTACATACAAAGCTATTTTGAGGTTGCAAAGGCTCAGATTTGCAAAATCAGAGCCTTTATGACAACAAAATAGCTTTTCGGTATGTACAAAACCTAAATTGTGATTTGGTAGCTCGTTACTGAATCGCAAAAGAGGTTTCAGAGGACACATCGAATAGCACATTGGAAGGAGCATGTTTAGGTAGTCTCTTCTAATTTGCGATTCCCTATGGTATGCATAATTGACAGGTTACCAACACCTCAAAGGAAGTGGTAACCCATTTGCAAATGGGAAAGGGTCCCCAAGGAACCCCCTTCCCCATTGTCAATGTGGTCAGAAATAATTTTAGGAGTAAGCAGTGGCCCACAGTTTTGTTTTTTGTTTAACATACAATAACATTTTATTACCATAAATAAAGCCATAAATCCAACCGCCCCCATCACACACGGCCTTTGGCTGTGCGCGGTTGGCCTCAGGGCATGGTTGCGGTCGGGTCCTGCGGCGAACACCCCATAGGCAGCCAATCCTAAGCCACGCACAGTTGCCAGGCCCTGTAGCCAAACTCCCAGCAGGCTGCCAACCCCATGCTGCATGGTCCCCCTCCCCGAACCTATTATGGCCCTGGGGACTGCATGCCACATACATTTTAAAGGGGAGGGGGCTGCGTGGCCCCCCCCCCCCTCGCCGAGCCTTATTAGGCCCGGAGGACCCCATCCGTCAGGGCCGCTTTTATTCTTTTTAATTAAAGGGGGGGAGGGGCGCGTGGGCCTCCCCGAGCCTTATTAGGCCTTGGGAACCTTATCCCCCAGGGCTGTTTTTTTAATTAAAGGGGAGGGGGGCGTGTTGCTCCCCTCCCACAGCCTGGTTAGGCCCTGGGGCCCAATCCCTCAGGGCTGGTTTTTCAAATTAATGGGAAGGGGACCGGGTGTCCCCCATCCTGAGCCTTTTCCGGCCCAGGGGACCCCATCCCCGGGGCCCGCATTTCTTAAAGGTGGGTGCCCAGGTGCCCAAGCAGGGTACCCACCATAAGTACGGTGGGGGTTGCAGGGGAGCACCAAGGCCACTGCGGTACCAGCCGTCCCCCTACATGCAGCGGGAGCCAGCATTGCTCCCGCCCGCAGGGAGCAGCAACTAATGCTGCTCAATCCAGGCGGGAGCAATATTTTGCACCACTGTGAAAGAAAATTCACCCACTAGACCTGTATTTCTTTTCATATGCCTAACAAGTGCTGTTGGTTCTGTTCCCCAAGTGAGATAGTGCTAATTATACAATGTCAGGTCGTCGCCTAGAAAAACCCTTAAGTACGCTGGAGACTAATGTACTTAAGGGTTTTCCCAGCCGATGAGAGCGTGATAAAGGACAATATATTGGGGGACATACAGTACTAGAACAAGGAGCTCCTACAAGTGATCTGAATACTACGATTGGTGACGTCCACATATAGGTTTTCTTGGTCCAGAAAGAACTTATTTGAGGAATCAGGTTTATAACAACCTTGACATGACGCAGTATAGAGTAAAACTCTACCAAAGTAGTAGTGAGGTAATGCATGACCATGTAGATACGAGTGTGGCGCATTGCCGTTATTATGGAGCTGGGCTTTTGAAATATTAATTTCCACCATATTACTACCCTTGGAAGCAATTGTATTGTTGTGTGGTCCTGAAGAAGGTGGTTGGTTGAATTTCATGCCCACACCGAAACGTGCGTTGACCGTTTTTGGAAAAGTGATCCCAGCCCACAACATCTCAACGGACAAAAATCAAATCTGTTTTTCTGTTGTTATTTATCCAAAGTATGTATAGTATGCTGGGATTAGGTATGAATGTAGTGTATGGGAGTTTATTATTCTGGATGCATGTAAAGGAAGTGGGTTTTCGTGTGGGGGTTATCTTTGTTTTTATAGAAATGACAAAAATATATTTCTCATTGTGATATAATGGTTGTGTCACAGTACATGGAAGGAATTTTTAAAATGTACATGTAGACTCTCTAATGATATGTGTCGTTTGAGATTAATGAACATGAGAAAATAGAATAAACTTGGTTTTGTAAAAAGACATTGTATATGTCAATCAATCAGGGAACTGTGAAGCACGCTACTCACCCGTAGGGGTCTCAAGGCGCTATCTCATTTGAGAACAGAACCAACAGCACGTGGTAGGCATACGAGAAGAAATACAGGTCTAGTGGGCGCATTTTCTTCCATTGTGGTGTATTTTTCCCCCTTAGCCCAGACCTAAAAGTATTAGTATAGGGGGTACCTTGGTTTTTCATGGGAGCAATATTTTGACCTGTTTCCTTGCCCGCACTGACAGATCAAAAGCCTGCTCCCAGCCAGCAGGAGTATTTTCAAAGCTCCTGCCGGCTGGGAGCAGACTTTGTGTGCGCCGGTGCGGGCAGTGAAACGCTATGTCTTGAGGGATGGTCTCCCCAGGACATAGCTAGAGAGCTGAGCCAGGGGGATGGGGTCCCCAGGGACATTAATGGCTCAGGGAGGGAGGCCGCAAGACCCCCTCCCCTTACAAAAGTTGAGCGGCCCTGGGAAATGGGGTCCCCAGGGCATTTAGAGGCTCAGGGAGAGGGCCACGCGGTCCTCCTCCCCTCCAAAATTACAAGGTGCCCGGGGGTGGGGTCCCTTGGGCCAAATATGGGCTGGAGAGGGGGGCCGTCTGCCCCCCTCCTCTTAAAACACACTGCATCGAAGGATGGAGTTCCCAGGGCCGCAAATGGATCAGGGAGGGGGCTTTGTGCCCCCATCCCCTAAAACATAATTCGGGCCCAGGGGATAGGGTCCCTAGGGCCAAAAACCGACTGGGGAGGGGAGCTGCGTGCCCCCCATTAGAAGACTTAGGGCCCGGGGAATGGGGTCCCTGGGATGGAAATCAACCAGGGGAGGGGGGGCGGCAACACGCACCTCCCTACCCCAAAAAAAGAAACACCTCCACAGGCCCTGGCCCACCCTAGGGGTTTTTGTTTACCTTGTCTACCTTGCGGTTTTTGTTTACCTTGTCTACCCTGCCCCCTTATGTCTTTTTTTTTGTTTTTACTTTCTTTAGAACTCAGGACTGAGACCCTTGTTCTACGATGGCTGCAGCCACTTTCTCGTTGAGGTAGTGGCAGCCAATCAGATCTCAGCCTGAGATCTGTCGGGATCCGCAGAGGCTCTGAGTCCCTAAATATACAAAGCTTTCAGCATTAATAGCTCAAAAACTACTGAATGAATTTACACCAAATCACAAAAAGCACTCTTTCTGAACCAAGATCAAGTGTTCTTCCAAATTTGGTGTAAATCCGTTCAGCAGTTTAGGCTGTAGCAGTGTATAAATTTCCTATGAAAAATGAATGGGAAAAAAGTGTTTTGGGACCCCCCTTTTTTCTCGGCCCCCGTTTGACGGATCACCCCAAAACTTTCCATGAACGAACTAGTTAAAAAGTAGCATTTTTTGGGAATGGTTCATGGAGATTCTTCTAACAGTGCCAAAGTTATTAGCAACACAAAACGCATTTCCTCTTGAAACAAGATTTTAACTATAACTATATATACACACACATATATATATATATATGTGTGTGTGTACATATATATATATATAAATAAATGTATATATATATATATACATATATATATATATAAATAATCACTGAAAAAAAAGGTAACAGGGATGTTATAGTTAGGCTCAGAATTCACACATACAAAACCAGTGAAATTCAGAAGTTCACACACCCACTTATACGCCCATACAGCAACTCACACACCCATGCAGCCACTCAGACACCCACTCACACACGAATACACACAGTCATACAGCCACTCACATAATATATGTTAGAAGTGGTATCACTCATGAGTAGTACACCTATTATACTAATTTAACTTGTGTAGTAGCTTAGTATATATGTATAGCAATCCAACTCTGTGATGTCATTTGAGATGTCATCAGTGATGCCATCAGTGATGTCACTGACCATGTCATGAGTAATGAATTATGTGAGGTTATAAGAAGCGCATTGCGGGGGCTTAAGTTATACTTAGCTCAGGTAACTATAACTGCTGAATTTTACTGGTTTTGTACAAGTGGAATCTGAGCCCGACTATAACGTCCCTGTAAACTTTGTTTTATTCCGTGAATTACTAAGGTTTTTTTTAATTTCCTAACTATAACGTCCCTGTGACCTTTGCTTTTTCAGTGAATTACTAAAGTTTTTTATGTTATTTGCTTACTATATGCAACACAAAAAGATGAAGGACTGAATTTTGAACATTGTCAAACGTTCACCCCCAGTCACAATTCTGGGTTTAATCCATTGTTATTTTGCTCGCCACGCCACTCCAGTTAGGACGCAGCCATATGCAAATCAGCCTTGACCCTGTTCCCCATGGGAACAGTGCAGCCCGAACTGCCAGGCCAGGTCCTCCTGGACCGGAAAACAAGCATCCTTGGACCGGTTTTGGGGCATCACCCCTCATCAGCCAAGCTAGCTTGAAACCGGTGGCTTAGCAACCACGGGACTTAAGGTGAAAATGCAACACAAAAGGATGATGGACGGAATGTTGAACATTGTCAACTATAACTAAGGATATTGGAATTATGCGATTGTGTGGTGATTTGTGCTAAATGTAGATTTGCCGCATTTGCCACATAATCCATCATCTGCCGCATAATCTGCAGATTTTAACAAAAATAAATGTTTCTAGCTCAAACGGTTCAGAAGTTAGTGACACGTGTTGTCGCGCAGTGGAAGGCCCTTTGCGAATGTTGACTGGTCACCTTTCTGTAGCTTATTGGTATATTTGGGTGTTGAACTGGCATTAATGAGGTACAACTAATGCTCAGTGTTAACAAGTTTAAAAATTACAAAATAATAAAGTAAAACTATCAAAAAATGTGCCGCATAATGATGCATAATTTGTGGTTTCTTGCCGCATAATTTACTCAACCCTGCCGCATATTTTGACCCTGCCCTGCCGCATAATTCCAGTGGCCTTGACTACAATATCCCTGTAACCTTTGTTTTTTTAGTGAATTTCGACGGGTTTTTAATGTTATTTCCTAACAATAACATCCCTGTAACCTTTGTTTTTTGTGTGAATTTCTAAGGTTTTTTTAAATTTTATTATAACTGTAACCTTTGAGAGCGAGTATGTGAGTGTGCGCAGGAGTGTCTCAGTGGGTGAGTGAGTATGTGAGTGTCTAATTGGGTGTCTGAGTGGGTGCGTGAGAGTCTGTGTGGGTCTGTGAGTGGATGCGTGAGTGTCTGAGTGGGTGCGTGAGTATCTGAGTGAGTGTCTGAATGGGTCTGTGAGTGGTTTGTGAGTACCTCCATGAGTGTGTGAGTGCATGAGTGCCAAGTGGGTGTGTGAGTCTCTCAGTGGGTCTGTGAGTTGGTGCATGAGTCTCTGAGTAGGTCTGTGAGTGAGTGTCAGAGAGCATGAGTGGTTCTGTAAGTGGGTACATGAGTAGGTCTGGGAGTAGCTGCATAAGTCTCTCACTGGATGTGTGAGTGGGTACACGAGTGTCTGAGTAGTTCTGTGAGTGGGGGCATGAGTGTCTGAGTGGGTCTATGAGTGCATGTGAGAGTGTCTGAGTGGGTCTGTCAGTGGGTGTGTGAGTGCCAAAGTGTGTGAGTGGGTGTCTAAATGTTTGTATGGGTGTATCAGTAGCTGTGTCAGTGACTGGGCCACTAAGGAACCACACCTGTTCCTTTATCCAAAAAGAGTCCACAGTTTTTCACAAAATATCTACCCAACTGGAGTACTTTCTACTGGGTAATTACTAAGTGCTACCTCCTTGGGTAAATGTACAGTACGTATTCTACACTACAGCTGTATAATGGAGCATGAGGAAATGTCACCACTGACCCTTGTGTGTGTTTTGGCAACGTGATTGTTCCTTGTTTGACTCTATTCAGAAATTTGTGATAACATGAATCTTCCTACAGAGAAGACAATGAGACCAAACCATGGTCCTTCTTCTGAACTATATGAAGTAAGTGCTTCTTTGTTTGGTGGAGATGTCCTCATATTCCTTGGCATCAAGAATGAGTCATTAAAATCGGCGTAAAATGTGCTTGTGGGGCCTCTTAAGCTGCCCATTATCCTGGCAAAAGGCGGGAAGACTTTTGCACACTACTAAGGTGGGCAGGATCAAACGGGCGAAGCTTCCAAGTGATTTTGCACATTTGAATACTCCTAGTAATTTAAAGGGAGAACCATGGACTCTGCTCTCACCAGGTAAGGACAAGAAAGAAGCCACTCATCACAGTCACTACAGATTGCGCTCCTATAGATCAACGCTGCATTCACCTCCACAAAGCATTTCAAGTTGTCTTTCAATGTGAAATTGAAGAGAAAACACACTTGATTTGCCTTGGTCAAGCCCAGGAGGTCAGAATCATGTGTCCTTTACAGAAGTGGAGCTTCAACTGGGGCACCTGCTATGTTTATATTAGTTAAATTTCTGTTAATGACCACCAGGCCCAGAATGGCCCTGCCAAGAGTTAATGGGGGAGGCAGGCTGACTATTTCGGCCCCTGGAACCCTTATCCCCCAGGGGCAGGCCAAAAATGAATGGAGGGGGCCACGCAGCCCCCCTCCCTGGACCAATTCTGGCCCTGGGGGCCCGATCCCCTGGGCCCCACCTCTTGCTCCTGCGTGCCCTGCAGCACACCCAGGGCACCAAGCGACCACTGTTGGAGACCACGGGGGGAGCATCTATGCCCTCGGGTTCCCTGCCGGCTCCCTGCCTCCAGCAGGAGCTGGCATTGCTCCCACATGTAACGAGCTGTCAAAAATACTGCTCCCTGAAAGTGGGAGCAATTCTTTCATCTGTGGGCAGGGAAACAGATGAAAACTCCGCTCCCAGGAAGCGGGAGCAGTTTGACAGCTCTTCCTTGCTGGGAGCGAGTAAGTGTTTGCTCTCGCTTGGCAGGAGCTGTCACAGCTCCCGCCAGCGTAAGCAAACTGCTATCTCCCAAGGGTGGGCACCTCGGGAGATAGCAGGAGCCGGCCCTGTGGTGTGGCGTTCCCCAGAGCCAATGATGGCTCCAGGAGGGGGGGCCGCGTGGCCCACCTCCTTTAATTAGCACAGGCCGGCCCCGGGGAGGTGGTAGTCGCCGAATATAGCACGGGAGGGGGGCCACGCGGCCCCCACCCAGTTTTAACCCCTTTGATGCTCATGACGGAATGGTTCCGTCATGAGCATCGGTGCCCCTGTGCTCATGACGGAACCATTCCGTCATGAAGCCAGGGACACGAAATCCCTCTGCTGCAGACAGCAGAGGGATTTCTATTTCACCCCTGTGACCTTGGGAGCTGGGAAGAGCTTCCCAGCTCCCGAGGCCCCCTCCCTGGTTTCTGTGCCATGAGGATCAGCGAGCACGTCGCGCTGTCCTCATTGCACAGAAACCGAACTGAAATGAGCCTTTAAGCTCATTTCAGTTTCACTTTCTATGTGCTCTGGGGGCTATCTCAGCCCCCCGGGCACGTAGAAAGACGGGAGAGGTATCATTGGAAAGGGGAGAATCTCCCCTTTCCAATGGTACCCCTCCCCAGTGGATCCCTGCTTGGGGATCGCCCCAGGAGGGGCAAAAAGCCCAGTAGACGCCAGGGATTTTATGGGCAAATTTTAATTAGGGTGGGGGCATTGGCATGCCCATTTTGGGCAGCCCCCACCCTAATTAAAATTTGCCCAAAAGACTCCCTGGCGTCTAGTGGACTTTCTGCCCCCCCTTGGGGGGCAGATGGGGGCATTAGCCCCCAATCTGCCCCGCCGGGGGAGCAAAAAGCCCACTAGACGCCAGGGATTTTTTGGGGCAAATTTTAATTAGGGTGGGGGCTGCCCAAAACGGGCATGTCAATGCCCCCACCGCAACAATTACAGCCTTTCTGCCCCCCCTGGGGGGAAGATGCCCCCCCTGGGGGGAAGATGGGGGCAGTAGCCCCCAATGTGCCCCCCGGGGGGGGGCAAAAGCCCACTAGACGCCAACGATTACGCTGGCTTTTTATGTGTGGGGGTGGGGCTGCCCAGAATGGGCATACCAATGCCCCTACCCCCCAAAAAATAGCCACAGTGTTTCTGCCCCCTTGGGGGCATATCGGAGCAACCCCACTCCCGATATCCCCACCAAGGCGGCAGAAAGCCGACTAGGCACGGATTTGTTTTTAGCAATATGTCTACCTGTGGATTTTGGGCCCTAGCGCAGCCGGCACATAGGGAAACCTAGCAAACCTGTACATTTCTGAAAACTAGACACCCAGGGGAATCCAGCATGGGGTGACTTGACTGGCTCCCACCAGGTTCTGTTACCCAGAATCCCTTACAAACCTCAAAATGTGTATAAAAAAACACATTTTCCTCACATTTCTGTGGTGGAAAGTTCTGGAATCTGTGTGGATCCACAAAATTCCACTCACCCCGCATTCCCCAAAGTCTTCCGAGAAAAATGGTACCTCACTTGTGTGGGTGGGTCAAGTACCCGCGACAGGCAAGGGCCCAAAACCTAGTGAGGCGACATCAAAATTACCTATCACAAAGAACAACAAGAAAGCACCCTGGTTCACCGACGAACTCAAGAAATCCAAGAAGAACTGCCGGGCCCTCGAGAAAGCATGGCGCAGAGACCCGACTGCAGACAACATGACCACCCTCAAACACGCCACCCGAAAACACCACCAGCTGATCCACACCACCAAGAAAACCGCATTCAAGGAACGACTGGACAACAACGCCCACAACAGCAAGGAACTCTTCATCATCGTCAAAGAGCTCTCGAACCCCAGCGCCGGAAACAACGACATCACCCCTCGCAAGACCTCTGCAACTCGCTCGCCTCGTTCTTCCACAGCAAGATCGCAGACATACACAACAGTTTCAGCACACAGCCGACGTACCCTACAACCGTTCCAACATCCCCCACCTCCACCCTCCGAGCCTGGACCCCGATCAACACCGAAGACACTATCCGCACGATGAACTCCATCCACTCCGGATCACCAACCGACCCCTGCCCTCACCACATCTTCAACAAGGCCGACGCCGTCATCGCACCCCACCTCCGGGACATCATCAACACCTCCTTCGACACCGCCACCTTCCCAGAGAGCTGGAAGCACGCCGAACTCTGCGCCCTACTGAAGAAACCGTCAGCGGACCCCACCGACCTCAAAACTACCGCCCCATCTCGCTCCTTCCTTTTCCTGCCAAAGTCATCGAGAAGACCGTCAACAGACAACTGGCCGCCTTCGTCGAGACGAATGGATCCTCGACCACTCACAGTCCGGCTTCCGGGCCAACCACAGCACCGAGACCGCCCTCATCGCAGCCACCGACGACATCCGAGCCCTGCTCGACAACGGGGAAACAGCGGCCCTCATCCTCCTGGACCTCTCCGCAGCGTTCGACACAGTCTGCCACCGCACCCTAGTGCAACGCCTGAACAACGTCGGAATCCAAGAGAAGGCACTGGAGTGGATCATCTCCTTCCTCGCCGGAAGAACCCAGAGAGTCCGCCTCCCCGTTCAGTTCCGAGGCCACCGAAGTCATCTGCGGCGTACCACAAGGATCATCACTCAGCCCCACCCTCTTCAACGTCTACATGAGCCCCTCGCAGCCATCGCACGCCAACACAACCTCAACATCATCTCCTACGCCGACGACACCCAGCTGATCCTCTCCCTCACCAACGACCCCACAACCGCCAAAACCAACCTACATGAAGGGATGAAGGACGTAGCCGAGTGGATGAGGAACAGCCGCCTGAAACTGAACTCAGATAAGACGGAAGTCCTCATCCTAGGATCATCACCCTCCGCCTGGGACGACTCCTGGTGGCCCCCTGCCCTGGGCAACGCACCCAAACCAACGGACCACGCACGCAACCTGGGCTTCATCCTGGACTCCTCCCTCTCAATGACCAGACAAGTCAACGCCGTCTCCTCGTCTTGCTTCAACATCCTACGCATGCTGCGGAAGATCTTCCGGTGGATCCCCACCGAAACCAGGAAGACGGTCACCCAGGCCCTCGTCACCAGCCGACTGGACTACGGCAACTCCTCTACGCCGGAACCACAGCCAAACTTCAGAAAAGACTCCAACGCATCCAGAACGCCTCAGCTCGACTCATCCTGGACATCCCCCGACACAGCCACATCGCCGGACACCTGAGAGACCTGCACTGGCTCCCCGTCAGCAAGAGAATCACGTTCCGACTCCTCACCCACGCACACAAAGCTCTCCACAACCAAGGCCCCAGATACCTCAACGACCGTCTGACCTTCTACACTCCCACCCGCCAGCTACGATCGATCAACCACGCCCTCGCCGCCGTCCCCCGCATCCGAAGAGCCACTACGGGAGGAAGATCCTTCTCCTACCTGGCTGCCAAGACGTGGAACTCCCTACCCATCCACCTCCGCCTGACCCAAGACCACCTCTCCTTCAGGAAGCAACTCAAGACCTGGCTGTTCGATCAGTAGCGGACCCCCCTCCCCCTAGCGCCTTGAGACCCTCCGGGTGAGTAGCGCGCTATACAAATGCTTGATTGATTGATTGATTGAGAATGTATGACGTTACTACGACATACAATCCCACGCAGAAGGTTACAACGCGGATGTTACATCGTCCGCGTTGTTACCACGCATGGTTTTACATCGCAAGTCGTTTCTACGACTTGCACTAGATGGCGCTGGACTTAGGAATAGTATAAATTACTATTCCTACTCCAGTTAGCGCAACAGTAGGGAATGTGTTGGATTTAAAATCCAACACATTCCTTGGTGTTGCGTCGCCATCTAGCGCAAGTCGTAGAAACGACTTGCGATGTAATGCCATGCGTGGTAACAACGCGGACGATGTAACGTCCGCGTTGTTACCTACCCGCGTGGTGTTGACAGCGTTATAAACGCTGTTTCCCATCACAAACCAACCTGGTTTTGCACGGGGGTTACCTGGGTTTTTGGCCCCGGGGTCGGCGGCCATCTAGGGAAACCTACCAAACCCACACATTTCTGAAAACTAGACACCCGGGGGATTCCAGGGAGGTATGGCTTGCGTGGATCCCCCAACGTTTTCTTACCCAGAATCCCCTGCAAACCTCAAATTTAGCTGAAAAAAATCACTTTTTGCACACATTTTTGTGTGGGAAAGTTGTGGCATCACTGGGCTGACACAAATTTCCTACCACCCAGCGTTTCCCCAGGTCTCCCGATAAAAATGGTGCCTCACTCGTGTGGGAGGCACAAGTACCCGCGACAGGCAAAGGCCAAAAACGTATTGAGGCGACATCAAAATTGCCTATCACAAAACGACCTGGTTTTGCAAGGGGGGTAACCTGGGTTTTTGGCCCGTGCTCGGCGGCCACCTAGGGAAACCTATCAAATCCACACATTTCTGAAAAGTAGACACCCGGGGGATTCCAGGGAGGTATGGCTTGCGTGGATCCCCCAACGTTTTCTTACCCAGAATCCCCTGCAAACCTGAAATTTTGCTGAAAAAAAATCACTTTTTTCACACATTTGTGTGTGGGAAAGTTGTGGCATCACCGGGCTGACACAAATTTCCTACCACCGAGCGTTCCCCCAGGTCTCCCGATAAAAATGGTGCCTCACTCGGGTGGGAGGCCCAAGTACCCGCGACAGGCAAGGGCCCAAAAAATTTGTGATAGTCAATTTTGATGCCACAACTTTCCCACACACAAATGTGTGAAAAAAGTGATTTTTTCAGCAAAATTTCAGGTTTGCAGGGGATTTTGGGTAAGAAAACGTTGGGGGATCCACGCAAGCCATACCTCCCTGGAATCCCCCCGGTGTCTAGTTTTCAGAAATGTGTGGGTTTGGTAGGTTTACCTAGGTGGCCGCCGAGCCCCGGGCCAAAATAGTCATGGGACCCCCCTTGCAAAACCAGGGCGTTTTGTGATAGGCAATTTTGATGTCGCCTCAATACATTTTGGGCCCTTGCCTGTCGCGGGTACTTGGGCCTCCCACCAGAGTGAGGCACCATTTTATCGGGAGACCTGGGGGAACGCTGGGTGGTAGGAAATTTGTGTCAACCCGGTGATGCCACAACTTTCCCACACGCAAATGTGTGAAAAAAGTGATTTTTTTCAGCAAAATTTCAGGTTTGCAGGGGATTCTGGGTAAGAAAACGTTGGGGGATCCACGCAAGACATACCTCACTGGAATCCCCCGGGTGTCTACTTTTCAGAAATGTGTGGGTTTGGTAGGTTTCCCTAGGTGCCGGCAGAGCTAGGGTTCAAAAACTACAGCTAGCCACTTTGCAAAAAAAGGGTCATTTTTCACTGTGAAAATGTGGTGTGTCCACGTTGCGTTTTGCGCTGTTTCCTGTCACGGGCACTAGGCCTACCCACACAAGTGAGGTACCATTTTTCTCGGAAGACTTTGGGGAACGCGGGGTGGGTGGAATTTTGTGGATCCACGCAGATTCCAGAACTTTCCACCACAGAAAAGTGAGGAAAATGTGTTTTTTGGACAATTTTTAGGTTTGCAAGGGATTCTGGGTACCAGAACCTGGTGAGAGCCAGTCAAGTCACCCCATCCTGGATTCCCCTGGGTGTCTAATTTTCAAAAATGTATAGGTTTGCTAGGTTTCCCTAAGTGCCGGCAGAGCTAGGGTTCAAAAACTACAGCTAGGCACTTTGCAAAAAAAGGGTCATTTTTCACTGTGAAAATGTGGTGTGTCCACGTTGCGTTTTGGGCCGTTTCCTGTCGCGGGCACTAGGCCTACCCACACAAGTGAGGTACCATTTTTATCGGGAGACTTAGGGTAACACAAAATTGTAGAGCAACTGTTATTATCTATTGACTTTCGATGCATTTCTGCCTTCCAAATGAAAGACAATGTGTAAAAAGAAGTCATTTTGAAAAATGACCTATAATTCTCATGCTAGTATGGGTACTCCCAATTTCGGAAATGTGCAAATATCTACTGTTTCTAAACTCTATATTTTGTTCCCATTTCATAAATACATAGGTGTCTTTCATACCGATTTTTCCATGTATACATTTTCCTAGAATAATTGCTATATACCCGGGACATAATAAAAAACCATTGCAAGACGCTGCTATTATTGGCTCTGGGTTCGTCGGGTTCTTGGTGAACCTACAAGTCCTATATATCACCACAACCAGAAAGGTCCAGCGGATGTAATGGTATATTGCTTTCAAATAGCTTTCATAATTAGAAGAAGTTACAGGTGAAAACGTTGACACAAATGGCTGTTTTTTTCAACTAATTTTCAATTTTTCCTATATTTAACTATTTGTTTCTATAAAGAAAACTTGAAGGATCTACACAAATGACCCCTTGCTGAATTCAGAATTTTGTCTACTTTTCAGAAATGTATGGCTTTCCAGGATCCATTATTGCTTTCATACCCATTTCTACCATTAACTGGAAGGAGGTTGAAAGCACAAAAAATAGCAAAAATAGGCTATGTCCCAGAAAAATGCCAAAACTGTGTACAAAATTTTGGTTTTCTGACTAAAGTCTGCTTGTCCCTGAAAGCTGGGAAGATGGTGATTTCAGCACCACAACCCCTTTTTTGATGCCATTTGCAGGGAAAAAAACAGATGCTTTCATCTGTAGCCCTTTTTTCGCATTTTTCCCCCAAAAACCAAAATTTAGCTGTATTTTGGCTAATTTCTGGGTCCCCTCCAGGGGAATCCACAAACCCTGGGTACCTTTAGAATCCCCATGATGTTGGAAAAAAAGGACGCAAATTTGGCATGGATACCTTATGTGGTCAAAAAGTTACAGGGCCCTAAGCGCGAACTACCCCAAATAGTCAAAAAAAAGGCTTAGCACAGGAGGGGAAAAGGCCTAGCAGCGAAGGGGTTAAATATGTATTGGCCCTGGGGAGGTGGTGGTCCACATGTCCTGGGAGGGTCTACGCGGCCAACCGCATCATTATTTAGCCCCGGGAGGTGGTGATCCCCGGGGCATATTAAAGCCCCAGGAGGGGCGTCAGCCTGGCCCCCTCCACTACTTTTGTAAAGCCCTGCGGAGGTGGTGGTCCCTGGGGATAAAAAGAGCCCTAGGAGGGGGCATCCTTTATTTTTTGTATTAAATAACTTCATGCCTCCGGGAACTGGTACACCAGGAGGCTACAGTGGAAATGAGCGCGGGAGACCGCACTTGGTATTTTTTTTGTATTTTTTTGGCGAATTCGCGAATTCATTGCGATTTTTGCCACAATTATTTTTAAATGCTTTTTGTCCTTGGAGGGGGGGATTCACGGACGGT
Organism: Calotriton arnoldi; assembly: GCA_963921515.1. Taxonomy (NCBI): domain Eukaryota; kingdom Metazoa; phylum Chordata; class Amphibia; order Caudata; family Salamandridae; genus Calotriton; species Calotriton arnoldi. The sequence goes on from CAWUFW010000016.1 coordinate 1,564,339, forward strand.
GTGCGCCCCTAGATATACAAATTTGGATTTTCTTTAATATCTCCAAATTACTGAACAGATTTACACCAAATAACAATAAGGGCGCTTTCTGGACCAAGAGCTACCTTTCTGCCAAATTTGATGTAATTCCGTCCAGCGGTTCGGGCTGCAGTTGTGTCTAAAATCTCTATGGGAATTAACATAGGTAATAAACTTGTTTGACCCCCCCCCTTTTTTCTCTGCCCCAGCTTGACAGATCGCCCCAAAACTTTCCATACACAACTAGAATCAGCGGCGCACTTTTTGGGAAAATATCGTGAAGATTCGTCAAACGGCGCCAAAGTGATAGGCAAGTCAAAAAACGCTTTTCCTATGGAAAGTAGGTCCTAACTATAATAACCTTCTTGAAGTCCTTGGGGGCCAACTACCCCTCCTGTTACCTTCAGTAAGTCCCACACAGCAGGACTGCTGAGAAGTTGTCAGAGGCCATGCCCCGTTTCTCCACCAATCTGCAAACGTGCCTTCTGGCGCACTACTAGTTGGGATAAAGTCCCCTTGGCTCCGGAGGGACCGTGGGGGCCAAGAAGCCCTCCTGCCCTCCTGGTACTTCCTGTAAGTCCATCGCTGCGAAATTCCTGAGAGCTGGTCGGAGGCCCAGCCCCTTTCTCCATCTCTCTGCAAACGTGACTGCTAGTTAAAAACCTTAGAAATTCACACAAAAAAACAAAGGTCACAGGGACGTTCTAATTAGGAATTAGCATTTAAAAAACCTTAGAAATTCACTGAAAAAAAACAAAGGTTACCAGGACGTCATAGTTAGCAAATAGAATTTTAAAAACTTTAGAAATTCACTAAAAAAAACAAAGGTTACAGGGACGTTATTGTTAGGGTCAGATTTTACTCCTACAAAACCAGAGAAATTCAGCCGTTATAGTTACCTGAGTTAACTATAACTCGCGCCTCCGTAATGCACTGCTTATGACCTCACATATTACATCACTCATGACATGGTCAGTGACATCACTGATGACATTACTGATAACTTCTCAAATGAAAGTTTGTGTCCAAACTGTATGTAGTTCTAAGTGAAGGAATCAGTGCTTCTCAAACTATAAAACTAAGAATGTGTTAATACAAGCCCTAGTGTATTTATGAACCTCACTGTACATATACTTAAGCCCTATGAGGTGTTTGAGTGGTGATATTGCCATTTCTAGAGTGAACATTATGCTCAGTGTTAGCAAAGGTGTCTCAAGAGGGTTGTGTCAGTTTAAAAACATTTATGAAACCTGGTTTGAAAAAATACACTGGGTGAGGATGTGAAATTTTTCAGGAGAAACAAATAAGTTAGTGGTACACTAGATATAAATATGTAATTGGGGTGAGAGATACAGCAAAGTTTAAAGAATATAGTGGAGAATGACCGTTATCATTTATAGACCAATATGTAGCTTTTAATTTTTTTTTGTTATTATGTTTTTTTGCAGGAGGAAAATGGAAAACAGAAATTGTAAAAAAGAAAACTACCATGCGCCAAATATATAGAGGAGAGAAAGAAGTCTTGTTCACTTTTGAAAAAACAGGATGTAATAACTCTGTGGAAAGTGAGGAAAAACAACTATTAACTGTAGAAGTGATAATGTTCCTATTGCAGAGGGGGACATTTGTGATCTTCTGAAGCTTGTGCGGTGCAGGTCTACTTGTCTCTGAGGAAATAATTATCTGCTTACATAAGCAGCAAGAAAGAGCCTTAAGACAAGCAGGATGATTGTGTTGTCAGCAATAAGTACCTGATAAGGCACAGTGTATCCAGTTCAGCAGCAAAAGCTAACTTTGCCCGAGCTAGACTTTAGCAAATCCTTTTAAAAAACTGTACGCATGAGAAACTCTGCTGATACTCTTATGCTAGCTGCCCTCAAAACAAAAAACTGCCATACCAAAGACTCTTTGCCAGGCTGAGGCGGCGCCACTACACCACGCTGCTCATAATAATGTGATGAAGACATAAATTAGTTACGTTGGTTGCTTTGTTTCCTTAATAGTTTTTGATATAGTTTGTAAACGTAATTGTTGTAGTTTTGTAATGGCTTAAATAGACTTTTTGTAATAAAAAAAGTTTAACGTTACTACTGGTTTGTTTGCTTAATAGTTGTTAAAGATTTAAATATTTTTACAGTAATGTTGATTAAAACTGGGAGTTCCATCTTCAGGGAGTATATATACACACACATATATATATATATACACACCATATATACACACACACACACACACACACATATATATATATATATATATATATATATATATATTTCAACCAAACGCCCGAAAGCTTCAGGCAGCACTCGACAGCTAAATTCGCCTACCGGCTCATTGACAAGGAAAAACCAGCCTCTGCATACAGGGTAATTCTTCTTTATTGCGCCTACGCGTTTCAAGGCAACAGCCTCTTCATCATGGCAGCTGGAAAATGTTACACGGAGTTCCTCATTGCTTACATCTTTTTATACTGCCCCCAGTGGGCCCGCTTTGAATGCGGTAAACTTAACGATGTATGCTGGGACATGTGGTCCAGGAAAATAATTAATCACCCTCAGTGGGTTCCGTGGCACATTCAAAATTCTTTCAGCATTGTCTCTATTCAACAACCCTCCAGTGGGCCCCACGATGCCAGGCAGGTTTGAGTGATTCACAAATAAATGAAGCCGGAAAGTATTTTGTGAGCCTCAGTGTGACGTCTTTAAGCAGCCCGAGAAGAAGAGGCTATTGGCCTCGAAACGCGTCGGCACAATAAGAACAGGTGGAGCAGGAGACAGGCTGAGTCATAAGGCTGGTTGGCAGGGTGCTGTCGAGTGCTTTCTCGTTGCTTCAGGGCACTCTTGAAATACAACATGTTACACGGCGGCCCGCCGTGGAGAGAGCACCATCACCGGTTGGAAGAGGAAGCTGTTTTTCCAGCAGGGAGAGGCTGTAGTCTTTGAACTGTTCAAGACTGTAACGGCACAGCGCTCAAGATGCAGATTGAGCCTGCCTGGGTTGTTCCACCACCTACTATAGGAGACAAAAAGTTTCAGTAAACGCGCATTGAACATACTATATGTAAATACTATTGCTCGCATTGAGGACTTCATTACCCATCAGGCATCGAAATGAAAATGCACTAAGCATATGCCCACGGGGGGCGTTTTACAAATAAATGAAGCCGGAAAGTATTTTGTGAGCCTCAGTGTGACGTCTTTAAGCAGCCCGAGAAGAAGAGGCTATTGGCCTCGAAACGCGTCGGCACAATAAGAACAGGTGGAGCAGGAGACAGGCCGCGTCATAATGCTGGTTGGCAGGGTGCTGTCGAGTGCTTTCTCGTTGCTTCAGGGCACTCTTGAAATACAATATATATATATATATATTCACTGAAAAAACCATAGGTTTTAGGGAAAGTTATAGTTAGTTTGACATTGCACTCGTACAAAACCCGTGAAAATCCCCCGTTATAGTTAGTTCAGCTAACTATAACTCGCGCCCCCGCAATGCACTGCTGATAACGTCACATATTACATCACTCATGACATGGTCAGTGACATCACTGATGACATCACTGACATCATCCAGTGACTGTGTGTTTCTGTAAAGTCTAAATATGTTTAATATATATAGGGAAAGGCGTATTGAAGAATGAGTGGGTGTATAAGCGTCTGAATGGATGATTTAGTAGGTGCGTGACTGAGTCTATAAGTGAGTGATTAAACGTATCTTACTGGATGCATGGGTGAGTGACTAAACTGTGTGAATGTCTGTATCCGTCTGTCTGTTGTTGTGTAAGCAGCTGCATGGGTTTCTGACTAGCTAAATGAGTGTCTATATGGGTTATGGATTGGTTCTCTGAGTATCTGTATGGGTGCCTCAGTGTTTGTGTGGGTGGGGTGTGTGTGACTCTGTGCATAGATGTGTGAGTGGGTGATTCACTGGGTGCATGGTTTCAAGAGTGCGTCTGTGATGGACTGTATGGGTGGGTGAGTGTGTGTATGGGTGTGTTAGTGATTGAATGTATATCTCAGTGGTACATGTGTGAGTAACTACATATGTGAAAGGCAGTATATATGTGTGTTGGAGTATATAAATGGCTATAAGTGAGAGTGTGTGATTGTGAGAGTGGCTATATGGATGAGTGTGTGCTTGCATCAGTGATTGCATAGGAGCGTAAGAATGTGCTAGTATTTTTATGAGTAAGTGAGCTGGTGTGTATAACTGTATAGGTGAGTAAATTGGAGTGTGATTCATTATTTGCATGACTGACTAGGTGTGTGAGTACCTCTATGGATGAGTTGCGTTGTGTGAGTGTTTATATAGGTGTATGAGTGCATATGATAGTCCTGTACTGAGTGACTGTAATTATGAGTGACTGTACGGGTGAGTGAGTAGATGTGTGTGTGTAGACCTAAGAATCAGTGAGTGGGTATGTACTTATTGGTATTGGAGTGTGTATGGTTTTGAGAATGGCAGTCTGTAATTTAGAGTGGGTGTATCAAAAGTTATATTAGGGTGTGAGAAGATGCATTAAATTCTCACATGGATGATGTCATCAGTGATGTCATTTGAGATGTCATCAGTGATGTCATCAGTGATGTCCGTGACCATGTCATGAGTGATGTAATATGTGACGTCATCAGCAGTGCATTGCGGGGACACGAGTTATAGTTAGCTGAACTAACTATAACGGGGGAATTTCACGGGTTTTGTACGAGTGCAATGTCCAACTAACTATAACTTTCCCTAAAACCTATGGTTTTTCAGTGAATTTCAAAGGTTTTTTAAATGCTAAACCCTAACTATAACAAGCCTGAAACCTATGGTTTTTTCAGTGAATTTCAAAGGTTTTTTAAATGCTAATTCCTAACTATAACATGTCTGAAACCTATGGTTTTTTTCAGTGAATTTCAAAGGTTTTGTAAATGACAATTTTTAAATGTATTAATTGTTATATTTATTTTTTTGATACTGATTTACTACATTTTTTTAAACTATTTATTTTTAGATATTTTATTTTTTAAATTACATTGTAATTACATTATACATTACAAAATATACTTTCTCAGAATGAATTACTTTAGTTTAAATACTTTGCAAATAGGCAATAGACTTTTAAGTACAGTAGTTACAGTTGTTGCAATGGGCAACACAATTTCAAACACAATGCAACATTGAGCTCAATGTGAATTTCTAGCTAAATGCAATTAGTTACTTTATGGATTACTTTTCTAACCACAGGACTGGATCCTAGATTCAGTCCTGGGACATCTCCTGTAAACAGTTGAGTAAAAGTGTTTTGGTTACAGTAGTGATTTTTAAGGAATATTATTGTATTTTAAAAGTTGACACTTAGAAACTTTTTCACATAGAATCACCAATGTTATCCTATGGGAGGAAATTCACTTAGCAGGTAAGTAGTGTTATCGTTACTTTTTCTTACTCAGTGGTGGATCCTGGATCCAGCACTGGTGCATCTCCTGTAAACAGTTGAAAGAATGCGTTTAAGTCATATAGGCGATTTTTAAGGAATATTTGTAGTTTGTGAAAATCAACACTTTGAAACTTTTCTGCTGAAAACCAGACAATGGATTCCTATGGAAGGAAATATAAGTTACGGTTAAAATTACTTTTCAGGATCAGTACTGGGCTGAAAGATGCAACACTGAGGTCTCTCCTGATAACAGGTGAGTAAATCGGAATTCGTATTTTGGCTGATTTTAGAGGAATATTTGTATGTTTCAAAAATCGACACTTAGAAACTTTTTCAGCAAAAAGCAGGCAATGATATCCTAGGGAAGGAAATTCAAGTTACTGGTAAGTACGGTTAAAATTACTTTTCAGGATCAGTACTGGGCTGAAAGATGCAGCACTGAGGTCTCTCATGATAACAGGTGAGTAAATCGGAATTCGTATTTCGGCTGATTTTAGAGGAATATTATAAAGTTCCAAAACTCCACACTTAGAAGAATTTCCAAGTGAAACCAGTCAATGTTAGCCTATGGAAGGAAATTCGAGTTACTGGTAAGTTCTGTTTAAAATTACTTTTCAGGATCAGTACTGGGCTGAAAGATGCAGCACTGAGGTCTCTCCTGATAACAGGTGAGTAAATCGGAATTCGTATTTCGGCTGATTTTAGAGGAATATTATAAAGTTCCAAAACTCCACACTTAGAAGAATTTCCAAGTAAAACCAGTCAATGTTAGCCTATGGAAGGGAATTCAAGTTACTGGTAAGTACTGTTTAAAATTACTTTTCAGGATCAGTACTCGGCTGAAAGATGCAGCACTGAGGTCTCTCCTGATAACAGGTGAGTAAATCGAAATTCGTATTTCGGCTGATTTTAGAGGAATATTATAAAGTTCCAAAACTCCACACTTAGAAGAATTTCCAAGTGAAACCAGTCAATGTTAGCCTATGGAAAGAAATTCAAGTTACTGGTAAGTACGGTTAAAATTACTTTTCAGGATCAGTACTGGGCTGAAAGATGCAGCACTGAGGTCTCTCCTGATAACAGGTGAGTAAATCAGAATTCGTATTTTGGCTGATTTTAGAGGAATATTTGTATGTTTCAAAAATCGACACTTAGAAACTTTTTCTGGACGTACCTGTTGGGCTAGTTGGCCCCCAGGGACCCTCAGGATTGAAGGGGATTTAATTCCCCATCTTAAAACGCGCCACGGGGCCTGTTTGCACACATGTCACCTGAAGCCCCGCCCCCTCCCTTCACCACTGTGCAAACGCGCCCCGTGGCGCGTTTTAAGTTGGGGGATTAAGTCCCCTTGAATCCTGAGGGTCCCTGGAGTCCAACTACCATGTACTTCTAAAAAGCGCCACAGAGCTGCGTTGCAGAGAGGTGTAAAGGGGCGTGGCCTCTGTACACCTCTCTGCAACACAGCTCCTGGCGCATACTGGAGGTTCCTGGTGGGCTAGTTGGCCCCCAGGGACCCCCAGTATTCAAGGGGAATTACTTCCCCTTCTTAAAACGCGCCAGGGGGCGCGTTTGCAGAGTACTGCAGGGAGGGCGGGGCCTCCGGCACGATGCCGGTCGTTTTTTTTTCCTTCTAATTTTTTTTTATGGGAGGGGGCTGCGTGGCCCCCTTCCCTTGGCCACTTTTGGCCCCGGGGACCCCATCCCCCGGGGCCTGAGCATTTTTTTTTTTTTGTAATAAAAAAAACGGGAAGAGGGCCGCGTGGCCCCCTTCCCTGGGCCTGTATTGGCCCCGAGGACCCCATCCCCGGGGCATGCCCTCGATTTTTATTTTTTTAATTTGGAGGGGGCTGCGAGGCCCCCTCCTCCGGCCATTTAAGGCCCCGGGGACCCCATCCCCCGGGGCCGGCCTTGCCCTTTTTTAAAAAAAATGTTAATTTGGGGAGGGGGGCTGCGTGGCCCCCCTCCCTGGCCACATATGGCCCCGGGGACCCCATCCCCGGGGCCTGGCCTTCTGGTTGGGGACTGTGGGGGTCCCCAATCCCCCACAGTCCCGCCGGCTCCCCGTGTCCTATGGGAGCCGGCATTGCTTTTCCACATGGGGAGCAGCTAACATGCTGCTCCCCATGTGGAAAAGCAATTGGGTTTGTATTTTGAAAGAGAGAGCAGGTTTCCTGCTCTCTCTTTCAAAATGCAAACCAAGTTTGCTATGACAGGACGGGAGCCGCGACACTGGGACACTGCAGGAGCCGGCCCTGGGGGTGGCGGTCCCCAGGGCCATCAAGGGGCTCCAGGAGGGGGCCGCGCGGCCCCCTCCCAACCCTTTCACAGCCCCGGGGAGGTGGTGGTCCTCGGGGCTTTGGTGGTCCGTAACGGACCCCCATATTCAAATCTTTAGTGCCCCGGGGAGGTGGCGGTCCCGGGCGTGTGGGGGGCTGGAGCCCCCACACAGGTGAAAATAATTTTTTAAAAAGAAGCCCCGGGGGTGGCGGTCCTCGGGGCTGCGGAGTGCCAAGAGCCCTCCCGCACCATTATTTTTTAAAGCCCCGGGGGTGGCGGTCCCCGGGCTTGGGGGCCTTAGAGGCCCCCCACATTAAATTTAACCCCCCACCATGCCCCCGGGACTTGGCCTACCCGGGGTTAAATTAACATAGAAGCGCGGGAGACGCGCTTTGATTTTTTTTTTCCGGCAGGATCCGCGCACCCTGAGCGCATCCTGCCGATTTAAAAAAAAAAAAAAATGCTTTTTTCTGCGCAGGGGGTCCTTGTGGGACCCCCTGAGCAGGCCTAGGGGGTCAGGGTGTTTCTACCCTGCCCCCTTTGTGCGTTTGGTGACGTGTTTCTTGTGCTTTTTTTTTTTTTTTTCTGGGCGGGATTCGCATCCCACCGATTTAAACCCTGCCCCCTTTTTGCGCTTTGCGCACTCGAGGGACAAAATGGCTGCCAACACTTCCTGATTTGGAGCGTTGACAGCCACTTGACAGCCAATTAGCATACAGCTCGTGATCGGGAGGGTACGCGGACCCTACTCGCCCATAGATATATATGTGACTTTACTTTTGATTTTCTCAGGAACTACTGAACAGATTTACACCATTTAAGCAAAAGGCACGACACTGAACCAAGGGCTGCCTCTTTGCCAAATTTGGTGTAATTCCGTTCAGCAGTTCGGGCTGTAGCTGCGACTAAAGGTTCCTATGGAAAAATGAATGGGGAAAACGCGTTTTGGGACCCCCTTTTTCTCGGCCCCGCTAGACGTATCACCCCGAGACTTTCAGGATAGGAGCGGACCGGAGCGCCCCAACAAGTTGGAAACTTTCGCGAAGATTCGTCAACCGGCGCCAACGTTATTTCAAATAGAATGTCGCGGAATTCCTATGGATAATAGGTCCTAACTATAACTATCTACTGGCGACCGCCAGTAGATAATATATATATATTACCTACTGGTGGTCGCCAGTAGGTAGTTATAGTTAGGACCTTGTTTTTTTTTAAATTTCAAAATACTTTATTGATTTTCACAAGGACAGACAGAAAGCCTGTAACAGGGTTAGCATGATATATCTAAGGCAAAGTTAAACATATATTGTCAAAAAGTGAGGGTAATGCGCCTATATGGGTAACATGAGCCTAACCCAAGTGATCAATAGTAAAAGAAGAAAGGGTAGACAAGAGAAGGGAAAAAAGGAAAGAAAAAAGAAGAGAAGGGAAGAAAGAGCAACGGCTAGTCGAGCTGTATCAATCACTTCCAGCATTCTATGCATATGTTGGCACTAGAGCAATCCGATATTGGCAGTTCCAACATACAGCAGCAGCCTAGTACAGGCAACAGTGGTTATTACACTTAAGTACAAGTATTCAGATGGTACGTCAGTAAAGGCACAGGATAAGAGTCAATGGTATACACTTAGATCATGGAGGTTCGTAAGAGTCTAGATATGTGTCCAAAGAGTTCCACATCATCCTGGTTGAAGGTTTCCAGGGAGAGTTTTGTAATGCTATGTTGTCTGCCCCTCTGAGATGGATGATCCAGTTTATCCAGCTCTTATAAGATGTCTTACTCGTGTCCTTCCAGTTGGCAAGAACCATTTTCACCGCAGATGTTAGTAACAGGTCAAGTAGATCTTTGTCAGAATCAGTTCTCAAGTTTGTGCTCACAAAGGCCATGGGTAGGTTGAAGGATTCTTTGACCAAATTACACCTAAACAAACCATTTAAAAAGGCAAAAATGTTATCCCAAAACGATTTAAGTAGTGAACATTGAAAGATAAGATGGGCTAAGTCCCCCGTTTCTTGGTTACAGTTCCAACATGTTGCGTCCTTCCGCAAACCTAATGAGAATATTCGGGCAGGGGTCCAAAATGCCTTGTGTAGTAGCCAGTATTTGGTTTGGGAGAGGACAGGGGAGATCTTATTACGTGAGACAGAACTCCATAGTGTGGACCATTCCTGTTCATTTGGTGGATGTGGGGACTGTTGCCCCCAAAAGGCTATAGTGTTGTCATTAAGTTTAGAAGTTTTTGGACGGAGGAGTTTGTAACTCTGCGAGACCTGGTGACCCAGTTTGTTAATGTTTGTCACAAACATTGCAATTGATGGTTGGACGGTGGATAATTTGGATTTTGAAAGGGCCGTTCTGATTTTCAAGAAGTTATAGAATTCAATGTCATCTAGGCTATATCTCGATTGGAGGTCTGAGAATGTAACAGGATATGAGGCGTTTTCTAGTTGATAAGGGAAAAGAATCCCTTTTTTAATCCATGTGTCAAGGGATAGGCCTTTGCCTTTATATAATATCTTGCTATTGGTCCAGAGTGATTCCATTTTAGAGCCTTTAATACTGTTCTCCAGGTTCTTATCAACCCTGAGTGGTGCAATTTTTGTGTTTTTAAAAATGGACTTGGAAGTATGTGGGTATAGTCTATTTGTTGTTAGGAGTGCAAGAGGGCTTAGGTTATTGAGGATGGCCCTCTCTACCTCTAGCCAGACCGGGATGTAGCCGGTAGGTGGTGAGATCCAGTATGAGCCTTGTTTCGCCAGGAAAGCCAGCTGTTTCTATTCAAAAAGCGTTTTTTCTTTTGCCAATATCTGTGGCGCCGTTTGACGAATCTTCGCGACATTTTCGAAACTAATGACCAGCTCAGGTCAGCTCCTGTCTTGAACGTTTGGGGGTGATTCGTCAAGCGGGGGCCTAGAAAAAGGGGGTCCCAAAACACGTTTTCCCCATGTTCATTTCCATAGGACGTTTTGTAACAGGCTACAGCCCGAACTGCTGAACGGAACTACACCGAATTTGGCAAAAAGGTAGCTCTTGGTTCAGAAAGCGACCTTTTTTTTTAAAATGGTGTAAATCCGTTCAGTAGTTCCTGAGAAATTCAAAAAATAAAAATATCGATATCTGAGCACCGAGGAGGATTCGTGAATCCTCCCGAGCACGAGCTTCATTCTGATTGGCTGCCATCACTCCAAACCAGAATGTGTTGGCAGCCATCTTGTGACTCGGTAACCGAGTCACAAGAAAACAGTTAAAAAAAAAAAGAAAAGGGGGCAGGGTACAAACACCCTGACCCCGTAGGCCTGCTCAGTGGATCCCACAAGGACCTCCAGGGCCAAAAAAGCATTTTTTTTAAATTGCCCGAATTCGCGCTGGGTGCGCGAATCCGGCCAAAAGAATTTTTAAAAAAAACATAGAGTGGTCTCCCGCGCTTCGTTTTCTATAAGCCCCAGGGTGGGCCAGGTCCTGGGGGCAAAGCGCAATTAATTAGCGGGGGCCCCCGCAGCCCCGGGGACCGCCACCTCCACGGGGCTTAGTTAATTACATGCGGGGGGCACGCAGCCCCCCGCAGCCCCGGGGACCGCCACCTCCCCGGGGCTTTATCAGTATAAAAAAAAATTTAAAGCGTGGGGGCTCTTGCCCCCCCACGCAGCCCCGGGGACCGCCACCTCCCCGGGGCACACTTTATGCTAATGCGGGGGTCTGTTACGGACCCCCAGCCCAGGGACCACCACCTCCCCGGGGCAATGGGCACGTTGGGAGGGGGGCCGCGTGGCCCCCCTCCTGGAGCCCTAGATGGCCCTGGGGACCACCACCCCCCAGGGCCGGCTCCTGCAATGTCCCGGGGTGCCCACCCCCGGGACATTGCTGTTTGCTATGGCAGGGCAGGAGCACGGCTCCCGCCCTGCCATAGCAAACACTGCTTTGCTTCTTGGAAGCGAGAGCAGGTTTAAAACAGCTCTCGCTTCCAAGAAGCAAAGCAGAATTGCTTTTGGGCAAGGGGAGCTGCATGTTAGCAGCTCCCCTTGCCCTAAAGCAATGCCGGCTCCCGCAGGAGGCGGGGAGCCGGTTGGGACCGTGGGGGTATTGGGGCTCCCCCCACAGTCCCCAACTTGAGGGCCGGCCCCGGGGGATGGGGTCCCCGGGGCCAGAAGTGGCCCGGGAGGGGGGACACTCGGCCCTCCTCCCCTTTAACTTATTTTTATTTTTTTTTAAAAACAAAAACGGAAGGCCGGCCCTGGGGGATGGGGTCCCCGGGGCCATAATTGGCCTCAGGAGGGGGGCCACGCGGGCCCCCCCTCTAAAATTTAAAATAAAGGCTGGTCAGGCCCCGGGGGATGGGGCCCCCGGGGCCAGAAGTGGCCTAGGGAAGAAGGGCCAGGCAGCCCCCCTCCCGTAATTAAGTAAACGAGGTCAGGCCCCGGGGGATGGGGTGCCCAGGGCCGAAATCGGCCTTGGGAGGGGGGGCCGCGCGGCCCCCTTCCCGTTTTTTTTTTTTTTTTAAAGGGTCAGGCCCTGGGGGATGGGGTCCCCAGGGCCCCCAAAATATTAAGAGGAGGGGGGCCACATAGCCCCCTTCTAACAAAAAAAGAAAAGCCTCATCTCCCCAGAGGCCCCGCCCCCTCCCTGTACCACTCTGCAAACGTGCCTCCTGGCACGTTCTAAGTTGGGGAATTAAGTCCCCTTGAATCCTGAGGGTCCCTGGGGGCCAACTAGCCCACCAGGTACCTCCAGTAAACCCCACACAGTGGGATTACTGAGAGGTGGTCCGAGGCCACGCCCCTTTTTCACCACTCTGCAAACGCGCCTCTTGGCGCATTGCTGGTGGGGCGATGAGGTCCTCTTGTGACCTGAGGACCTCAGGACTAAAGTGGACTTTATCCCCCGAGCAGCAGAGCGCCAGGAGCCGCGTTTGCAGAGTGGTGTAAAAAGGGGGCGAAGCCTTTGAGCACTCTCAGCAAACCAGCTGTATGGGGCTTACTGGAGGTACCAGGAGGGCTAGTTGGCCCCCCGGGACCCTCAGGAGGAAAGGGGACTTCATCCCCCAACCAAGAGCGCGCCAGGAGGCGCGTTTGCAGAGTGGTGGAGAAAGGGAGCATGTCCTGTGTCCACCTCTCAGCAATCCCACTGTGTGGGGCTTACTGGAGGTAAGAGGTAGACTAGTTGGCCCCTAACCACCCACAGCAGCGAAGGGGACTTCAATCCCCATCCAAGAGCGCACCAGGGAACGCGTTTGCAGAGTGGTGGGCAAAGGGGGCGTGGCCTGCTATGAGAACTTAGCAATTCTGCTGCGTGGGACTTACTGGAGGTAATAGGAGGGGTAGTTTGCTCCCAAGGATGTCCTTGAGGGCCAACTACGCCTCTTGTTACCTCCAGTAAGTCCCACGCAGTGGGATTGCTAAGATGTCTTCGGAGGCCACGCCCCCTTTCTCCACCACTCTGCAAACGCGCCTCCTGGCAGACTACGGGATGGGGGATGAAGTCCACTTTACTCCTGAGTGACTTTGAGGGCTAAGAAGCACTCCTGGTACCTCCTGTAAGTCCTACGCAGCGGAATTCCTGAGCGCAGGTCGGAGGCCCAGCACTCTTTCTCCACCACTCTGCAAACGTGACTACTAGTTAAAGAAGCATTTGCACTGTAGTAGGTTTCGCATTTGCGAGGGTTAGAGCTATTGGTGTTGTAAATGTAAAAGTGTTTTAATAATGTTTCTTGGAGTGGAGTGGATGCAGGTTGTGTATAGTGGAATTATGTGGTATGTTGTGCAGTGAAATTATGTGGATAGAAAGTATGTGGTATTTAGTGTGTAGGAATTATGTAGAGTGGGCTTATGTGTTATGGAGAGTAATTGTGTGGTATGATAGTCTGTGTTGTGGAGTTGTAACCTCAGATTTAGTCTTCCTCGTTTCCATAGAAGCCAAACTATGAACTCAATGAGACAAAAAAAAGAGAAGGAACCACTTAGGAGCACTTCTGGACCTAGTCAGAGGTATGAGCAGGGCCACTGGAATTATGTGACTGTTTGGCTGCACCAACTTTTGCACGATTATACATTTACCGCATTTGCCACATAATCCATCATCTGCTGCATAATCTGCAGATTTGAACAAAAAAAACATGGTTACCAATAATGCAGCGACAAGTGTTACAGCGTGGTGGAAGGCCCTGTGCAAACCTAGAATGGTCACCTGTTACTTATTGCTAAATGTGGGTATTAAATTGGTACTAATGGTGTGTAAACCACTCTTGCTTCTTTCTGCGCCTCTCTTGCCTCTTTCTGAATTTCTGTTGCTTCTTTCTGCAACCCTCATGCCTCTTTCACACCCCTCTTCCCTCTTTCTGCACCTCTCTTGTTTCTTTCTGTATCCCTCTTGCCTCCTTCTTTACCCCACTTCCCCCTTACTACATCTCTGTTGCTTCTTTATGCACTTCTCTTACTTGTTTCTGCACCTCTCTTGTGTCTTTCTGCACCTCTGTTGCGTCTTTCTGTACCTCTGTTGGTTCTTTCTGCACTTCTCTTGCTCTTTCTGCACCCTTTGCGTCTCTTTCAGCACCTCTGTTGCTTCTTTCTGCACTTCTCTTCCTTCTTTCTGCACCCCTCCTGCCTCTTTCTGTACCTCTCTTGCCTCTTTGTGCACCTCTTCTACCTTTTTCTGTTCTGCTCTTGCTTCATTTTGCACCTATGTTGGTCCTTTCTGCACTGCTCTTGCTTCTTTCTACACCTCACTTGCCTCTGTCTGCATTTCTCTTGCTTCTTTATACACCTCTGTTGCTTCTTTCAGCAATTCTCTTGCCTCTTTCTGCACTTCTCTTGCTTGTTTCTGCACCTCTCTTCCGTGTTTCTGTACCCCTCTTGCCTCTTTCTGCACCCTTCTTTCTGCACCCCTGTTCCCTCTTTCTGCAGCTTTCCTGCCTGTTTCTGCACCTCTCTTGACTCTTTCTGTACCTCTGTTGCTTTTTTCTGCACTTCTCTTGCTCTTTCTGCACCCTTTGCGCCTCTTTCAGCTCCTCTGTTGCTTCTTTCTGCACTTATCTTCCTTCTTTCTGCACCCCTCCTGCCTCTTTCTGCACCCCTCTTGCCTCTTTTTGCACCTCTGTTGGTTCTTTCTGCACTGCTCTTGCTTTTTTCTGTACCTCACTTGCCTCTTTCTGTACTTCTATTGCTTCTTTGTACACCTCTGTTGCTTCTTTCAGCAATTCTCTTGCCTCTTTCTGCACTTCTCTTCCTTCTTTCTGCACCCCTCCTGCCTCTTTCTGTACCTCTCTTGCCTCCTTGGGCACCTCTCCTACCTCTTTCTGCACCCCTCTTGCCTCTTTTTGCATCTTTGTTGGTTCTTTCTGCACTGCTCTTGCTTCTTTCTGCACTGCTCTTGCTTCTTTCTGCACCTCACTTGCCTCTTTCTGCACTTCTCTTGGTTCTTTCTACACCTCTGTTGCTTCTTTCAGCAATTCTCTTGCCTCTTTCTGCACTTCTCTTGCTTGTTTCTGCACATCTCTTGCGTCTTTCTGCTCCTCTCTTGCCTCTTTCTGCTCCTCTCTTGCCTCTTTCTGCTCCTCTCTTGCCTCTTTCTGCTCCTCTCTTGCCTGTTTCTGCACTTCCCTTGCCTCTTTCTGAACCTCTCTTGCCTCTTTCTGCATCTCTTGCCTCTTTCTGCACTTCTCTTGCTTCTTTCTGCACCTCTCTTGCTTCTTCCTGTACCCTTCTTCCCTTTTTGCATCCCTCTTGCCTCTTTCTGCTGTTCTCTTGCCATTTTCTGCACCTCTCTTGCCTCTTTCTGCACCTCACTTGCCTCTTTCTGCACTTCTCTTGCTTCTTTCCACACCTCTGTTTCTTCTTTCAGCAGATCTCTTGCCTCTTTCTGCACTTCTTTTGCTTGTTTCTGCACCTCTCTTGCGTCTTTATGCACCTCTGTTGCCTCTTTCTACACCTCACTTGCTTCTTTCTGCAGCCCTCTTGCCTCTTTCTGCACCCCTCTTTTCTCTTTCTGCACCTCTCTTGCCTCTTTCTGCACCCCTGTTCCCTCTTTCTGCACCTTTCCTGCCTGTTTCTGCACCTCTCTTGCCTCTTTCTGTACCTCTGTTGGTTCTTTCTGCACTTCTCTTGCCCTTTCTGCACCCTTCGCTCCTCTTTCAGCACATCTGTTGCTTCTTTCTGCACTTCCCTTGCCTCTTTCTGAACCTCTCTTGCCTCTTTCTGCATCTCTTGCCTCTTTCTGCACTTCTCTTGCTTCTTTCTGCACCTCTCTTGCTTCTTCCTGTACCCTTCTTCCCTTTTTTGCATCCCTCTTGCCTCTTTCTGCTGTTCTCTTGCCATTTTCTGCACCTCTCTTGCCTCTTTCTGCACCTCACTTGCCTCTTTCTGCACTTCTCTTGCTTCTTTCCACACCTCTGTTTCTTCTTTCAGCAGATCTCTTGCCTCTTTCTGCACTTCTTTTGCTTGTTTCTGCACCTCTCTTGCGTCTTTATGCACCTCTGTTGCCTCTTTCTACACCTCACTTGCTTCTTTCTGCAGCCCTCTTGCCTCTTTCTGCACCCCTCTTTTCTCTTTCTGCACCTCTCTTGCCTCTTTCTGCACCCCTGTTCCCTCTTTCTGCACCTTTCCTGCCTGTTTCTGCACCTCTCTTGCCTCTTTCTGTACCTCTGTTGGTTCTTTCTGCACTTCTCTTGCCCTTTCTGCACCCTTCGCTCCTCTTTCAGCACATCTGTTGCTTCTTTCTGCACTTCTCTTCCTTCTTTCAGCACCCCTCCTGCCTCTTTCTGTACCTCTCTTGCCTCTTTGTGCACCTCTTCTACCCTTTTCTGTACCACTCTTGCTTCTTTTTGCACCTCTGTTGCTTCTTTCAGCAATTCTCTTGCCTCTTTCTGCACTTCTCTTGCTTGTTTCTGCACCGCTCTTCCGTGTTTCTGTACCCCTCTTGCCTCTTTCTGCACCCCTGTTCCCTCTTTCTGCAGCTTTCCTGCCTGTTTCTACACCTCTCTTGACTTTCTGTACCTCTGTTGCTTTTTCCTGCACTTCTCTTGCTCTTTCTGCACCCTTTGCACCTCTTTCAGCACCTCTTTTGCTTCTTTCTGCACTTATCTTCCTTCTTTCTGCACCCCTCCTGCCTCTTTCTGCACCCCTCTTGCCTCTTTTTGCACCTCTGTTGGTTCTTTCTGCACTGCTCTTGCTTTTTTCTGTACCTCACTTGCCTCTTTCTGAAAATTCTATTGCTTCTTTGTACACCTCTGTTGCTTCTTTCAGCAATTCTCTTGCCTCTTTCTGCACTTCTCTTCCTTCTTTCTGCACCCCTCCTGCCTCTTTCTGTACCTCTCTTGCCTCCTTGGGCACCTCTCCTACCTCTTTCTGCACCCCTCTTGCCTCTTTTTACTTCTTTGTTGGTTCTTTCTGCACTGCTCTTGCTTCTTTCTGCACCTCACTTGCCTCTTTCTGCACTTCTCTTGGTTCTTTCTACACCTCTGTTGCTTCTTTCAGCAATTCTCTTGCCTCTTTCTGCACTTCTCTTGCTTGTTTCTGCACATCTCTTGCGTCTTTCTGCACCTCTGTTGCCTCTTTCTGCACCTCTGTTGCCTCTTTCTGCACCTCTGTTGCCTCTTTCTGCACCTCACTTGCTTCTTTCTGCACCCCTCCTGCCTCTTTCTGCACTTCTCTTGCTTCTTTCTGCTCCTCTCGCCTCTTTCTGCTCCTCTCTTGCCTCTTTCTGCTCCTCTCTTGCCTCTTTCTGCTCCTCTCTTGCCTGTTTCTGCACTTCCCTTGCCTCTTTCTGAACCTCTCTTGCTTCTTTCTGCACCTCTCTTGCTTCTTCCGGTACCCTTCTTCCCTTTTTTGCATCCCTCTTGCCTCTTTCTGCTGTTCTCTTGCCATTTTCTGCACCTCTCTTGCCTCTTTCTGCACCTCACTTGCTTCTTTCTGCACTTCTCTTGCTTCTTTCCACACCTCTGTTTCTTCTTTCAGCAGATCTCTTGCCTCTTTCTGCACTTCTTTTGCTTGTTTCTGCACCTCTCTTGCGTCTTTATGCACCTCTGTTGCCTCTTTCTACACCTCACTTGCTTCTTTTTGCACCCCTCTTGCCTCTTTCTGCACCCCTCTTGCCTCTTTCTGCACCCCTCTTTTCTCTTTCTGCACCTCTCTTGCCTCTTTCTGCACCCCTGTTCCCTCTTTCTGCACCTTTCCTTCCTGTTTCTGCACCTCTCTTGCCTCTTTCTGTACCTTTGTTGGTTCTTTCTGCACTTCTCTTGCTCTTTCTGCACCCTTCGCTCCTCTTTCAGCACATCTGTTGCTTCTTTCTGCACTTCTCTTCCTTCTTTCAGCACCCCTCCTGCCTCTTTCTGTACCTCTCTTGCCTCTTTGTGCACCTCTTCTACCTTTTTCTGTACCACTCTTGCTTCTTTTTGCACCTCTGTTGGTTATTTCTGCACTGCTCTTGCTTCTTTCTGCACCTCACTTGCCTCTTTCTGTACTTCTATTGCTTCTTTGTACACCTCTGTTGCTTCGTTCAGCAATTCTCTTGCCTCTTTCTGCACTTCTCTTCCTTCTTTCTGCACCCCTCCTGCCTCTTTCTGTACCTCTCTTGCCTCTTTGTGCACCTCTCCTACCTCTTTCTTTACCCCCTCATGCCTCTTTTTGCACCTCTGTTGGTTCTTTCTGCACTGCTCTTGCTTCTTTCTGCACCTCACTTGCCTCTTTCTGCACTTCTCTTGGTTCTTTCTGCATTTCTCTTGGTTCTTTCTACCCCTGTTGCTTCTTTCAGCAATTCTCTTGCCTCTTTCTGCACTTCTTTTGCTTGTTTCTGCACCTCTCTTGTGTCTTTATGCACCTCTGTTGCCTCTTTCTGCACCTCTCTTGCGTCTTTCTGCACCCGTTGCCTCTTTCTGCACCTCACTTGCTTCTTTCTGCACCCCTCCTGCCTCTTTCTGCACTTCTCTTGCTTCTTTCTACACCTTTCTTGCCTCTTTCTGCTCCTCTCTTGCCTCTTTGTGCATTTCTCTTGCGTTTCTGCACTTCCCTTGCCTCTTTCTGCACCTCTCTTGAGTCTTTCTGCACTTTTTGCTTGTTTCTGCACCTCTCTTGCGTCTTTATGCACCTCTGTTGCCTCTTTCTACACCTCACTTGCTTCTTTCTGCACCCCTCTTCTCTTTCTGCACCTCTCTTGCCTCTTTCTGTACCTCTGTTGGTTCTTTCTGCACTTCTCTTGCTCTTTATGCACCCTTCGCGCCTCTTTCAGCACCTCTGTTGCTTCTTTCTGCACTTCTCTTCCTTCTTTCTGCACCCCTCTTGCCTCTTTGTGCACCTCTCCTACCTCTTTCTGCACCCCTCTTGCTTCTTTTTGCACCTCTGTTAGTTCTTTCTGCACTGCTCTTGCTTCTTTCTGCACCTCTTTTGGAAATTTCTGTATCCCTCTTGCCTCTTTCTGCACCCCTCTTCCCTATTTCGCCACGTCTCTTGCTTCCTTCTGCACTTATCTTGCTTCTTTCTGCACTGCTCTTGCTTCTTTCTGTACCTCTCTTGCAAATTTCTGTATTTCTCTTACCTCTTTCTGCACCCCTGTTCCCTCTTTCTGCACCTCTCTTGCCTCTTTCGGCACCTCTGTTCCTTCTTTCTGCACTTCTCTTGCCTCTTTCTGCACCTCTGACTTAGAGGTAGCTTTAATCCCCCTGCCCTATTATGTACTAGGGCCTTACAGGGGAGGTCATGCCAATCACAGGGGTACCCCAACCCATAGTGTACCCTAGTGTATGGAGGTGTTTTCACTGTATTCTAAGTGTCTTTCAGCATAGCACTGGCTCCGCTGGCTCCGGGCCTGGTTAGTCAGAGTCAGTTACCACCAGTACCAGTCAGCAAAAAGCTGGGGGCACAGGATGACTTTGCAACAAGGCCTCTTTCTGCACCTCTGTTTGTTCTTTCTGCATATCCCTAGCTTCTTTCTGCACCTTTCTTCCTCTTTCTGGACTTCTGTTGCCTCTTTCTGCATTTCTCTTGCTTCTTTCTGCGCCTTTCTTCCTCTTTCTGCACATGTCTGACCTCTGTAGGCATAGTTAGAAATTAGCATTTAAAAAACCTTAGAAATTCACTGAAAAAACCATAGGTTTCAGGGACGTTATAGTTAGAAATTAGCATTTAAAAAACCTTTGAATTTCACTGAAAAAACCATAGGTTCCAGGGACGTTATAGTTATAAATTAGCATTTAAAAAACCTTAGAAATTCACTGAAAAAACCACAGGTTTCAGGGACATTATAGTTAGTTGGACATTTCACTCGTTCAAAACCAGAGAAATTCGGCCGTTATAGTTAGTTGAGCTAACTATAACTCGCACCCCCGCAATGCACTGCTGATGGCGTCACATATTACATCATTCATGACATGGTCAGTGACATCACTGATGATATCTCAAATGACATCTCAAATGACATCACTGATGGCATCACTGATGACATCATCCACTTGATAATCTGATGCACCTCCTCACACCCTAATATAACCTTTGATACACCCACTCTAAAATACAGACTACCATTTTCGAAACCATAGACACACCAATACCAGTTACTACATACACGCTCACTGATTCCTAGGTCTAAACACACATCCACTCATTCACCCATAAAGTCACTCATACATGCAGTCACTCATCAATACAGCACTATCATATGCACTCATACACCTATACAGACACTCACACACCGCCACTCATCCATAGAGTTACACACACACCTAGTCAGTCAAGCAAAGAACCAATCACACTCCCATTTACTCACCTATACAGTTATACACACACCACCTCACTTATTCATACAGATACTAACACATACTTACTCTCTTCTACAATCACTGACACAAGCACACACTCATCCATACAGCCACTCTCACAATCAC
Source organism: Calotriton arnoldi (assembly GCA_963921515.1). Classification (NCBI taxonomy): domain Eukaryota; kingdom Metazoa; phylum Chordata; class Amphibia; order Caudata; family Salamandridae; genus Calotriton; species Calotriton arnoldi. Next base: position 1,584,916 of record CAWUFW010000016.1, read on the forward strand.
TCACTCTCACATATAGTCATTTATATACTCCAACACTCACATATACGGTCTTTCACATATGTAGTTACTCACACATGTACCACTGAGACATCCATTCACTCACCAACACACCCATACACTCACTCACCTACCCATACAGCCCTTCAGATGCACTCTTGAACCCATACACCCAGTGAATCACCCACTCACACATCTATGCACAGAGTCACCCACCCCTACCCACACAGACACTCAGGCACCCATACAGATACTCAGACAACCAATCAATAACCCATATAGACTAGGGGTGGGCGGAATTTGCGTAGTCGCGCTACGCAAAGCTCCGCGAAACGGTAAAAAATCTCCGCGAACACGCAAAAGTTCCGCGAACACGCGGAATTGCTTGTTCCGCCCATTCGCGATGCTTTTTTCCTGTTCGCGAACGCTGTTTGCTTGCTCGGGGAGAAATATCTCGCGAACACGCATTTTGAAAGCGCGAACAAGCAAAAAATTCCGCAAAGTCGCGGATCGCGGAATTTTTGGTAATTCCACGTTCTCCGCGGAACGCGAAATTACCCAAATTCCGCAAATTCCGCGAGCGGAACGGAATTTACCGACCAGGCCTAATATAGACACTCATGTAGCTACTCACCAACCCATGCAGCCACTTACATACCAACTGACAGACTGATATAGACATTCACACAGTTTAGTCACTAACCCATGCATTCAGTAAGACATGTTTAATCACTCACTTATACAGTCAGTCACGCACCTACTAAATCATCCATTCAGACACTTATACACCCACTCATTCTTCAATACACCATGGCATATATATATATATATATATAACATATTTGAACTTTACAGAAACGCACAGTCACTGGATGATGTCATCAGTGATGTCATTTGAGATGTCATCAGTGATGTCACTGAACATGTCATGAATGATGTAATATTTGACGTCATCAGCAGTGCATTGCGGGGGCGCGAGTTAGAGTTAGCTCAATTAACTATAACGGCCGAATTTCTCTGGTTTTATACGAGTAAAATGTCCAACTAACTAGAACGTCCCTGAAACCTGTGGTTTTTTTCAGTGAATATATATATATATATACATATATATATATATATATATATCCCTTATGGAGAACTCCTGCCTATTAAACGCAATTGTGTCTCAGGCAAGGAGTACCAAAAAGCTAAGGAGGACGCCCTCAATCGGTTCAGAGTAGGAGGATATTCTAATAATGTCCTCTACGAAGCAGAAAAAAGGGCCGACAAAATAACTAGACTGGAGCTTCTGGTACCTAAAACATATAATGATGGAAACACAAGCAACAAGGTCTACCTTGTTATAGCGGATAATCATTCTTACTGGTTCTACAGTAAGAATGATTATCCGCTATAACGCGAAGTCCTCCCAGATAGTTCAAGTGTTTAGGAAAAACTGGCACATTCTTCAGACAGATCACGTCTTGAAAAGGGTGATCCCTACTCAGTCATTGATCACCTACAAGTGCTGCAAATCTATTAGTGACCATCTGGTATTTAGCCACTATCGTGCCCAAGGCCGGACTGGGAACCGAAACCGGCCCTGGCAAACTGCTCGTCCGGCCTCCCCTCCAGGGGGGGAGGGGGTGCGGCCGAGCTGTTTGCGAGGGCCGGTTTCTGCCGATTTTGTTACAGGGGGCCGATATTGCTGGCCCCCGGTAACAACAAGCATTTGCAATGCAATAGGTCTCGCAGTTGTGAGAGTTTGAGCTATTGGCATTGTAAATGGCAATGCCTTTTATTTACGTGTTGGTTTTTAAAACATAAATAAAAGGCATTGTCATTTACAATGCCAATAGCTTAAACTCTCGCAAATGCGAGACCTATTGCATTGCAAATGCTTGTTTGGAGGGGGAAGTGCTGGGAACAGGCGCCCTCAGAATGCCTATGCGCCATGGCTCATCTGCTTCATGGCTGTTGTGAAGACTTTTCTTATCTGCTTGTTTATTTAACAAGCAGATAAGAAAATTCTTCACGAGGGCTGTGAAGCACAAAGAGAAAAAAAACCGCTCGCGATATGTTTTCATTCAGCCACTTGTTAGAATTGGCTTAGGTCGTGATTAATGTTTTTTCTGTGCTTTTGGTTTGCAGGCTGTCACATGGGCTGAGTGAAAACAGATGTGCTTGTCACGATGGGCGGCATCACAAAACTGCAAGGGCGTCAACAAAAGTGACAGCCAGCAAACCAAAAGCACGGAAAAAACATTAATCATGACTTAAGCCAATTGCAAACGGTCGAGACACAGGGGTGTGGATTAAAGTCTCCTTCTTCATACTCTTTACTATAGCTCTCGCAGGCGAGGAGCGCATGCGCGCTCCAAACGCCAGGCCGAGACCTAAAAAGGGTGCATAATTATCACATTAGGTTTGTTCTTCTCGCTGCTTTATAATTGCAGCATGCTCTTAGCATAGGGAAATTATCCACCCAGGCAGTCTGTGAATAATTAAACTGATGGCTCCTATCCAAGTATTGCAGGAAGCCCAACAGCGGCCCGTGCAGTTAAGAGCGGTGGGGCCAAGTTGGGGGGGGGTGGGGTATTTCGACTAACGAGGGAAAATTAATTATTTAATTTTCCCTCGTGGCCGTATATCGAATCCACTCCCAACCCCGCCACACCGCCCCACCGCTCTTACCTGCACGGGCTGCTGCTGAGGAAGCCTGTAAATGCTGCTTCTTTCCCAAGTTACCAGAGGCTGGTATTTCTAGACTTTCTTGTTTGTATCAGAATAAGCCTTCAACAGTTCTAAAATGTTGATTGCAAACTGAACAGTTCTAAAATGTTGATTGCAAACTGGACCAAGAACGTAGTGGTGCTGAAGAAATGTCCCACCTGCAACCCCGCTGAAAGAGATTGGACACCGCATGTTAAAACATTGGCTGTGGTGATGGAAGATGCTCAAATGGGGTTCATGGTTACACAATGTCGGATGTACAGACCCTTCCTGTGAGATTTGTCGTGGAGTTCAGAGTGTAAACCCCTTTCCCATTGTATCTTTCTGAGTTCACAATGTGAAACCCCTTTGTATTGACTGCATTAGTCACTGAGTTGGTGTATTTGACATGTGGTCTGCATTAACGATGTTCTTATTGGTCGGATCTTCCACTGCTTAGCTATTATTCCAAATCACTTATATTTTGCATATCCTGCACCAAACAATTCAATTCAAGATTCTTTATTTCGGCTGGACAGCCATAAAAGTACAATAAAAAGATTTTAAAAAACAAGTTTTTTAGAGAAGTTAAAATTGATAACAAATATAATCGGCATAATGGGGATGGGGGAAGCATTTATAAGACAAATAGGCATCATTGCATCTCACCAATGATAAGACTATCATTGTCCCCATATCTAGATCATCGCCTAAATTACAACTAACCAATAGGTCATCTAATGTCAAAAGGTGTCTGATGAGCATTAAAAACAGTATAAAAGACTAAATATTGCCTATTCTTAAAGAATAGTTTAAAACAATTAAAACAAGCTGTCCTAACTGACATAGAAAGCTGATTTATTAGAGACTTTGTGCAAATATACTAGTTTGTCTAAAGGGAGGGCAAAGTTATGTTATTTCCCGACTCTTTCGCCTTAATAATACTTCTGCGTATATTCCACATTGCAAAAAGGAATCTTGAAGTGACAGTTACAAATAGTGGCTGCATCTCATATTTTAAAAGCCTGAACACTTCAGTATAATCTCTGATCCCTAAGTTCCTGCAAAGTTGAAGTACCCACTTGGACCTCACCTTCCTATATGCGGGACAAAAAAGGATGACATGAAGTTCTGTTTCTTCGTTATGAGTACATCCCGGGCATTCTTGAATTCTTGCTCCCTTCCATTTATTGGTAAGTGCTCGCAGCGGGAGCGTCCCATGCCTAAATTGTAAATACAGTTTCTTAGCCAAGGGAGATTGGATACTATCCAAAGCAGGCTCAAGAATATATTGGTGTTTTATGTCCAAAAACCTGGACGTCAGGGAAGAAGAAGCTGTGCACTGGGCGATTTGGACTAACTTAAACTTTTTAAAAACAGTTGTTAGGGATTTTTTTGGGGTAGCTAGGCAGGTCACTTCAGGAGTTATCCACATATTAGCCCACCCCATTTGATGGCACGTGTTCCTGATATAAGTCAACCACGGTAGACTACCTGCTCCCAAGATGGACATGACATCCTGCAATTCCTCCCTATACGATTGTAACTCGGGCGTACTCCAAAGGCGTCGCCAATAATGGAGAGGGCGAGAAGCAATTTGGTCGGCTATTGGATTAATACCCAAGTCCATCCTAAGTGGTATTAAGGGGGTGCTTGAGGGGAGCCCTGCCAGCTGCCTAATAAAAATATTCTCAGTTTTTGACAGAATATTGGTCGGGCAATGGCCCCAAAGTTCAGCACCATATAGCGAGGCTCCCCTCGCTTGGGTTTTGTAAATTTCTGCTGGGGGCCCTAGTGCTTTATGGGTGCAATTTTTAAATACTTTTATGATTCCCCCTATTGACTGAGTCAATTTGAGATTAGCTCTCTTAACTTGAGTCCCCCACTCCATCGTGTCATTAAGTGTGAGGCCCAGGTAGTCAAAAATAGTTACTCGCTCAAGTGGTCTGCCATCCAATCGAGGGTGTGGTCGATTTCTAGTATTGGCGCCAAATACCATGTATTTGGTCTTCTGAAGATTTATCTCCAAGTCTCTTTTCTTACAGAAAAGACTAAATTCTTCCAATACCCGCTGCATACCCATTGGCGACTTTGATAAGAGCAGCGTGTCGTCTGCAAACATTAGGGCTGGCATTTTGCAATTAGCTAGTCTTGGGGAGTCGATCTCTTTAACTGAAAGCAAGGTTTTAACTAAACCGTTTAAGAAGAGGGAGAACAGGGTCGGTGCCAAGACACACCCCTGTCTCACCCCCTTCTCAACTGGGAATGGAGCTGACAGTTCCCCGTGCTTGCCATATCTTATCCTAGCATAGGTGCCTTCATGTAGGCGCTTCAGCAGATGGCATAGATATACTGGGACTCCCATATCACAAAGAAGGGCCCATAGCTGATCGCGCGGCACCATATCAAACGCGGATTTAAGGTCCACGAAAATTAAATAAAGGGTGCCACCCCCCAAAGTAACAGTTTTCCAATGGATCAACTGCAACCTGAATAGCTGGTCTATTGTTGATATTTTAGTCCTAAATCCGGCTTGCAGTGGTGTTAGAACTGCCGTCTCGTCCATCCATAGTTGCAGTCAACCCAAAAGGACACGAGCAAAAATCTTTTGGGTGACATCAATAAGACTTATTGGTCGGTAATTTGCTGGGTTTAGCGGGGAACCTTTTTTAAAAATGGGGATAATTTCGGCCCCTGCCCATGTTGGAGGAATTGCCATACCACAAAAAATGGCATTGAATAAAATCTGTAAATAGGGGGCCCATACCACTTGTTCATTCCTGAAGAGGTCACCAGGGATCCTATCCAACCCTGGGGCCTTGTTGGGTAGTAGTTTAGACAATGCCAATAGGACTTCTGCCAATGTACACAGTGGTGAAGAATACTGATTAGCGACAATTTCATTAGGGTGAAGAACCCTGCCATCTTTGTCTTTATCTTGGGCTTTTGAGTATAAAGCTTTAAAATAGGATCTCCAAACTTCCTCCCCCAAATTTGGTTCCAATGCTGTGTTGCCTTCCAATTTCCCCGTTTTGACTAAAGTCCAAAAGGATCTCATATCCCTCGATTCTAATGCCTTCTTGATCGCATCCCATCTGTCAATTTCCCATTCTGCTTTCGCTGCCGCAAGAGTATTTTTATAGTGCGCTCTAGACACTTTAATACCCAGACTATCACCTTCCCTGATCTTTAGTGTCAGGGCGCGTTTAGCTGCCCTACATGCCTTAGTATACCAGGGATTTTTAGATTTTAGATCAGGACTGGCGGAGCTCCTACCATTATGGAAGAACTCAGCCAGGGTTAATACCAGATCTTGGTGATTCTTGCCTATTACCAAAAGGGATTCTGGAGCATCACTATTTTCAGAAGCTGCAAAAGCAGCAACTAGGTGTGGAGTAATATGATCGTACATAGAGGCTATTTTTTCCGGTGCTTGTACGATTGTAGCCCAACGTACTCTTCTGCCCCCCTCAATTGCTGTTAAATTCGAAGGAGGTTGATGCCACACACCTCGGGCCCCTTTAGTTTGTAGTTGATCTAGGGTTAGGACCAGTGGGTTGTGGTCACTCTCACATCTAGATACGAATGAAAAACTCCGGATTCTATGCCATAAATCGACATCAACTAGAATGTAATCAATTATAGAGGCCTGTCCGGGTTTCTCAAATGTGAAATTACCCGGACTATCGCAGGGAAAGCGACTGTTACATGCCCTAAGCGAGAGACTAAGTGTGAGAGTGTTCATTTGAAGGACAAGAGGGGACCACCCTCTTATCTGATAGGTGTTACAGTCTGGAATTGACCAAACAGAGTCTTCCTCACTATTGATGTTAGAAGCCATGCCAGAAAGGGGCTCGAAATGGCAATTAAAATCGCCTCCAATTATTACTTTGATGGACTTGGATAAAGTGGGAAGAAATGAAAGAAGAGAATCTAGAGTAAACGAGGTAAGCCCATACCTCACCGGACGAGAGTAGATATTGATGATAGCCAATTTAGGGAGATTTTCAATTGAAAGAAGGAGACACAGAATATCTGGGGAAGACGTGTCTATCAACTTGATCGAGCATCCTAGATGGATACCCACCCAAGTACATAGACCTCCAGAAGGTCTCCCCCTGGGCCCCTGGACAGCTGGGATGTAGTAGGTAGCATATCCTACCCTATGCAATGCTGTTGTAGCCCATGTTTCTTGGAGGAGGCATACCCCGTTGAAATCTATGAATTCTCCCCAGTCCGGGAGGTCCATTTTAGCGGTTAAGCCCGCTATATTCCAGGACAAGATTTTAAGACTCTGCACATTTTCTGCAGGTCCTGTAGATGTGGTCAAAGGATCCCTCTCTAATTGCAATTCTTGATGATGGGTCACCTCCTGACCCTGTAAGCTGTTATCAGGGACCCTAGGTGGACTAGAGGGTGCACATTGGATACTAGTCCGTGAGATGTTCACTTGAAGTATTCCCATAGGGTGACCAGGAGGAGCTAGGTGGATTCCCATTACATGGTCAGTGGGATCAGGTCTTTCATTGTTTGGGTGCTCTATTCTCTCTAGGGACTGAAGCTTCTCTCTATGGGTGCCTATGCAGGAATGTTGTTTAGGGTGCAAAATTAGTCAGTCAACCAAATCTAGGGGACTGAACCTATTACTAACAGGGATGGGGAATAGTGGTGTTGGTTCAGAGACCCAACCCCTGTTTTGTGCACTACCTGGCTGGGCCCTTAGTTCCCATTTCTTATACACACTACCCATTCTCTCTAGCAAGGGACTAGGGGGTAAAAATAGCCCAAAGGAAGGGTCTGGATACCACTGCTCAACCCGAGCTGGCACCAATCAAGAATATGCTGGGTCACCCGACTGTCTCTGAAGTTAACCAACACACAGTCTCCCTTGATATCTTTCTGCCTCTGCCCCACCCAACTAACCCTGCGTGCAAATAGAATTTCGCTATGTGTCTGAAGGGGAAGGGGTCTATTTTTATTAAACCAGTGAATGACTTTGTTTTTTAAATCTGAGTAGGTCTCCACATATCCTGAGTCTAGCCTTGGTATGCCTGCTAATACAACGACGTATGGGGTAGAAGCAGGAGGTAAGTCTATACATGGCAGAAGTGAGTTAATTTCCCTCCGGTTGAATTGGAGTAAGTTATCTTTATTATTTCCCTTAATGTTTCTAGGTGCATGATCAATTAATGGGCCCTGGATAGTTGTCACCACCTTTGTGGCTTGCATTTTATCCATTATATTTTGTGTCCTATGCTGGGGTTGATTAAAACCCTGATGTTGTTGGAGTGAAGAGGTAGACTCCGCATGAACGGATGATTGTGCTAGAGATGCTATTGGTACTTGACCTACAAAAGGGGGGAGCACAGTTAATGCGGGTAGAGTTTCTGGATTTAAGTGAAATTGGGGAGATCTATCAGGTATCTGGGATTCAGTTGGTTTGGTGGCATGCCAAATAGCCTCGATTCTGCTACCCCAAGAAGTGACCAGAGAGGACAACCTATCAATACGTGTCATTGCTACTTCAAACTCATGTTTAATGAGTAGTTCAAAATGGGTTTTGAGCTCTTCAATCAAGTTTTGGGCCCATGACGGTGCCTCCATAGGTACTTTGCTTCTATCGCAAGGTGCGTTATTATTAGATTTTTGAATATGCGCCACCTCAGGTAGTAAGTTCCCTTGTTTCCCTCCCCTTTGATTTTTATATTTTCGATGTGGTCCCTTTCTTTTTACATCCCCCCCTAAGAATATTTTCTTAGGGGATTCCCTAGCAGTGTTTGCTTGTACAGGCGGTGTTTCTAGAATAATCGGGGAATCTAATAGTTGATGGGGATTTAGAACTACAGGCTCCGAGAGGGCTGAGAACCTAGGTAGGGTCGGTGTTAAGGAAAGGCGTCTTTCAGTGCGTTCAATTTCGCTGGAAACAGCACCTATTGCTTGCTGCAACATTTTATCTATCGCTGTAGGTTTAGGTGTCCGTGGGCGAATTTGAGTTTTCTGCCTAGTATTTGGCTTTGTTTGTGGGACAATGTCCTTTCCCATGGCTATTTAACTTAAGGGGAAGCCCAAAATCCAATTTACAAGTAAGCAATTATAAACAAGTGAATGAGTTCAGTACGATCCACGATTTACAACAGTAATAAGAACTTATGCTTACTTTTCTTTGAAAGAACCTAAGAACCCAGAGAAAGGCAATAGTTCACTTAGATAACACACATAGGTTCGCGAAAGCAAATAACTCACATAAAGGAAAATGTCAGGGGGGTGGCCCAGCCCAGCCTCAATCAGACTCGGACGGGCTCAGACGGGCCCGCCCTTGGTCCGGGCTTCGTCCCGCGCGCGTCCCGCGTCGCGGTGGTAGAGGCTGTGCTATAAGCGCGTTGGTCACGCCTCCCCCTCACTCGCGGCAGCTGCGAGGTAAAGCGGTGCACTCTGGGGGTTAGAGTCCTCCCCCGAGTGTGATGGTATGCTGGACCGTCGGATGGCAGCGCCGTAGCCCCTGGGACCCTCGTCCCACCAGGGGTCTTCCTGTAATGCTTGGCGTTGGCAGCAGCAGATGAACAGGCAGGGAAACAACAAAGAACAGCAAAGGTCGCCCACGCCGCGGGGGTAGAGGCTGCGCTATAAGCGCGTTGGTCACGCCTCCCCCTCACTCGCGGCAGCTGCGAGGTAAAGCGGTGCACTCTGGGGGTTAGAGTCCTCCCCGGAGTGTGATGGTATGTGCTGGACCGTCGGATGGCAGCGCCGTAGCCCCTGGGACCCTCGTCCCACCAGGGGTCTTCCTGTAATGCTTGGCGTTGGTAGCAGCAGATGAACAGGCAGGGAAACAACAAAGAACAGCAAAGGTCGCCCACGCCGCGGGGGTAGAGGCTGCGCTATAAGCGTGTTGGTCACGCCTCCCCCTCACTCGCGGCAGCTGCGAGGTAAAGCGGTGCACTCTGGGGGTTAGAGTCCTCCCCCGAGTGTGATGGTATGTGCTGGACCGTCGGATGGCAGCGCCGTAGCCCCTGGGACCCTCGTCCCACCAGGGGTCTTCCTGTAATGCTTGGCATTGGCAGCAGCAGATGAACAGGCAGGGAAACAACAAAGAACAGCAAAGGTCGCCCTGCACCAAACAATGTATAAACAAAGGTACTAGGCAAATGTGGGAGATGATGTTTATAACCCCTGAGTGGGTTACTCCATTATTTGCATGTAGGGCATAAGGTGCCCCTCCGAGGCAGTTTTACATTCCACCAATAGTTTCTCAGGATATGCAGACAACAGACTAAGAACTTAAGAGAGATCTAAAGTGATAGCTACGAATGACACCTACAGAGGTTGGTATGAAGGGATTTGGTCTTAGTCGAGATCTGAAAAAGTTCCTGCCTGTAACAGTTTTTAGGGATGGCAGCCAGACATTATGTGATTAACAAACAGAGCATTCAGCGTTACTTAGAGAGGGGCTTTGGCTCTGCCTACATGCTAATTTTCTTGAGTACAGCATTTGATTGGGCAAAAGTTGTGAACTTCTACTGAAATAAAGAGTACTTGTATTGCACTTTTTGCCTTGTAGGAAAGATTATGTGCAACATAGCAAGACGGAATTGATGATGGCGCCATTCAATTATCAATTTATGATTCAAAGTTACAACAAAGGCACTTGGCCTGGCATACGTATTGTGAAAAGCATTTGTTAAAGCCAATATCCTTCTGAGGATGGGTTGCTTTTACAAATGGCTAGGTGCTGGTTACCCATTCTAACAAAACCCAGGCAGTAGAAGACTTGCACTGTGTAATCTATGTTAGGCACTCTTAAGCGGGTTGTATTTTGATTTGCACACTCTAATATTCTGTAGATTTGTTACTTTAAGATTGTATGCCAGATGGTTGCTGTGTGGGAAAAGCTTATGTTTAATAGAGTACATCTAAGTTTTTTAAGATGGCAAACCAATGATCAAGGATGATCTATTAATTATGAAAAGTTATAAAAATGGCAGTAGGCCTGACTTATTTGTTGTGAAAAGAGTTTAATTACAAAGGTTGTTAGGGGCATTTTATTACAGGGAATTTCAAAGATTACAGTAGTAAAGTATATTGGTGTTAGCAACCACCATTGACAAACCCTGTGGAAGATGTTTTTTTCACAGCGATAATCCTGGTTAACCCGCATTAGATTGTATTGTATTTTGTTTAGCCAACTCCAGTTTTATAGATTTGTAATGTTAGGACTGTATGCCTAAAAAGTGCTTTGTGGGAGAGGTTATGCTCAATACAGTGGGTCTGAGTTGGTCATGTTGATAAGCCAGTGAAAAGGCTGTAAGCCTCACTGGTTCACTGAGAAAGTTATATCCACGGTCATAGGTCTGATCTTTTTGTTATGAAAAGTTACGACAAAGGCAGTAGGTCTGAACTATTTATTGTGAAAAGCATTTGTTACGGTAATACCCTTAGCAAGGGTGGATTGTTAGTACACTTAGTTAAAGGCCGTAGACTGACATTTTGCTACATGAAATTTCATAGATTACTTTACTAGCAACGGTTTTAGTATGGGTTCTTCCTCTTTGACAACCAGTGGTTTCAATGCCAAACCTTGTTTGGCCCTTCAGAGAAGTGCATACTGTGTTTCCAGCACGAATCTTAATCATATTTGTAATTTTACGACTGTATGCCTGATGATTCCTAGCTTATGCAGAATAAAGAAGGCCTAACTAGCTTCCAATGATTACGGCTTGATTGGTTAATTGAGAATTACTGTGTTAAATGCTACAGGTCTGATCGGTTTGTTATAAAACAATGTGACAAAGGAAGTAGGTAGGATTTATTTACTGTGAAAAGCATTTATGAAAGCCAATACGCCTGTAAGGGTGGATTGCTACTACACTGTGTTAAATATAGTAGGCAGATATTTTACATGGTAGCACAAAAACAAAAATCAAAAATAAATAAATTACTGTACTGTAAAGATGCGGATGTTTGTTACCGCCTTTGAGAAACCCTGTGGCTAGAAGATCGGCACGGTTAGAATCCATGTTAGGCCTCCGATAGAGCGACTATATTTTTTGGCCAACTTTAATTGTGTGTCTGGTGTTTACCTTGTGGGATAGCTTATCCACAATGTATGTACCAGATAGGAGTTGGCTGTGGTGACAAACCAATTTTAAAGAACATAGGCTTTATTGGTTCACTGGGAAATATTATATCACATGCCTTAGGTCAATCTGTTATGAAAAGTTATGACAATGGCAGTAGCCCCGTTGTGTTTATTATGAAAATTCACTCTGGTGGATCGTGGCACACCAGCAATCAGACTGCGTACTACGAAGTGTCCAAAAAAAATCAAGACATCAGTACTTTTCTATCTAGGCAACCAGGATCAGGAACAACATTCGCATATGAATCAGGATCTCCCCAGTGCTGCTCCAATTTAAGAAAGAGTTGAAGACTTGTCCATTAAATGACACTATCATAAATGGTTTACCGATCCACAACCCAGCTTTCTCTCCTCTTACTCTATAGCTTTATGCTTGTATCTGAACATGTACAGCACTCCAATGCATTTTGGCTAGATTAACGCTACAGAAATACCTTGTACATACATACATGAAAAGTGTATGTTAGGACCAACATGCCTTAACGGTGGACTGTTATTACACCCGGTTAAATCCTGTAGACATGTAGTTCGTTACATGGAGTCTCACCAATTAAGTTAGAAGAGAAAGGTTTGGTTTCGATTATCCTCTTCAAAAAAACAAGAAGGTTTAAGATTTGCACTTTAATAATCCTTGCCAGACCTTCTTAGGAGGAACAGAAAGATTTAGTTGTCAGTCAGGCTCTTATAATGAAAAACTCACCAGTGACTAAACAAGTAATTCAGTTATAAGCCAGACCTACTGGAATTGGCAATGTTTGCTCAGT